>CM055899.1:42620610-42957005 GCA_029582155.1 Panopea generosa
CGGTTTCATCACAACACCCACTTTGGCCTTATATTTTATTTTAAATAAGACAAAGATCACATCGACAGAGAAGTTACTACATAACTATATAAGGGTAATGTATATGTAGAAGAATGTTAGTTCGTTTATACATGTACACGTTTATTAATGAGAAAAAATCTTTAAAATAAGTTATGCTTCCAATATGTTTTCAGAGAGTACATGCAGGAAATATTAGGCACAAAACAAGAGTTTGGATTTTTAAGGTTTTCCCGGTCACTATTTGGGGTAAATAAATTAATTATTCTCTTTTAATTAAATTTAAACTCGTCTGAGACAAGTATCCAAGATGGACTTTTTCTATCACTGTGTCGCAGTTTCGAACGGACGGAGGTATTGGATATATGCACTAGCTCTTATTCTGTCTAGACGTTTCCTTAATTACTATTCTCCTTCTGTCCTGGATCTGGCTTCTGAAGAGCAATCCCCGTACAGCATCACTTGTTACTTGTTTATTTTTATATATATCTACCCTAACATGTACATGTTTTACAATATGAATGCTGCTTTTATCAAAATAGACCTACCTACCTACCTACCTATCCATCCACCTGCCCATACTGTCTGTCTGAGACACTGTTATTACCAAAATAAGTATATCTATTTACTACTTCTCGTCTTATGATATGGCGACGGGGGAGAGCGAGGTTTGGACGGAATGGTACCTACGCTTTGTTTACGGAAGAACCGTGGTTATTCTAACATTCTCTCCAATGTATTTTTCAACCAATAAAATTGAATGAATACTTTATTTAATATTGTTGAAAAAGGTGTTTAACACAATGTAAAAATGAAGCTGGTACAATAACAGAACCACAAAAAATTATAAATAATGATACGTGTAGTCTAATAGCATTGTTTATTTTTTGACAGGACCAGCTTGAAATGATGATGGAAATACCAAAGATGAAATCTAACATAAATATGGTAACTACTGGCCTGTTTGAGAGAGTATATATATATATATATATATATATATATATATATATATATATATATATAATTTTTATTAATTTTTATTGTGATTTTTTCACACTTCCATGTTGTTATCATCGTAATCGTTTGACATCATAACATTATCATCATTCATATTTTCATTTCATCCCCTGAAGAAGGAATAATATATATTCCGAAAGCGCTCAGGTTTTTTTAAAATAAATTTAAAGAATTCAGTATTGTTTGGGTGTATTAATTAATTTTTAATAATTAATTTATTATCTCTCCCATATATATATATATATATATATATATATATATATATATATATATATATATATATACAGCATTAATATCTCAAATGGTTATTTGCTCATTTAAGAATATTACTGGGGGTGGGGAGCTTTAATACTAGCTAGGAAACTATCAATAATGATTATTTTAACATTAGAAGATATACTAAAATATGCATAGCTTCGCAATTTGTATATACATGTATATGATAAATTACTTTACATGATATAACAGTTCATCGTACTATGGAACCCGTCTAACTTTCTTTTCTGTCATATTCTAATCTACTCAATGGCCCACAACTTGTACAAAAAAAACGGGCAATAAATTTGACTTGTGCTATTTAAGCATAGAAAGACACTCTATTGTTCCCATTTCCGTCCTTATATGTGCCAGTTGTATAAGCTGCAGGCGTAGCAGTGGTCAGAAACCGATCCTGCATGCGGGTATTATGGTGGTATTGGGCGAGTTGTGACACATGGATTTCCACTACGTGGCAGGTCTTCAGTTTTTCAAAAACTTCCGTCAAGCCTGAGTATATATAGTTCATTATTCATGTTCATTATACATGTACACTGATATTTTTTGCCAAAAAAATAGAATATTTCTATAGTATGTAAAAGTATCATGTTGATCTGCACATTTAATAAAGGTTTAAATTTAGTTTAAAACAAATATATATTATACATAGTAGTTTGTAAAATTCTCCCTTTGAATATATTACACAATGTAATTTTTTGCAGATGTTCTCATCTTTAGACAAGGACAAAAACGGATTTGTCTCAAAACAAGAAATACAAACAACAAAACCACAGGTAAGCATTTTTAAAGGGAGTGTATCATGATAAAGTGTGCATATTGTACCATAATTAGCATAAATCACCCCAGGTTTTATAACCCCATGGTTTATGACAAGATGTAATATCACATAGTATTATGGCTTATTACTAATTGAAACATTTTCAGTTAATTAGGGGGTTCAATATCAATGCAAACTTACAAGTAAAAAATTATTTACTATGATTTTATGTTTATTTTTTACAAATTGTATACCAGTACAGTATTTTAACAGTTAAAACAAAACTCTGCTGTTGAATAACATACAATAGCAAAGCATAAGAAGGAAAATTACGTACATTTTCATATATTTATGAATAAATAAAGGAACAAAGGTTTTAATTTGTCTATTTTCATTACGAAGTAGAGTTAGTTAAAATGTATATTCAAGAATAATGACCTAGCTGACTGTGAAAAGCCATATATCAATAAACTAAATTGCCAATAATAAAATGAGTTTATGAACAATTAATGGTTGACTGAATATTTAACGTCATTTTTTTGCCATCGAGGGTTTACTGTACAGATGTTCGGTTAACCTAACCACTGTTTCCTGGTACCCTGAAAAGTTAACCAGTACTCGAGCACACATCATATCCGAAAGTAACTGATAACTTTCCCGCTTGAGTCAGCGGTGAGAGACAAATGATAATGAGACACAATGCTGTATGTCAATCATCACAGAGACTGTTGCCGGGTGGGGATTCGAACTTGCGACACCTGGGTTGATAGTCAGACACGTAACTGACTGAGCTAATCGGGCCTGTCACAATTAAATGGCTTTTATTTGTATTTTAATAACAAATTTTAGATACCATGTCGTTTTCACACCTAATGTTTTGGCATTAACCTCTTCTTTTTATTGTTTATTGGATTATCGCACCTGTTTAATCAGCATGCAGTTATAACATTGTGAAAGTTTGCTATTTTAATTTTGCAATATTTTGGAAGAGTACATAAAATTACAAATTAAACTTCAGAAATCAGTTAAGCTATTAAGAGTTATTAGCACATTTTTAAGAGCTTCCCACTGGATAATATACACTAAGTCTGTATATATGTAATATATGGTATTCTTCGTCCTGAAATCATCAGAAATTGTATGCCTTGGTAGTGGTACGCCAAGGCATTGGTACGCTTCATTCTACAATCTTAGGTCCTACCCCATAGTATATATGCGTTTTGCGCGTGACGTCACCAGTTCTAGTGACCGCCATCATGGAAGTATCACTCATGCGCAAGTAAGCAAACACAAAGGTTCAATTATTATCAAGATTAAATGTCAACATGGTCAATTATTGTTTTGATCTGGGGCGGTTTTGACTGTAAATCGAGGAAACACATCACTTATTCCGCTGAAGAAAACAATGTTTACGGGTTAAGTCCTTCAATTCAGATTCGTTTTCGCGTTTTATTGTTTTACTTCGATGTTCACTTGTGCACTGTACATCTGTCTATAAACTGTTTACGTAAATTAGTGTGTGTATATATAGTTTCAGTAGAGAGCAGTCGCTAACGACACAATATAATTTGCGTGAGAACTAGAAAGGCAGTGCTGCTATAACGTCACCGAATACCTCCAACAAAAAAGAGTTACAAAATGGCGGCGCCCATAATATTTAGGAAACGCTTGAAATCATGATATTTAATATCATTTTTCTCATTGATAAATTTCGTTTAATTAAAATTTGTTGATTTTTGTGTTATTTACATGTCTATTTAATGATAAATATCCATTTATATTCTGACATGCGGTATCCTTTAATGTGGTGAAATATAACGTAAATCATCAACATGGATAACAAGCATCTCATTATCATTTATAAATATAAACCGAGTATGTCAAATCCACCATAAAGGTGAAATATTTGATATGTAAATTGGAGAGGTAAACTTGAAACGAAATCCCCATTCTTAAAATAGATATCACTTACATACTGTTTGATGACCTTCGTATCGTCGTTCTGACTCTTTCAAAGATGAAAACAATTTTTATTACGTGTTAACCTGTTTAACGGATCAAATTGAAACCAAAATGAAATCACGTGACTCTTTTAATACGTCACGTTTTCATTTTAAGCGGGAAATCTAATTTAGTCTATCTTAAGTTAGGAAAGCCCTTTTCAATATATTACTTTGGCATGTTTACATAAATATATTTTATTGCAATACGGGGTCAGTTAGTATATACAAGCAAAGTATATTGGAAAAAAGTCTGGGTTTTTTTAAATTTGAAAAATCCTAATATATTCCCTTAAAACCAGAGTCAGATCACTGTATAAAAAATGCATAATATAATGCATAAAAATGCATGAAATAAAAAGTAAATTATGGATTTTGCGCATTGCTTACTGTTTCTGCTTCATAAATTATCATAAATACATACCAGTAAACTGGAACAAACTATATACAGGGTTGCAAATAGTTTTCAATAAAGACTTGAAAAGTTGTACGAGTCTTGCCGTTCCTTTAACCGACTCCAACATAAAGATAAAACACCTTTTAATGTGAATTGAGGTGCAGGACAATGTTGTATAGAGTTATAAAATATATTAGAAATATACTTTAGAGAAGATGAATGGTTTTGTGTTTACACGGTGAACGTTTAATCCACGGGCCACGAATGTGATCATCGTCTTCTAAACTAACTTTAACTGAAACTTACAAAAGAGGTATCATGAAGCATTACTTCACGCTGTACAAGAGTGTCTTAAAGTTGGTCTTATCTGTATACCAAATTGGTGGGAAAATTTCCTTAACCTTAGTCCAGATCAAATGCTTGTGTAAAATGATGTCATATAAATATAATTTTCCCAGATACCTGGGTGATATGATTTCATATATTTTGATATGTGATATGATTTTGATAGTATCGGTACTCATTCGGACCACCATGCTAATTATTATTATACCAAAGGATGGTGGAATTGGGCGAATATGTATGACTGTGTCAGTACTGTGTAGGATTTGTATAATAAGTCAAATGGTGATGCTTGAATACTGACATTCTATTCTATTGACCTGCAGTACATCTTTGTTTGAACCAGCGTTTGATGATTCTGTTTTCAGGTCTACAACAATCTTGGGGCACTGCTGGAAAAACTCGAAGGTGACCTTCAGGGCATCTACGATGAGCTAGGAATTGGTGATGAGGAAAATGAAGATGACAGTGCTGGACAGGATGATGGTTCTGACAAAGAAAATACTAATGACCATGATGAACTTTGAGAAGTTAACAATTGTGTTGGCCTGCTTGTATACCTAAACAAAAACATACAACACTTGTTCTTTTTTTATTTTGTAATAAACAAATACATTCAACATCTAAGACTCATTATTTACTCATTTTGTACTAATAAAATATCTTAACATCATTGTCATTGTCCAAGCAAGGACATTTATTAACCAAGTCTAACAAAACCTGTTTGTTGTGGATGGTAGTATAACGCATGATAAAACGATCTGTTTGAAGCTCAGTCTAAGGGACACGGTTTCATTGTCGGTTCATGACGTCAGATGAATGGAATATACAGCACCACTTCACCCGTAGCACACTGGCTTGAGTGGTACTGTTTTTCAAGAAACACCGAATGAGTATCACGAATCCAAGAAAACAGAAAGTAACTACGAGGCAACTTTTATGAAAATCAGGTCAGTGCTGAAAAAACCCACCTAAGATGACTCATACCAATATACTGGTTACGATAACCATTAGGAGAGTGACATCTGGTTACGAAATCAAAATGAAATGTTAAAATATTGGACACTAGTAAAATGAACCTCACTAGTTAGTATTCAATTCTGTATACATGCTAAAGATGTTTCCTGTAAATTTACGTTTACATCACATATCTTAAAGTAGAGTTAACTTAATTAGAAATATGTTTGAGTTTACGTTACAATTTTCACGGGTGTAGGTCGATATCTTCTTTTTTTTAAGTAAAACAATATAAGGGAAGATAACAAATTAGGATCTGTCTTCAAACCTAAAACAGAGGGCTTTCTTTTGGTGTTTATACAAAAAGTATAACATTAATATTAAAGTTGTAAGTTAAATTTTAAAATCATAATGAGTATTTTGTCTACTTAAACATGCACGATTTAATATCTTAATATTTCAATAAGGGAATATAAGGGATAAGGGAGTATTACAAAACCTGATAAAATAGGTTATTTGGATCATCAAAGGGAACAATTGAAACTATCTCTGTTCAAAATTAGGAGAAACAGTGCAATTTATATCAGGACATATTCATGAAAAAATGCGTGTAGCTTCGAATAGCGGCCAGAAATTTTCCGCCGTATTGTCAGGAAAAGGAAGTTTGTAATATTTCTGCATGCAAATTTTGCTTTAAGTAACATGTTTCCTGTTGAGAAATCCATGTTGTTTCTTTTGCTGAAAATCTTTCGTTCCGTTTTGTTTTTCAAAAAAAAAATATTTTGTTCACATTGCTGTAAATGTCGTCATAGGTTCCATTCTTTTGTGAGGCTAAATATGTTGTCTTCTGTGGTTCTCTAAGATTTTTAAGCGATGCCTTTGCTGCTATTTAATGGAGCATCAGACCCAGGATTACACGATCGTGGGTTCGATCCTCCACCGGCACTTCATCGTCTGTGATGTTCAATATATTTGTATGTGTTCATAATCCTGAAAACTTCGTAGTCAAAAAAGGATTTGTATGTGTCGATATTGCTAAAATTCCGTCATCTTCGTGATCCAGATGGGATTTGCAAGTGTGGTTATAACTGAAAACCCGTAGTCACCGTGACCCACAAAGAATTTATAGGTTTCGATATTGCTAAAAAACCGTAGTCTCCGTGATCGACAAGCTATTTGTAAGCGTTGATATTGCTGAACACCTGCAGTCTCCCAGATCCACAAAGATTGGTAAGTGTAGACATTGCTAAAGAAGCAGTAGTAAATGTGATTCACAAGAGATTTGCAAGTGCTGATATTGCTCAAACGGCGTAGTCTCCGTGACACACAATGTATTTGTAAATGTTGATATTACTGAAAATCCGTAGTCTCCGTAATCCATAAGTAATTTGTAAGTATTATTATTGCTGAACACCCGTAGTCTCCGTGATTCGCAAGGGATTTGTAAGTGTCGATATTTCGGAAAACTGTAGTCTCTATGCTCCACAAGGGATTTGTTAGTATTACTTTTCCTGAAACCCGTAATATCCGTAATCTACAAGGGAATGTAAGTAATAGTATTGCTGAACACCCGTAGTGACCGTGATTCGCAAGGGATGTGTAAGTCGATATTTCGGAAAACTTTAGTGTCTATGCTCCACAGGGGATTTGTAAATATTATTATTGCTGATCACCCGTATTCTCCGTGATTCGCAAGGGATGTGTAAGTCGATATTTCGGAAAACTGTAATGTCTATGCTCCACAAGGGATTTGTAAGTATTATTATTGTTGAAACCCGTAGTCTCCGTAATCAACAAGGGATTTGTAAGTTTTATTATTGCTGAACATCCGTAGTCTCAGTGATTCGCAAGGGATTTGTAAGTATTATTATTGCTGAACATCCGTAGTCTCTGTGATTCGCAAGGGATTTGTAAGTGTCGATATTTCGGAAAACTGTAGTCTCTATGCTCCACAAAGGATTTGTAAGTGTTGATATTACTGAAAACCCGTAGTTTCCGTGATCTACAAGGGATTTGTAAGTATTATTATTGCTGAATACCCGTAGTCTCCTTGATTCGCAAGAGATGTGTAAGTCGATATTTCGGAAAACTGTAGTGTCTATGCTCCACAGGAGATTTGTAAGTTTTATTATTGCTGAAACCCGTAGTCTCCGTAATCTACAAGGGATTTGTAAGTATTATTATTGATGAAACCCGTAGTCTCCGTAATCTACCCGTAGTCTCCGTAATCTACAAGGGATTTGTTAGTATTATTCTTGATGAAACCCGTAGTCTCCGTAATCTACAAGGGATTTGTAAGTATTATTATTGATGAAACCCGTAGTCTCCGTAATCTACAAGGGATTTGTAAGTATTATTATTGCTTAACACTCGTAGTCTCCGTGATTTGCAAGGAATGTGTAAGTCGATATTTCGGAAAACTGAAGTGTTTATTATCAACAAGGGACTTGTTAGTGTTGATATTGCTGAAAACCCGTAGTCTCCGTAATCTACAAGGGATTTGTAAGTAGTATTATTGCTTAATACCCGTAGTCTCCACGATTTGCAAAGAATATTTAAGTCGATATTTAGGAAAACTGTAGTGTCTATGCTCTACAAGGGATTTGTAAGTATTATTATTGCTGAGCACCCGTAGTCTCAGTGATCCACAAAGGATTTGTAAGTGTTGACATTACTGAAACGACGTAGTCTCCGTGACACACCAAGTATTTGTAAGTGTTGATATTACTGAACACCCATAGTATCCGTGTTCCACACGTTTTTGTTTGTGTTTATATAGCTGAAAAAGCCGTAGCCTTTGTGATCCGCAACGGACTTGTAAGTGTTGATATTGCTGAAAACCCGTAGTGACCGTGATCCACAAGTGATTTGTAAGTTTTGATATTTCTGAAAACCCGTAGTGTCCGTGAATTACGAGGGATTTGTTAGTATTGGTATTTCGGAAAACTCGTAGTCGCCATGCTCGACAAGGGATTTGGCAGTAGTATTGCTGAACACCCGTAGCCTCCGTGATTCGCAAGGGATTTGTAGGTGTTGATATTGCTGTCAAATGTCTTCAGTGGATCATAGGAATTTATAAAATTTGCTCATGGTGAAAGGAAACAACACTTTTTTATCCGTGGTTCGCTAGGGATTTATTAGTGTTGATACTGCTGACCAAGAGAAGTCATCAGGAGATATGTAATTTCACGTCAGTAAGTACAGGTATTGAACAAAACTTCATCCATCCAATACGTACGTATGTGTGCATTTACTGATATTACTGAAACAAAGTTGTTTTCAGTGATCATCTTTAGGTGTTAGGGGCGTAGCGTGACACCTTTGCAAGTTACTCAGGACAGGGTAAGCGAGGGTGGTTCCGTTTCCGCTTGTGGGAGTCATAAGGAACTTCCTCCGCGGCAATTTTAAGAAATCGAATTAGAAATAGTGACTTCTTCTGTTCAAATTTTATGCTTCATTTGGCTAAACACATTACTAACGAAAATATTTACCTACATCGGGAAATGTCGGCCCGGACTGCACACTCTAACTTAGGTCGATGTTTTACATAAAGGACACAGTGAACAGTTTTGCTTTATGCATGAAACAGTTCATGTCGAGACGTTTGTGCACTTGTTTGTAACCCCCTCCTGTTACATTTCTATTGCTTTTCTCGACTGTTTAGTTCTTTCGATATTGAGGCTTAGGTTTCAAATATTACTCAGCAGAGTATCTGAGTATACCACGCATGCGTATGCTTATCGGTGAACCACGTTGTAATTAATATAGATGATCAAAATAATTGTAAATATTGGTTCAATGTCTGAACTTCACAACTTATTATGTGTCCAGATAGATGGACCGATGTTGATGCACCAACCAACCCCGAGAAGAACATTACTATGTGTAAAGTGTTATATATCAGACACATATGTATATTCCGCCGGGGGCTGGAGGATTTTTTCTGTTTCTGTTTCTTTTTAGACGGATGTAGATAATTTGTGCCTCGATTTAATACTCCGGCAATGACGTACTGGAAAAGGGTACGAAGGAGTCAAGGGGTTTTATAGGGACATTGCACGCAGGGAATAAAGAACAAACTATTGGACAGGAAAACTAAGAAGATCGAGTCATGAAAATAGCTATCAGAGCTCGAGTGAGAAAGACCATCCACTTATAAGGTGGCGTTTTCTGGGAATGCAAGTTCCTGTTTTATTGACGTGGAAAAGAAACGCATAGATATCGCTGCCATCGTTAGTTTAATTAATTACAAAATAAACAAAGCATTTAAAAAATGAGCCAAGAGTAGCAAATAAATTTGCGAATTTACACGTTGGTGGTAGTTTATTAAATGTAAATCTTTAAATAAAAAACAAAATTTGAAACGGATGAAAGAAGAGAACATCCGTTTAACGAAGTATCTCGCACGAATAGAAGGTTGATTTTAGGAAAGTTTCTTTTATATGAAAACCAAATTACCACTACTATTTTTATGCTCGGATATTCCGGTAAAATGTGCTATTGTTTACATTTTTGTATATGCAAGTGGTGCAGGTTATAACCAAGTCTAAATAAGTTAAATCTTTACTATCATTATTTCACTCATAGCTTTTTTACATTATCTAGTCAGTTATCATCTTATATCATAGTCTTAAAAACATGTATTTTCTTTAAATCGATCTATCACTTTCAAAAGAGCACCTGTCATTGATGAGGAAGCCATGTTTGTTGTTGTTGTAGTAAAGCATTATGGGAGCCTGTAACTAGGTTACCAGATACAAAACAGTTCCAGAATTTATTATTGACCAAGTTTTTCTTTGTTTAAATAAATACTTTAAAATGTATGCAAAATTAATACAAAGGTATGAAACTGTAGTTTAATATTTGTTCTTTTTATTCATAAAGTCTATTGTAATACTTTAATACATTTATAGTGTCTAACCACTGATTTAAAGGTGATGGTAACGTGCATTTTTGGAATAGTAGAATTTATTCCGAGTTCCCGTTATTTTCTGGACGCCGTTCCCACAGTTTTTTATGCGGGATTTCCCACATATTTTATTTGGGACGACATTCACGACGTAATTTTTCGAGAGTACTTACTATTATGTTGTGGTGTTCCAGCACTTTTATTTGCGGGATCAGTTTACGCATAAATAGTCAGTGCAAACTGAATTCTGCTGACAATTAAAGTATATAAAATTGAGCATTATCTTGTTTACTCTTTTGCTTTCTTAATTTTATTTAATTGAGATATCTAAACTTGAACCAGCGATTTAATAGTTTAAATCACTAACTCGATCTTCAACCACCTGAGAAGTAGCCGGCTTGCAACATAACGTGGTGTCAGAAGTGGGATCTGTTTATTCTAACAAACAGATCCAGAGATCAGAGCCTACCATGGGGAAAAGAAGAGGTGGAACAGATAGATATGAAGATCAGCTATCAATTACCGAGACGGAACCTGACAATGTTAAAACTGTGGAACCAGCACAAGGACTAGTGTACTGTGAAGGCGCTTTAGGGGAGACCCTTGTTCGAATCCCCGAGGAGGCAGCGGACAGTTTCATGCCAACGGCAGCATGTTGTAGTGCTACTGGTGATTACGGCCAAGTCAACAAGGAGCCCAATACTGCTACCAGATCGGAGCAGCCAAATGAAGATTCCCAAAAGATACTCGAAAACATGTCATTTGCAATCAATAACATGCAAATTAAAATTATTCGAGCGCTTGATAGCATGGTCAATATTTTGCAAGACATTAGGTCATAAAGCAGAACTAATCAAAACCCAAACTCGACATACCGAGATTGTGAGCGAGAGGTGAATGACCCAAGATTACACGAAAGAACTGCTGAAACTGCACAGAATTATGAGAGACTACCATTAGGTCAATACAGCAACAGCGTCATCAAATTCAAGATGTAGAATTACTCCAAGAGAGACGTGCAACCACAAACTGGCATCCTGTAAGAAACCTAAACGGTAACAATGGGGCTCATACTCCAAATTTCGAAACTAACATAGAAAGAACTCATAGGAACAATGTAGAGGAAAATAGTGGTTTTATAATAGCAATCACAACACATATGATAGGGAACGCCATCGTTACTATAGGATAAACACCATGATCAAAAATGCAAAGATTCCTGCATTTAGTGGGAAGGAAGAGTGGAAAGTGTGGAGAACCCGATTTGAGATACTAGCAGAGAGGTTTAGATGGTCTGATGAAGAAAAACTTGATCAATTACTTCCTTAATTACAGGAAACCCCTGGAGAATTTATTTCCTCACAGCTACCGAAGAGTGTACCGAGTAGCTATACCGAGCTTACCAAAGAGCTTGACAACAGATTTCGAGTAATTGAAACACCAAGGACCTTGTCGGTTCAATTTAACAACCGAGATCAAAGGTCAGGAGAAACTGCAGAGGAGTATGCAGCTATGTTGAAGCAACTCTATGATAAGGCACAAAGCTACCGTGATAACAGAACCAGACAAGAAGACCTTGTACGAAGAATTCTAGATGGTCTATTAGATTCTGAAGCTAAATTTGAGGTGGAGTACCACAAAGAACCTGCTGATATTGATGAGGCTGTATATCACGTGGTCAACTTCATTCAGACACGCAGGAGAAATCGCAGAGAACCATACGGAGAGAGAAAGATGAGAAAAATTGTACGGCAGGCAAAACACTGTCACGAAAACGAATTGAGGTCTGACAGTGAAATTCTGAGAGTGATGAGGAGAGCAGTGGACAGGTTTGTCGAATTCCAGTCAGAGGGAAAGAAGCAACAAAGACTGATTATGGAACACAATAAAAAAAGCCCGTGAAAAGTGAAGGAAAATACGATGAGAGCGTCACGCCGATTGCAACAATGCCAATTTCCAGAGAAACAGAAAGCATACTCCAAATGATTTTGAGTAAGATTACCATGTTAACGCAAGAGAAACTGAGACCATCGTTCAATGACCGAAAAACAGAAAATAATTTCAACGTGGAAAACATGCAAGAAAATGTCCATCAAGGCAACAAGATCAGTGGTCATACGGTCGGCAAGGAGCAGATAGACACAATATAAATGGGAAGCATAATAGGAGTTATACTGGGATTTCAGACGGCCTTAACGATCCATACAGACAGCAGCAACATTTAAACTTCAACGGGCTTACCCAACAGGCCTAGGGGAGGCCCAAACATGACAGAATGGCCAAAATATCAATGTGATTGAAAGTAAGAATGCCATTAGGAGGAAAAGAACATATGGTCATGGCGTGTACATCAAAGTTCCATTGAGGGTCTACCAACACTGTTTACAGCAGATACGGGAGCAAGTAAAACAGAGTTTATAAGAGGATTCAACCTGACTGAGACCAAAGTTTACAAAAACATCTTGTCTCACAGGAGCATGCGGTACGCCAATAAACGAATTGGGAAAATCATTGTTAAATATGACTTTAGGCGATTTGGTACTGAAACGGGAATTAATAGTAGCAGAAATAGAGGATGATGTACTGCTTTGTATAGACATCTTGCAGAACAACGAGGGCAGGCCTGTCGATAAATTGCTTAGTAAAGGGGTTATAAGAATGGACGGACATGAAATACCTTGCATCCAAGTTGGGTTGCAGAACTAAGTGCGTAAAGTGACAACTGCAGATCATTATATCATCCCAGGAGATAGTGAGACCATGATAGAGGTATATGTAGAGCGGGAAGAAGTGGATGACCTATCGCATAATACGGAATATATAATAGAGCCCACTGAACACTTCAGAGAGAACTATCCTTTGCAAGTGGCGGCATCATTGACAGATATAGGCCATAACGTGACAAGCAACGTTAGGGTCTTGAATCCATTTTCAAGGGCGGTTACAATTAGACAGGATACCGTTGTAGGACAGGTAAAACAGATAGAGGGAAACCCGAAGATACTGGTGGAAGAAGAATTTGAAAAGGAAGGTGACAACAATATATCGATCCGAAGGATACAAGAAACATAGATTAGAAGTGTGGACAAACTTCATCTCCACCATTTAACTGTAACAATACCATACCGTCTGTGCCGGAGCATTTACAGCAATTATTTGAAACGTCAACCCGGAACATGCCTATCAAACACAAACAGGCTTTAGATGAATTGCTGAGTAATTACGAAGATACATTTTCAAAGACGAGTGCGACCTTGGCATGACGCATCTAACAGAGCATTCTATTGACACTGGTAAAGCGCCACCAATTAAGCAACACCCGAGACGCGTACCACTAGCATATGCGGATGAATAAAAGAAAGCAATTGAGGACCTCTTAGCTAAGAAAGTGATACGGAAGAGTACGTCCCCCTGGGCCTCTCCAATAGTACTTGTACGCAATAAGTAAGGGGCTGTGCGACCATGCGTCGATTACAGGCGAGTCAATGAATTAGTCAAACCTGATGGATTCCCAATGCCTAGAATACAGGATTGCGTGAATGCAGTAACGGGGTCGTGCCTATAACATGTAAGTACTTTTGATCTGACTAGTGGATATTTTCAAATTCCTTTAAAAGAATCCGACATACGAAAGAGCTCCTTTTGTTGTAAATTTGGACAATTTGAAATGACCAGAATGCCATTTGGTTTGAATAATAGTGCTAGTACTTTCCAACGCACAATGGTGTTGGCATTACAGGGGTTACAGTGAGAGACCTGCCTGATATATATTGATGATATCATAGTATTCAGCAAAACATTTGAGAATCATATGGAGCGAGTTGAACAAGTATTCGCTAGATTACGCGCAGAAGGTCTGAATCTAAAACCAGAAAAGTGTGAGCTTTTACAAGAGGAAGTCACATTTTTAGGTCATGTCGTCTCTTGAGCAGGGGTCAGACCAAACCCCGCAAATATAGCAAAGATCATTGAATGACCAAACCGGTGAATGCAAAGCAAGTTAAGCAATTTGTTGTTATGGGATCGTACTACAGGCGATTCATAAGAGATTTTGCAAAACGGGCCAAACCAATGACTGAACTGACTAAAAAGGGAAGGAAATTTTATTGGAGCGATGCATGAGAAATGTTATTTCAAGTCTTGAAGAGTGCCTTAGTAAGCCCTGAAATCATGGGCTGCCAATCAAATGGTGGAGGAGAGTTTACTTTGCTCGTGACTCAAGTGATCATGCTATAGGGGCAGTGATTTCCCAGATTCAAGATAGAAGAGAGGAAGTGATAGCATATGCGAGTTGAGCTCTTAACTCCTGTACTCCTGGCAGTAAGAAATTTTGTAGAATATTTCAGGCAATATCTCCACGGCCGAAAATTTTTAGTGAGGACAGATCACCAAGCCCTGGTCTGGTTGTTTAAACTGAGAGAACCACGGAGTAAATTAGCCCGTTGGTTAGAAATACTGTCACAATATAACTTTACCATAGAGTACCGTCCCGGTAAGAAGCAATGACACTGTGATGCACTATCCAGGTGTATTAACCCAAAAGATTGTAACTGCCCTGAGGTAGACATGCTAGAATCGTTGAAATGTGGCCCATGCAAGAAATGTAGCAAGAGATCAGAGGACATGGTATTACAGGGTGCATATAGCGGTATTGTTTTCCCACAAACAGAACAGCTTATTGCGCAACAAATCCGGGTAGTGGATGCAAATTAGGTTGCTCCAAGTACTTCACAAGGGATCAAACCAGGTACATCGAAAGCTCCAGATGACATTGGCAAAGTTGGAGGATCTGGAGAGAAGAACATAGAACCTTCAACCAACGTATGCACTTGGACTGGTAATCAAACAATTGAAGAGTTCAGAAATAAACAAGTACATCATACAGACATCAGCCATATTCTAAAAGCGAAAATTGCAGATATAAAACCAAGCTGTAGAGATAAAGTCATCTTGAACCCAGCTGCAAGACATCTCTGGATTTTGTGGAATACGTTTGAAGTCAAAGATGGGTTGCTCTTTAAGCATTTTATTAAGAAAGACGACATTGGTTCGCACCTACAACTCATAGTGCCAAGATGTACAAAGACAGACATACTTTACCAAATGTACAACTCCATCATATCCGGGCGTTTAGGATGTAAAAAGACCAAAGAGAAAACTATGCAAATGTTCTATTGGTATGATATGAAAGAGGATATTGCTGTATACATAAAAAGATGTGACATGTTCAGCTGACAAAGCTCCTATGAAGGTACCAATAGCACCCATTGGATCATTAAGAGTAGGGGGACCTTAGGATACAGTTGCCATGGACTACCTCGGTCCACTTCCGAGGCGGCAAGCGGCAACCGTTATATTTTTCTACTTACAGATCATTTTACAAAGTACGTTGAAATAATCCCAGTTCCAGACCAAACAGCTGAAATCTGCGCAAGCAAGATACTCAACAAATTTATAGCAAGATGGGGTTGTCATTATCTTTTCAGTGACCAAGGTGGAACATTTGAAAGTAGAGTGTTTCAGGAACTTTGCCGTTTACTCGAGGTAAGAAAAATCGAACTAGCCCCAGAAATCCGAGGTGTAATGGTCAAACCGAACTTTTTAACCGAACTTTGCTTAGAATGGTAGAAGCGTATCTCTGTGGAGAACAAACAAACTGGGACCTAGATTTAGGATGCCTCGCAGGTGTTTACCGGGCAACACCAAATGAGTCAATAAAAATCACTCCAAACCTCTTGACAATGGGCAAGGAAGTCCGGCTGCCATCAGAGCTGGTATTCGGTAGTGAGACAACTGATGAAAACAAGGATGTTACATCGTATGGTGGCTATGTAGATGAAATGAGGTCGAAAATGCAACATGCTCATGATGTAGCGCGAAAACATTTAGGAATGGCTGCCAAACGTACCAAAGACCTTTATGCCGCTAAGCAATCGTTCAATTTATATGCTGTGGGAGATGCAGTTTGGCTGTTACCACAGGCGAGAAAAGTAGGAGTTTCACACAAGCTAGAAAAACTCTATGCGGGACCTTACATTATAAAAAGTAGTCTTTCGGGTATCAACTTCAACATACTGAGGACCTCTTAGCTAAGTAGTGGTACCACAAAGCTCGTTCATCACAATAAGTTGAAGCCATATGAGGGGGAAAGTCTACCAAAATGGATGTTAAAGGCAAGAAAGAGCCTGAGACAGAATTAGAGTTAAACGTTAAATTACTTATTCGCTGTTGTATTTGTTCTTTTTTTGTATGTGTATAGTTTAAAATATAGATATGGGAAATGTCACTGACATGGTTCATTATTGATAATGATTTGGGGAATTTATTTTTGTATACAACCAATGAGTGGAGATATCGTATTTTTTTAAAACATTGGGATTTTAAGTAAGCGAAATTAGGATGCTCTGTATAAATTTAAAGAAGACAGTTGTTGAAGCGGTGTCTATGTTGGACAAAGTTAGTGATGGCTGATGAAGAAACTAACATAATGTTAACGGAAACAGACTACTAGAGATATTAAACATTGAGCTGGATAAGCCGCGGAGTAGGCTGCAGTATGGGTATGTTCGACAGGGCATATGGATATTCCCTGGGTATGATTTAGTGGAAAGGCAAAAGAGAGATGCAATTTAGTGCGCTGGTGATTTGCCCGAACAAAGACTGAGATTTTGAGGCAACACCAAGACGTGAGAAGATGTGTATCATGGTGGTTTCTTGCCTATGTAGTCCAACTTTGCATTCCAAGTAGATATCACTTGTATTCATTTTGAGTTATAGGTCTGAAAAATCAGACAAGAGAACTAATGAATAGTAGATGAAGATGTACCACAAGAAGTGGTATTTGAGAACCTGTGTCCTGATGAAGAAATGCAACATGTCCTGATGAAGAATTGAAACCTGTGTCCTGAATAAGAAACATTAACTATGGCCTGAATAAGAAACGTAAAATGTCCTGGTGAAGAAGTGTAACCTGTGTGCTGCCGCAAAGCAATCTAGAAATAAGGACGAATTGTATCTTACAGAGATATTTGATTAATTAAGTACTACTATGTAAAGAATTTAATAATGCTTAAGGGATTTACACTGTCAGTGGTCACTTAAGAGAATTGGTAGCTTTAACAACTTGTTCCATTTTCAGGCAGTATATGCAAACCATGTTATCTCCTGCACCTACAGTAGCAGAGAAAGCTGCCAAGAAGAAGGGTAGGGCATACCAGTGCCTCAGATGCTACCATCGGGAAGGCAAGGAAGTGGTGGACGTGCAATACAGAATGGAAGCACATATCATCAAAACCCATCTGAGGAGAGATGAGGTACCTTTTTACTGTTCACTTTGCCACCGCCGTTGTACAAGCAGGCAGAACCTGAACGACCACGTCATTCGATACAAAAGACACGCTGTTGCTGCCGCCAAGGAAGGAGTTCCAATCAATGACACAACTTGCCTGAAGGAGAATGAGAGGACACATGACCTAAACCCTAGGGATTACCTCATCTATAGTCAAGACGAGTCAATAAAGTATTGGGCGGATCTACATCGGGTGAAGAACGGTGAACCCGACTTCCTGTCCAAGGCAATGGAGGAGTCATACCAAGAAGTGCTAACTGGTGATTTTTTAGATTTCACGGCAGTCACCCCAGCAGTGACGCCCCAGACTATACAGGCCACCCAGGCGGTGTAAGCGACAAATTTTAAAACAATTGGGACAAGTTTCCCATCACAAATACCCACTGAAGGAATCAGAGAAGCTTTCACGCCACTGCTGAAGCAAATCAGTGACATAGTGGGTGAGTCCGGTTTGAATCAGCTAGAAAATGAAGTTACACTTACCGTGGAGGTAAATCAGCTTAAAACACATGAGGGCAGTGCACCAGAGGAGAAGCTCCCAAAGGTTCAACCCGTAGTTAGTTCACATCCATTAAGTCTTTCCTCTGCCAGGTCCAATACTACAGAAGAAAATATCCTGCCCCAGCTTCCTCCTACTGAAGAGATGACCATGATACCCATTACGACAGACCACATCCCATACAAATGCCAGCGTACCAGATCCCCATCTTCGACTGCATCCATATCTTCCTCCTCATCTTCTGCATCATCGGCATCATCATCCCCTCAAGACAGCCACTTGCTACTTGATATCAAAGAGGCGATAGTGTTAGGAACAAGACAGGTAACAAGTCACCTTGGAATTAACACAAGGGTCATTCGGTGTTCGGAAAAGTCGGTAATAGAGCTCAAATCTTCAATGCAAGAACTTGTAGAACTACTGAACACTAAGAATGG
This sequence comes from Panopea generosa, assembly GCA_029582155.1. Taxonomy (NCBI): domain Eukaryota; kingdom Metazoa; phylum Mollusca; class Bivalvia; order Adapedonta; family Hiatellidae; genus Panopea; species Panopea generosa. Next base: position 42,639,568 of record CM055899.1, read on the forward strand.
GAAGGATAGAAGCGCAGAGACAAACAACAGACAGGTAAACGCACCGGTGAGGGACAGGAAGGAAACGAACTTGCAGGTAAATAACATGAACAGAAGAAACGCAAGAAGCGACAGCGAACGCAGGAGAGAAGAACGAATGAATAACAGTAGGCCGCAAGAAGATCAAAGGCTAATAAGGACAGTATTGGAAAGTAGAAACGAAAACAGAAAACCAGAAGACAGAGGCAACAAGAAGACGTTCAGACATAATTAGTTATTATTACCATGTTAAATCCATTGTACATATTCATATTCATTTTACTTTTAAGTGATTAAGTTAACATATTGACAGAGTTAAGTTTAAATATGACTGAATATTGTATCATTTTAAACATTTACAACAGTTAAAAATAAATATTTATTTTTTAGAAATTGAAGCTGTAAAGTCTTTATGTAAGATAACAATCTTTTCAAGCTTAAAGCTGTGCAGTCGTTAAATTAAGTAATGTTTTAATTAAGATGAGACTTTCCATTTATTATGTCAAATCATAATCCAGCGTTGCATTTACATGGGGGGGGGGGGGGGGGGGGGGGGTTGCTATTATTATTTACATTTTTGTATATGCAAGTGGTGCAGGTTATAACCATTTCTATAAGCTAAGTCTACTTAAATAAGTTAAATCTTTACTATCATTATTTCACTCACAGCTTTTTTACCTTATCTAATCAGTTATCATCTTATGTCATAGTCATAACTACATGCATTTTCTTTAAATCGATCTATCACTTTCAAAAGAGCACCTGTCATTGATGAGGAAGCCATGTTTGTTGTTGTTGTAGTAAAGCATTATGGGAGCCTGTAACTAGGTTACCAGATACAAAACAGTTCCAGAATTTATTATTGACTAAGTTTTTCTTTGTTTAAATAAATACTTTAAAATGTATGCAAAATTAATACAAAGGTATTTAATTGTAGTTTAATATTTGTTCTTTTTATTCATAAAGTCTATTGTAATACTTTAATACATTTATAGTGTTTAATCACCGGTTTAAAGGTGATGGTACCATGCATTTTTGGAATAGTAGAATTTATTCCGAGTTCCCGTTATTTTCTGGACGACGTTCCCACAGTTTTTTTTGCGGGATTTTCCACATATTTTATTTGGGACGACGTTCACGACGTCATTTTTCGGGAGTCCTTACTTTTATGTTGTGGGATTCCAGCACTTTTATTTGCGGGATCAGTTTACGCATAAATAGTCAGTGCAAACTGAATTCTGGATTCCGCACATTTCCTTTATAAATACACCTGAAGTTCTGTCTCTTTCTTTGGAAGTCTTAGTTAGTATTAAATATTTTTAATTTCTATAGCTTATAATTTAACACATTTAAAGAATTAGATCTAAGCAAAGTGTTACAAATATAGAGCAATAAAACAGACTTACAGGCATTTTTGGGAAACTGATTTATTTAGGTCTATTTTAAGTGAAATAAGTTGGCATTTTGTAGTTTTATTATTCATGTTACTCACACTTGTAGATTATCAATGATTACCTGATTGACAATTAAAGTATAGAAAATTGAGCATAATCTTGTTTACTCTTTTGCTTTCCTAATTTTATTTAATTGAGATATTTAAAGCCGAGTCTGCCTTGGTTTATACTTGAACCAGTGATTTAATAGTTTAAATCGCTACCTCGATCTTCAACCACCTGAGAAGTAGCCGACTCGCAACACTATCAGTACCTCCACTACTACTTTAACACTTTTACTACTTATGATAATAATATCACCACGACTATCACTACCTCTACTACTACTACTACTACTTCTACTACTACTACTACTACTACTACTACTACTAACACTATAGCCACTACCACTGCAACTACTACTTCTGCTGCTACTACTACTACTACTATCACTACAACCACTACCACTGCAACTACTTCTAGTACTACTTCTACTACTACTACTACTACTACTTCTACTACTACTACTACTACTATACTACTATTACTACTACTATCTCTACAACCACTACCACTGCAACTACTACTACTACTACTACTACTATCACTACAACCACTACCACTGCAACTAATACCACTACTACTACTACTACTACTACTACTACTGCCTTCAATTACACTGCTACTATCTTTATCACTACAACTATCACTGCAACAACTTTCACTACAACTACCATTGCCACTTGTAAACACTGCTCCCACTATTACTACTACCACCACCAACAACACCACCTCTATAACCACCACCACTACTACTACTGCCACTACTACTTCTGCAACTGTTATTTCATCTAACATCACTACTACTCTTATTTCTTTTATAATTATTATAAAAAAAACATACTATAAAACATACATAAAATAATAAATCGAATTAATTGATTGTTTTCAATGCATAATATAATAGTTTACATTCGTTTTCTTTACCAAACAATTATTATTCGTTATTATATATAAAGGGCATGCATATAACCAATTTGATTAAATAAACTACATGTGTATAATTTATACATGTATGGATTCTTTTTTTTTTTTGGTATTTTTTTAAATTCTTTTTTTTTCTTTTTTTTTTTTTAAAGTTAGATCATTTTGAATGCAAATAACTTTCAATTAGTATTTTTATTAAAACAACAAAAAGTCGTTGCATGATTCTCGTTACAGAAAAACAATTAAGCAATAAGCAAATTAACGATAATGAAAATTATTCTAGCCAAATGATTTTTTTAAATAAAGACATATTTAATTAAGGATTTTTTAATTAGTCTTTTTCGTTTGTTTCTCTTTATCATAACTGTGTAATAGGTATAAAAAAGTAAAGACTTGAGTAACAAGAATCACACATCGTGTAAACTGTTCAAAATAAATGCCTGAAATTCGGATGATCCTTGTTCACATGGATATTGGAAGCAGGCGGTCTGGAGGCATCGTCTGCGTCAATGACGTCATCGTGACGTCTTTTGCGGGAGATAGCGACGGCATCACTAGTGTTCTTGATATCTGAAAGAAGATAATCGAAAAATAGTTATGTTTGTCTAGGTAAAAATGCTTTTCAGCAAACCAATACTATGTATATATATTTGATACTTTAAAAAGTTTTGTCGATTTCTTTTCATTCTTCAAACACATGATCTAGACTTATGCTCATCTGCGAGAATAACTGGACCAAAATACGCCGCTTTTTCCAATGCAGCATATTAGTATATCAACCATCGTACAATCGTACACATATATGTTGTCGTCTGCACTCTCATGCATCCGGAAATCATTTGCAACTGCTTTCGGTTGTGGAAATATCGGGCTTGCTTTGAAAAAAAACCACATTGCATATATTAGTTTTATTAACCTGCGACACTGTGATTCCCGGGAGTGACTGGGGTGCCGCCCATCATCTCCGCAGCCTCTCGTCGCCACATCTCCATCTGGATCTCGTCTGCTGCACACACACTGTATTATTGAAAGTATTTCACAATGTAAATACGCAATACAACGGGACAGACAGTAATAATACCATACTTATTCATTATGTGAGATATGTAAGTTATAGATAAGTTATATGCTGAAACAATACTGGAAATATTAAATGTAATACAATTTAATGAAAAATTAGAACCATGAAGTCTGAGGTAAAGTGCCCCACCCCTCCACCGCAACCTCCTCATTAATGTTATATTATTGGGAAGAAATTGTTGCCATAATATCTCATATTCATGCATATTGTTGAAATTTACTGAAAAAATAAGTATGAAGAAAAATCATCTTGCCATATTTAATTTATTATGAGATATTAAATACCTCTTATCGATACATTATTTTGAAATTAATAGAAACGTTCTAATTGCTTGTCAACAAATGAAACCAACGGAACGTTTCCCCAATCACATTAATTATGTTACTGTTTATCACGTTGGCCCCTCCAATCCAATCATCAAAATATTCTTAAACTTAAACTTCCTATGAATTTTGCTAAAAGAACCGACTGCTTTGTATGTACATTGATTGACATAGTTCAATGTGTTGAACCAATGATTAACATTTAAATACAACTGGTACCTCAAGACATTTAAGCGATATAAATTGTCATTTCAGTCTATAAAATATCAAATATATAGAAAAGTCACTTGTAAACACAATAAATTGCTAATAGCACTTACACTGTACCCCAAAGCTCGGGGAATGTCACCGGGATATAAGTCTCGATGTTTTGAGATAGTTGTGTCTGTGCGCCGACTTTTATACCAGTGGATGTTTTATTTTCTTTGCTGCAGGGAAAGGATACCGGGACATCAACAGAATAATATCTGGAGTCCCTGCCCTTATTCTGAAATTTGTGCGTTGAGACTTCTACAGACGGGCGCCTGGAGTCTCGTGCATAAATTTGCTTGCTTCTGTTGGTCGTTGGGACACTAAAATACGGATACCCAGCCGGTCTACATTCAAACTGCCGGTCTCGGACATGGACATATTGGTTCCGGGATTCCCTACGTCTCTCTCTGTAAGAGGAGGACGAATGCGTGGAATTTCCCTTCCGCTGTTCCCTTTTACGACAATCATTACGCCTGGATTCATGGCGTCTTTCTTCGTGGAAGTTGTCCCGGAATCGACGGTGACAATACTCGAAGTCCCTCCAGTATCTGAATAAAAACAGAAGAATATCAAATGACATTAAAACAAATTACAAATAATGTACTGTACATTTAAATACCATGTATTTGCTGTGACTTTATACAAATTCATTATCATTTTGGGGAGGAAAATCACTGGGAGCAAACACATACAATAAGCATATGGATCGACGCTATATTGTGATGTTGAAGATTAAATAACAATTAAAAATATAACCGAATCATGATTTAATAGAGGGCCGTAATTGAACTAAATGAGCCACCCTCTATAAATAAAGTCACTTATCTTTTTTTATGCAATCCATCCACATCAGGTAGGTCAAAGTAAATTAAAATCCACGAATTGTTTGATTTTGGCAATATTACAAAGCTTTTCACCACAAGACGTGCTAAAGTACAAACTCACGAAAACAATTTAGGTGATTCATTTTGTTACGGCTATCCTCAAAAAATGTTTTTTTTGCTGTGCTCCGACCCAGAAATTTTCATGTATGTAGGTATGAAGCTAATCAATATTGCCAGATGTTGTGAGTTTGTATTGTCATTTTAAACAAAAATGGACAGAGCTCATAAAAAAAAGCTTTGAAAGTCAATGAAAGTGTTTAAGTAGCTGCAATTTTGAGTATGTAGGTAGGAGCACGGCAAATAATTTATTTTAAAGAACGGCCTAACTAAAATGTTTTGAAAGACACGTGTATATAGTATATATAGGCATAGTGTATAACAGAAATTCACATAATTCTTGGTGTTCTATATAATTGTTCACATTGTATACATGTATATGCTTTTTCTAATCTATGTTTGAGTTTTGGACTATTTTGATATATGAACTTTGTCTATTATTTACCAGTAGAATCGAACATGACAATACAAAGGTCAATGGTATTATTTATTTGTTCATGGTGTCAAATAAAGCGTAATGTCGTAATTCTGCCAAAAAATAAAACTTCATATTTCAAATTTTTGAAAACAGAGAGATGAAAAGGGAAGGCTTTTGGGGGAAATATCTTTTTTCATTAATTTTGTTCCACGTTTTTGTTAAAATTTAAAATTCTGTAATTGTTTTATTAATATATAAAAATCATACAAATTCAATTAAAATCAAATAAAACCAGTTCTTTTTGCAAAATAAATAAAATAAAACTGAATATGTTTTAAAATGTATTTATAAACATCCTATATATCAAGATTTATACATAATAGAATAATCATAAACTAGTTTTATTTACCTTTGTTCTACAGAATTTGTTTTAAACTTGATTCATAATGTGTCAAATTACTATAACACTGCAAATCAATCACAATCTTTTACGAACGGTGTTAATCACCATAGTTAATCATAACAGTTTACGCCCAGTGTTAATCACAATAGTTTACACCCAGTGTCAATCACAATATTTTACGCCCAATTTAATCACAATCGTTTAGCCCAGTGTTAATCACAATAGTTTATGCCGGTGTTAATCACAATCATTTACACCTGGTGTTAATCAGAATAGTTTACGCCAGATGTCAATCACAATAGTTTACGCCCGGTGTTAATCACAATCTTTTACGCCTGGTGTCAATCACAATAGTTTACGCCCAGTGTTAATCACAATATTTTACGCCCAGTATCAATCACATTATTTTACGCCCAGTGTCAATCGCAATAGTTTGCGCCCATTGTTAATCACAATTTTACGCCAAGTATCAATCGCAATATTTTACGCCCAGTGTCAATAAAATATTTTACGCCCAGTGTTAATCAAAATATATTACGCCCAGTGTCAATCACAATATTTTACGCCAAGTGTCAATCGCAACATTTTACACCCAGTGTTAATCGCAATATTTTACACCCAGTGTCAATCACAATATTTTACATCCAGTGTTAATCAAAATATATTACGCCCAGTGTCAATCACAATATTTTATGCAAAGTGTCAATCACAATATTTTACGCCCAGTGTTAATTGCAATATTTTACGCCCAGTGTCAATCGCAATAGTTTGCGCCCATGTTAATCACAATTTTACGCCCAGTGTCAATCGCAATATTTTACGCCCAGTGTCAATAAAATATTTTACGCCCAGTGTCAATCGCAATATTTTATGCCCAATGTTAATCGCAATATTTTAGGCCCAATGTCAATCACAATATTTTACGCCCAGTGTCAATCACAATATTTTACACCCAGAAACAGCCTACAACAATAATCATGTAGGACCACAATTAGAATACTACTTCAACTATCTGGCTTCTCCGGTAAAATAGTATAATTATACAGATCAGCTGTGTCACCCAAATTATTCAAACTCTAAAACTGGCAAACCATCTAACAAAAAGGAATAAACACATTACTCATCTAACAGTATAGAATAACAAACAACTGAGTTCTTGTTGTTGTAGGTCATCACCATCTAACCAAAGGAATAAACACATCATTGATCTAACAGTATAGAATAACAAACAACTGAGTTCTTGTTGTTGTAGGTCATCACCATCTAACCAAAGGAATAAACACATCACTCATCTAACAGTATAGAATAACAAACAACTGAGTTCTTGTTGTTGTAGGTCATCACCATCTAACCAAAGGAATAAACACATCACTCATCTAACAGTATAGAATAACAAACAACTGAGTTCTTGTTGTTGTAGGTCATCACCATCTAACCAAAGGAATAAACAACACATCACTCATCTAACAGTATAGAATAACAAACAACTGAGTTCTTGTTGTTGTAGGTCATCACCATCTAACCAAAGGAATAAACACATCATTGATCTAACAGTATAGAATAACAAACAACTGAGTTCTTGTTGTTGTAGGTCATCACCATCTAACCAAAGGAATAAACACATCACTCATCTAACAGTATAGAATAACAAACAACTGAGTTCTTGTTGTTGTAGGTCATCACCATCTAACCAAAGGAATAAACACATCACTCATCTAACAGTATAGAATAACAAACAACTGAGTTCTTGTTGTTGTAGGTCATCATCATCTAACCAAGGGAATAAACACATCACTCATCTTACAGTATAGAATAACAAACAACTGAGTTCTTGTTGTTGTAGGTCATCACCATCTAACCAAAGGAATAAACACATCACTCATCTAACAGTATAGAATAACAAACAACTGAGTTCTTGTTGTTGTAGGTCATCACCATCTAACCAAAGGAATAAACACATCACTCATCTAACAGTATAGAATAACAAACAACTGAGTTCTTGTTGTTGTAGGTCATCACCATCTAACCAAAGGAATAAACACATCACTCATCTAACAGTATAGAATAACAAACAACTGAGTTCTTGTTGTTGTAGGTCATCACCATCTAACCAAAGGAATAAACACATCACTCATCTAACAGTATAGAATAACAAACAACTGAGTTCTTGTTGTTGTAGGTTATCACCATCTAACCAAAGGAATAAACACATCACTCATCTTACAGTATAGAATAACAAACAACAGAGTTCTTGCTGTTGTAGGTCATCACCATCTAACCAAAGGAATAAACACATCACTCATCTGACAGTATAGAATAACAAACAACTGAGTTCTTGTTGTTGTAGGTCATCACCATCTAACCAAAGGAATAAACACATCACTCATCTAACAGTATAGAATAACAAACAACTGAGTTCTTGTTGTTGTAGGTCATCACCATCTAACCAAAGGAATAAACACATCACTCATCTAACAGTATAGAATAACAAACAACAGAGTTCTTGTTGTTGTAGGTCATCACCATCTAACCAAAGGAATAAACACATCACTCATCTAACAGTATAGAATAACAAACAACAGAGTTCTTGTTGTTGTAGGTCATCACCATCTAACCAAAGGAATAAACACATCACTCATCTAACAGTATAGAATAACAAACAACTGAGTTCTTGTTGTTGTAGGTCATCACCATCTAACCAAAGGAATAAACACATCACTCATCTAACAGTATAGAATAACAAACAACTGAGTTCTTGTTGTTGTAGGTCATCACCATCTAACCAAAGGAATAAACACATCACTCATCTAACAGTATAGAATAACAAACAACAGAGTTCTTGTTGTTGTAGGTCATCACCATCTAACCAAAGGAATAAACACATCACTCATCTAACAGTATAGAATAACAAACAACTGAGTTCTTGTTGTTGTAGGTCATCACCATCTAACCAAAGGAATAAACACATTATTCATCTAACAGTATAGAATAACAAACAACTGAGTTCTTGTTGTTGTAGGTCATCACCATCTAACCAAAGGAATAAACACATCACTCGTCTAACAGTATAGAATAACAAACAACTGAGTTCTTGTTGTTGTAGGTCATCACCATCTAACCAAAGGAATAAACACATTACTCGTCTAACAGTATAGAATAACAAACAACTGAGTTCTTGTTGTTGTAGGTCATCACCATCTAACCAAAGGAATAAACACATCACTCGTCTAACAGTATAGAATAACAAACAACTGAGTTCTTGTTGTTGTAGGTCATCACCATCTAACCAAAGGAATAAACACATCACTCGTCTAACAGTATAGAATAACAAACAACTGAGTTCTTGTTGTTGTAGGTCATCACCATCTAACCAAAGGAATAAACACATCACTCGTCTAACAGTATAGAATAACAAACAACTGAGTTCTTGTTGTTGTAGGTCATCACCATCTAACCAAAGGAATAAACACATCACTCGTCTAACAGTATAGAATAACAAACAACTGAGTTCTTGTTGTTGTAGGTCATCACCATCTAACCAAAGGAATAAACACATCACTCGTCTAACAGTATAGAATAACAAACAACTGAGTTCTTGTTGTTGTAGGTCATCACCATCTAACCAAAGGAATAAACACATCACTCATCTAACAGTATAGAATAACAAACAACTGAGTTCTTGTTGTTGTAGGTCATCACCATCTAACCAAAGGAATAAACACATCACTCATCTAACAGTATAGAATAACAAACAACAGAGTTCTTGTTGTTGTAGGTCATCACCATCTAACCAAAGGAATAAACACATCATTGATCTAACATTATAGAATAACAAACAACTGAGTTCTTGTTGTTGTAGGTCATCACCATCTAACCAAAGGAATAAACACACCACTCATCTAACAGTATAGAATAACAAACAACTGAGTTCTTGTTGTTGTAGGTCATCACCATCTAACCAAAGGAATAAACACACCACTCATCTAACAGTATAGAATAACAAACAACTGAGTTCTTGTTGTTGTAGGTCATCACCATCTAACCAAAGGAATAAACACATCACTCATCTAACAGTATAGAATCACAAACAACTGAGTTCTTGTTGTTGTAGGTCATCACCATCTAACAAAAAGGAATAAACACATCACTCATCTAACAGTATAGAATAACAAACAACTGAGTTCTTGTTGTTGTAGGTCATCACCATCTAACCAAAGGAATAAACACATCACTCATCTAACAGTATAGAATAACAAACAACTGAGTTCTTGTTGTTGTAGGTCATCACCATCTAACCAAAGGAATAAAAACATCACTCATCTTACAGTATAGAATAACAAACAACTGAGTTCTTGTTGTTGTAGGCCATCACCATCTAACCAAAGGAATAAACACACCACTCATCTTACAGTATAGAATAACAAACAACTGAGTTCTTGTTGTTGTAGGTCATCACCATCTAACCAAAGGAATAAACACACCACTCATCTAACAGTATAGAATAACAAACAACTGAGTTCTTGTTGTTGTAGGTCATCACCATCTAACCAAAGGAATAAACACATCACTCATCTAACAGTATAGAATAACAAACAACTGAGTTATTGTTGTTGTAGGTCATCACCATCTAACCAAAGGAATAAACACATCACTCATCTAACAGTATAGAATAACAAACAACTGAGTTCTTGTTGTTGTAGGTCATCACCATCTAACCAAAGGAATAAACACATCACTCATCTTACAGTATAGAATAACAAACAACTGAGTTCTTGTTGTTGTAGGTCATCACCATCTAACAAAAAGGAATAAACACATCACTCGTCTAACAGTATAGAATAACAAACAACTGAGTTCTTGTTGTTGTAGGTCATCACCATCTAACCAAAGGAATAAACACATCACTCGTCTTACAGTATAGAATAACAAACAACTGAGTTCTTGTTGTTGTAGGTCATCACCATCTAACAAAAAGGAATAAACACATCACTCGTCTAACAGTATAGAATAACAAACAACTGAGTTCTTGTTGTTGTAGGTCATCATCATCTAACCAAAGGAATAAACACATCACTCATCTAACAGTATAGAATAACAAACAACTGAGTTCTTGTTGTTGTAGGTCATCACCATCTAACCAAAGGAATAAACACATCACTCATCTTACAGTATAGAATAACAAACAACTGAGTTCTTGTTGTTGTAGGTCATCACCATCTAACCAAAGGAATAAACACATCACTCATCTAACAGTATAGAATAACAAACAACTGAGTTCTTGTTGTTGTAGGTCATCACCATCTAACCAAAGGAATAAACACACCACTCATCTAACAGTATAGAATAACAAACAACTGAGTTCTTGTTGTTGTAGGTCATCACCATCTAACCAAAGGAATAAACACATCACTCATCTAACAGTATAGAATAACAAACAACTGAGTTCTTGTTGTTGTAGGTCATCACCATCTAACCAAAGGAATAAACACATCACTCATCTAACAGTATAGAATAACAAACAACTGAGTTCTTGTTGTTGTAGGTCATCACCATCTAACCAAAGGAATAAACACATCACTCATCTAACAGTATAGAATAACAAACAACTGAGTTCTTGTTGTTGTAGGTCATCACCATCTAACCAAAGGAATAAACACATCACTCATCTAACAGTATAGAATAACAAACAACTGAGTTCTTGTTGTTGTAGGTCATCACCATCTAACCAAAGGAATAAACACATCACTGATCGAACAGTATAGAATAACAAACAACTGAGTTCTTGTTGTTGTAGGTCATCACCATCTAACCAAAGGAATAAACACATCACTCATCTAACAGTATAGAATAACAAACAACTGAGTTCTTGTTGTTGTAGGTCATCACCATCTAACCAAAGGAATAAACACATCATTGATCTAACAGTATAGAATAACAAACAACTGAGTTCTTGTTGTTGTAGGTCATCACCATCTAACCAAAGGAATAAACACACCACTCATCTAACAGTATAGAACAACAAACAACTGAGTTCTTGTTGTTGTAGGTCATCACCATCTAACCAAAGGAATAAACACATCACTCATCTAACAGTATAGAATAACAAACAACTGAGTTCTTGTTGTTGTAGGTCATCACCATCTAACCAAAGGAATAAACACATCACTCATCTTACAGTATAGAATAACAAACAACTGAGTTCTTGTTGTTGTAGGTCATCACCATCTAACCAAAGGAATAAACACATCACTCATCTAACAGTATAGAATAACAAACAACTGAGTTCTTGTTGTTGTAGGTCATCACCATCTAACCAAAGGAATAAACACACCACTCATCTTACAGTATAGAATAACAAACAACTGAGTTCTTGTTGTTGTAGGTCATCACCATCTAACCAAAGGAATAAACACATCACTCATCTAACAGTATAGAATAACAAACAACTGAGTTCTTGTTGTTGTAGGTCATCACCATCTAACCAAAGGAATAAACACACCACTCATCTAACAGTATAGAATAACAAACAACTGAGTTCTTGTTGTTGTAGGTCATCACCATCTAACCAAAGGAATAAACACACCACTCATCTAACAGTATAGAATAACAAACAACTGAGTTCTTGTTGTTGTAGGTCATCACCATCTAACCAAAGGAATAAACACATCACTCATCTAACAGTATAGAATAACAAACAACTGAGTTCTTGTTGTTGTAGGTCATCACCATCTAACCAAAGGAATAAACACATCACTCATCTTACAGTATAGAATAACAAACAACTGAGTTCTTGTTGTTGTAGGTCATCACCATCTAACCAAAGGAATAAACACATCACTCATCTAACAGTATAGAATAACAAACAACTGAGTTCTTGTTGTTGTAGGTCATCACCATCTAACCAAAGGAATAAACACACCACTCATCTTACAGTATAGAATAACAAACAACTGAGTTCTTGTTGTTGTAGGTCATCACCATCTAACCAAAGGAATAAACACATCACTCATCTAACAGTATAGAATAACAAACAACTGAGTTCTTGTTGTTGTAGGTCATCACCATCTAACCAAAGGAATAAACACACCACTCATCTAACAGTATAGAATAACAAACAACTGAGTTCTTGTTGTTGTAGGTCATCACCATCTAACCAAAGGAATAAACACACCACTCATCTTACAGTATAGAATAACAAACAACTGAGTTCTTGTTGTTGTAGGTCATCACCATCTAACCAAAGGAATAAACACATCACTCATCTAACAGTATAGAATAACAAACAACTGAGTTCTTGTTGTTGTAGGTCATCACCATCTAACCAAAGGAATAAACACACCACTCATCTTACAGTATAGAATAACAAACAACAGAGTTCTTGTTGTTGTAGGTCATCACCATCTAACCAAAGGAATAAACACACCACTCATCTAACAGTATAGAATAACAAACAACTGAGTTCTTGTTGTTGTAGGTCATCACCATCTAACCAAAGGAATAAACACACCACTCATCTTACAGTATAGAATAACAAACAACTGAGTTCTTGTTGTTGTAGGTCATCACCATCTAACCAAAGGAATAAACACACCACTCATCTAACAGTATAGAATAACAAACAACTGAGTTCTTGTTGTTGTAGGTCATCACCATCTAACCAAAGGAATAAACACATCACTCATCTAACAGTATAGAATAACAAACAACTGAGTTCTTGTTGTTGTAGGTCATCACCATCTAACCAAAGGAATAAACACACCACTCATCTAACAGTATAGAATAACAAACAACTGAGTTCTTGTTGTTGTAGGTCATCACCATCTAACCAAAGGAATAAACACATCACTCATCTAACAGTATAGAATAACAAACAACTGAGTTCTTGTTGTTGTAGGTCATCACCATCTAACCAAAGGAATAAACACATCACTCATCTTACAGTATAGAATCACAAACAACTGAGTTCTTGTTGTTGTAGGTCATCTCCAACTAACTATAAGGAATACACACATCACTCATCTTACAGTATAGAATCACAAACAACTGAGTTCTTGTTGTTGTAGGTCATCACCATCTAACTATAAGGAATACACACATCACTCATCTAACAGTATAGAATAACAAACAACTGAGTTCTTGTTGTTGTAGGTCATCACCATCTAACCAAAGGAATAAACACATCACTCATCTTACAGTATAGAATCACAAACAACTGAGTTCTTGTTGTTGTAGGTCATCACCATCTAACCAAAGGAATAAACACATCACTCATCTTACAGTATAGAATAACAAACAACTGAGTTCTTGTTGTTGTAGGTCATCTCAAACTAACTATAAGGAATACACACATCACTCATCTTACAGTATAGAATCACAAACAACTGAGTTATTGTTGTTGTAGGTCATCACCATCTAACCAAAGGAATAAACACATCACTCATCTAACAGTATAGAATAACAAACAACTGAGTTCTTGTTGTTGTAGGTCATCACCATCTAACCAAAGGAATAAACACATCACTCATCTTACAGTATAGAATCACAAACAACTGAGTTCTTGTTGTTGTAGGTCATCACCATCTAACCAAAGGAATAAACACATCACTCATCTTACAGTATAGAATAACAAACAACTGAGTTCTTGTTGTTGTAGGTCATCTCCAACTAACTATAAGGAATACACACATCACTCATCTTACAGTATAGAATCACAAACAACTGAGTTATTGTTGTTGTAGGTCATCACCATCTAACCAAAGGAATAAACACATCACTCATCTTACAGTATAGAATAACAAACAACTGAGTTCTTGTTGTTGTAGGTCATCTCCAACTAACTATAAGGAATACACACATCACTCATCTTACAGTATAGAATCACAAACAACTGAGTTCTTGTTGTTGTAGGTCATCACCATCTAACCAAAGGAATAAACACATCACTCATCTAACAGTATAGAATAACAAACAACTGAGTTCTTGTTGTTGTAGGTCATCACCATCTAACCAAAGGAATAAACACATTACGCATCTAACAGTATAGAATAACAAACAACTGAGTTCTTGTTGTTGTAGGTCATCACCATCTAACCAAAGGAATAAACACATCATTGATCTAACAGTATAGAATAACAAACAACTGAGTTCTTGTTGTTGTAGGTCATCACCATCTAACCAAAGGAATAAACACATCACTCATCTTACAGTATAGAATAACAAACAACTGAGTTCTTGTTGTTGTAGGTCATCTCCAACTAACTATAAGGAATACACACATCACTCATCTTACAGTATAGAATCACAAACAACTGAGTTATTGTTGTTGTAGGTCATCACCATCTAACTATAAGGAATACACACATCACTCATCTTACAGTATAGAATCACAAACAACTGAGTTCTTGTTGTTCTTGTTGCTGTAGGTCATCATCATCTAATTCTAATCAAAATCTAAACTTCAATGTTCACTTTTCGTTACAATTTATTCTTTCCAAGAACAAATGAGAAAATGTTTAACTACCCCACCCACTGTTAGTTTCCGTACAAAAGTCACAAAAAAGTTTTTTAAGAAGCGTACGGAAATTTTAGTTTATTATACAATTAAACTAAACACTTACTGTCTACCGGACTCGACGGGGCGGCTGTGATTAATCCTTGTCTCCATAATTGTTGAAAATATGTTAAATTTGTTAGAGCTTTTTATAAACAAAAACTTCCACTGCAGTTGTCAAGTAGCAACTGACCACGTGACGTTGCAACTGTGACGTCAACAGACTCATTTCTTGGAAATCACGTGATACAAAATTATTTCATGACGAAAATTACCTATAGGGTATGTTGTTCGAATCCCTGCATAAGTTGTTGATTTTTTTTTTATCGAACTGATTTGATCTTTTTTACTTTTATACTTTAATCAGGAATTGTATGAACGAGATTAATATTTATTATTATACAACTAGTGTATACCGAGATTGCAAAATAAACGTATTTAGTTGAGATGAAAAGCTGGCACACAACCTTCGCTTCCTTCCCTGTTATCTCGACAGTCATATCAGTAACAGCGTAACAAATAAAATGCCAAAACCATGTACAGGTGGACTACTGTTTACAACTTCTTCAAGTACATTGGTTTCTAGGGGCTGGTTCCCTGTGGAGTTATCATAAATGAGATGCTATATATACTCGTATTTCTCAGCAAAGCCAATAAGAAATGCTAAGGAAAGTGTTTGCTTTTTTTTATAGTGTAACCTTTTTGAAAGGACCGGCCACACTGGGCTTATGGGTCACATTTATGCTGTACACAGATACTTCCCGAAAGCTATCCTTGCCATGCGTCAGACAATTAGATATTCGGTACTCCTCAATTTAACTAGCTGTAGGCTGAGAAACCGGTCGTATCAGAATAAAACCAAGTCTTCAACAGTGATTGGAACCTTCGACCCCAATCCACTTTTGAGGCGAGCGCCTCGTACAATTTTAGGGGTGAATGGAGCCGTTTTGTTGAATTTGGGGGTGGGGTGATGTGGGGCAGCATTTAAGCTCCATAACCGGATTTAAACATATTAGCCAACTTTCAAGACGGATAAAAAATATAAATTCATTTCAGATAGTTAGGTACGACAGATATTTTTACACATTTAACCTAACCAGAGAACTCTCAATATTAACTCACGGTGGAAAAAATTCACGAATAACATTTACATTAACATTTTTATGAGAATTTAAGATTTAGGTAAAGCGTCTAGTGTTCCATTTTTAATAATGTCAATCCAGTGGTGGTCAAGTCTGTGTTTGTCCAAAAGTGTCTACTGAATCCGACGCGGTAACATCCCGGGGACGGCCATTCAAACTGTTGACGACGCGAAGACTGAACAAGTTTTACTTCAATATTAGTCCTTTATGGAGATTTGTTAGAAAAGCTTCATTTCGCGTCAACGTGCACGACTACAAAAATTAACACAAATAAACCGCAACTAATCTGAAATTGAAGTTTATTTGCTTACTTGCCAAATAAACCTAAATTTATTCAGTCACTCCTTTATAATTTCTAATAATGACTGGTGTTAGGATAAAAAAACTGTAGCTGGGTAAAATGATATTTCATATTCTAATCCCAATACAAATCTAAACTCCCATGTTCACTTTTCTCGAAACCTCCATCGTTAGAATTCCTTCTTTCCAAGAACAATTAGAAACTGAAATAGACTCCCTAGTTTTATTAAGGCCAGTACATTGCTGCTGGTCTTCTTCTTCTTCTTCTTCTTCTTCTTCTATATACTGAGCTGTGTTCTTGAAATAACGTATGTAGCTCAACGAAACTAAGCGTGGTGGTGGTACACAGAAGTCTCAAATGTTAAAAATTTTAAACTATATACAGTAGTCATGTCTGATGAAGAAAGTGTCAGGTTACTACACCAGGAGTGACCTGAAGGCATCTAAGGTAGGCGCAGATACGTGCTAGCAGGAAGAAGATTCCATTCTCGCACTGTCCTTGGGAAGAAGGAGTTCGACAGTATCTGGTCTTTGATACGCTCCTGGAATAGCCTATGTTGTCGTCTGGTACGCGCGTCGCTGCTTTGGAGAAACTTGTCTGCACTGATGTCTACAAGACCGGTCACAATCAAATCTTCAGACCGGTGTAAATATCCGTAATCATGCAATTGTTTTTTAATTAAATATCACAAGTGATACGTTTACATTTTAAAATTTTAATTCTAAAGGTAACTATTTTTTTTTATTAAAATACTGTTTTAATTTTTAATATATTTTGTAACTTGTCTTAAACTTATTTTCTTATTTAACCAGGTGTGTTAAATAATATTTTTATGCTTTTATCCTTTTTTAATGCTATGCTTAACTATGCAGATTTATGCTTTGAATTATCTATTAAATATAATGTCGAATGTTATAACTCTAAATGTGTCTAAGATTATATGTTGTCGTTTAAAAGCATTATACAATTATGTATATTATTATAATTATTATTATTATTATTATTATTATTATTATTATTATTATCTTTACTGATCATATTATACTGAACTTAACAGCTTACCCGCCATCTGACATTTTGGGTTTATTTTTAACTGGCATTTTAAGTATTTTCTCAAAAAGAATTGAAGCTATATGTCCTTAAAACTTGGACTTGAATAAGAAAGAACAATAAGGATAACAATGACTAAGTCTGTATTATTTACTTTGACAGTAATTGGAATAATTTCATAAGCATTGAAATGGATAGACAAGTCAGTTTTCAATCGACAGTCAAAAATGGCGGGTTAGCTGTTCCGTCAATATAAATCATGCAAACGTTCAAAATGTATTTGATTTGATTTGTATCAAAGCTCTTGCTAATTTAATATGTGCTGCCTTGATCGTGCTGGTGTCAATTTATCAATTTAAAATACATGAAGTTATTGAATTTAACTCAATGCGCTTAACAGAGTTTAAATCTAGCAATTGGTACAGTATTCATAGCAACTTGCAAGATATTATACTGGTCATACCTAATGCCGCAAGTCTAAAAAAATCAACCATGTAAAGAATGGCATCAGTACTAAAGAGTAATAAGGTTACTTAAGTGTGCTGAGTAAAAAAACAGTTGCCGATACGAAATGCAAACAAATGTCGACGCTAACGGGAGTTGGAGCTTTGCGCATGTCTTCCCAGATTGTTATTATACGGGCATTCGCAGTAATAGGTATATCGCGGTATTAGGTATACAAGGGATAAATAAAGTGAGAAAATGTTTAACTACCCCACCCACTGCTAGTTTCCATTCAAAAGTCACAAACAGCTTTTTTTTAACAAGCGTACGGGAATTTTAGTTTGTTGTACAATAAAACCAAACACTTACAGTCTAACGGACTCGACGGGGCGGCTGTGGTTTATCCTCGTCTCCATAATTGTTGAAAATATGTTAAATTTGATAGAACTTTTTATAAACAAAACTTCCACTGCAGTTGTCAAGTAGCAACTGACCACGTCATCATATTCATTTCATGGAAATCACAAAACTATTTCATGACGAAAATTACCTATACTATGGGGTTTGTGGTTCGAATCACCGCATGAGTTGTTGATTTTTTTTATCGAACTGATTTGATCTTTTTTACTTTTACATTTTAATCAGTGATTGTATGAACGAGATAAGTATTTATTATTATACAACTAGTTTATACCGAGATTGCAAAAAAAAACGTTATTTTAGTGGAGATGGAGAGGGTGGCACACCACCTTCGCTTCCTTCTCTGTTACCTCTACAGTCATATCATTAACAGGGTAACAAATAAAATACCAAATTCTACTGCATTGGTTTCCAGGGGCTGGTTCCCTGTGGAATTATCACAAATGAGATGTTACTTATACACTCGTATTTCTCAGCAAACCCAATAAGAAATGCTAAGTAAAGTGTTTGTTTATTATAGTGTCATCCTTATTGAAAGGACCTGCCACATTGGGCTTATGAGACACCTTTATGCTGTACATAGTTACTTAACGAAAGCTATCATTGCCAGACGTCAGGCTGTAAGATATTTGGTACCCCTCAATTTAACTAACTGTAGGCTGAGAAACCGGTCGCATCAGAATAAAACCAAGTCTTGCACAATGAATCGAACCTTCGACCCCATCCGCTTTCAAGGCGCGTGCCTTAACCACTAGGCATCGGAGGGCGGTATTAATTTAAGGGTGTCGTAGCGTTCAACGGTTGTATGTACAATTTAACGGTGAATGGAGCCGTTTTGTTGAATTTGGGGGAGTGGAAAGTGGGTGGGGGTGATGTGGGGCAGCATTCCAGCTCCTGAACCGGAATTTCTTAACCAATTTAAACATTCTAGCCAACTTTTAAGACGGATAAGAAATGTAAATTCATTTCAGATAGTTAGGTACGACAGATATTTTTACACATTTAATTAACCGAAGAATTCTCAATATTAACTCACGGTGGAAAAATTCACGATCAAATTACATTTTTATGGGAATAAAGCCTCTTGTGTCGCATTTCTAATAATGTCAATCCGGTGGCGGTCAAGTCTGTGTTTGTCCAAAAGTGTCTACTGAATCCGACGCGGTAACATCCCGGGGACGGCCATTCAAACTATATATAATTGATTGATTGATTGATTGATTGAATATTTAGCGTCATTTTTATGCCATCGAAGGCTAACAGACGATCAGTTAACCTAACCACTGTTTCCTGGGATTAACCAGTACTCAAGCACACCCCATCTCCGCAAGTAACTAATAACTTTCTTACTTGAATCAGCGGTGAGAGACGAATGATAAATCATATATATATATTTGTATATCAATCATCACAGAGACTGTTGCCGGGCTGGGGATTCGACTCACGACCCCTGGATTGATAGTCAGACGCGTAACCGACTGAGCTAATCGGGCCCGGCATTTTTTTTTTAATAAAATACTGTTTTAATTTTAATATATTTTGTAACTTGTCTTAAACTTATTTTCCAGGTGTGTTAAGACTATTTGTTTATGCTTTTATCCTTTTTGTTTGCTATGCTTAACTATGCAGATTTATGTTTTGAATTATCCATTAAATAAATGTCGAATGTAATTATTCTAAACGTGTCTAAGAGTATATGTTGTCGGTTTAAAAGCTTCATACAATTATGTATATTATTATTATTATAATTATTATTATTTCTATTATTATTATTATTATTATTATTATTATTATTATTATCATCATAATTATTATTATTGTTATTATTATTATTATTATCATAATTATTATTATTGTTATTGTTGTTATTGTTATTGTTATTGTTATTGTTATTATTACTACACATATTATTACTATTATTTTTATAATTATTATTATTATATTATTATTATTATTATTATTATTATTATTATTATTATTATCTTTACTGATCATATTATACTGAACTGAACAGCTTACCTGCCATCTGACATTTTGGGTTTATTTTTACCTGGCATTTTAAGTATTTTCTAAAAAAGAATTGAAGCTATATGTCCTTAAGATTTGGACTTGAATAAGAAAGAACATTAAGGATAACAAAGACTAAGTCTGTATTATTGACTTTGACAGTAATTGGAATAATTTCATAAGCATTGAAATGGATAGACAAGTCAGTTTTCAATCGACAGTCAAAAATGGCGGTTTAGCTGTTCCGTCAATATAAATCATGCAAACGTTCAAAATGTATTTGATTTGATTTGTTCCAAAGCTCTTGCTAATTTAATATGTGCTGCCTTGCTCGTGCTGGTGTCAATTTATCAATTTAAAATACATGAAGTTATTGAATATAACTCAATGCGCTTAACAGAGTTTAAATCTAGCAATTGGTACAGTATTCATAGCAACTTGCAAGATATTATACTGGTCATACCTAATGCCGCGAGTCTAAAAAAATCAACCATGTAAAGAATGGCATCAGTACTAAAGAGTAATAAGGTTACTTAAGTGTGCTGAGTAAAAAAACAGTTGCCGATACGAAATGCAAGCAAATGTCGACGCTAACGAGAGTTGGAGCTTTGCGCATGTCTTCCCAGATTGTTATTATACGGGCATTCGCAGTAATAGGTATATCGCGGTATTAGGTATACAAGGGATAAATAAAGTGAGAAAATGTTTAACTACCCCACCCACTGCTAGTTTCCATTCAAAAGTCACAAACAGCTTTTTTTTAACAAGCGTACGGGAATTTTAGTTTGTTGTACAATAAAACCAAACACTTACAGTCTAACGGACTCGACGGGGCGGCTGTGGTTTATCCTCGTCTCCATAATTGTTGAAAATATGTTAAATTTGATAGAACTTTTTATAAACACAAACTTCCACTGCAGTTGTCAAGTAGCAACTGACCACGTCATCATATTCATTTCATGGAAATCACAAAATTATTTCATGACGAAAATTACCTATACTATGGGGTTTGTGGTTCGAATCACCGCATGAGTTGTTGATTTTTTTTATCGAACTGATTTGATCTTTTTTACTTTTACATTTTAATCAGTGATTGTATGAACGAGATAAGTATTTATTATTATACAACTAGTTTATACCGAGATTGCAAAAAAAAACGTTATTTTAGTTGAGATGGAGAGGGTGGCACACCACCTTCGCTTCCTTCTCTGTTACCTCTACAGTCATATCATTAACAGGGTAACAAATAAAATACCAAATTCTACTGCATTGGTTTCCAGGGGCTGGTTCCCTGTGGAATTATCACAAATGAGATGTTATTTATACACGCTTATTTCTCAGCAAACCCAATAAGAAATGCTAAGTAAAGTGTTTGTTTATTATAGTGTCATCCTTATTGAAAGGACCGGCCACATTGGGCTTATGAGACACCTTTATGCTGTACACAGTTACTTAACGAAAGCTATCATTGCCAGACGTCAGGCTGTAAGATATTCGGTACCCCTCAATTTAACTAACTGTAGGCTGAGAAACCGGTCGCATCAGAATAAAACCAAGTCTTGCACAATGAATCGAACCTTCGACCCCATCCGCTTTCAAGGCGCGTGCCTTAACCACTAGGCATCGGAAGGCGGTATTAATCTAAGGGTGTCGTAGCGTTTAACGGTTGTATGTACAATTTAACGGTGAATGGAGCCGTTTTGTTGAATTTGGGGGAGTGGAAAGTGGGTGGGGTGATGTGGGGCAGCATTCCAGCTCCTGAACCGGAATTTCTTAACCAATTTAAACATTCTAGCCAACTTTCAAGACGGATAAGAAATGTAAATTCATTTCAGATAGTTAGGTACGACAGATATTTTTACACATTTAATTAACCGAAGAATTCTCAATATTAACTCACGGTGGAAAAATTCACGATCAAATTACATTTTTATGGGAATAAAGCCTCTAGTGTCCCATTTCTAATAATGTCAATCCGGTGGCGGTCAAGTCTGTGTTTGTCCAAAAGTGTCTACTGAATCCGACGCGGTAACATCCCGGGGACGGCCATTCAAACTATATATAATTGATTGATTGATTGATTGAATATTTAGCGTCATTTTTATGCCATCGAAGGCTAACAGACGATCAGTTAACCTAACCACTGTTTCCTGGGATTAACCAGTACTCAAGCACACCCCATCTCCGCAAGTAACTAATAACTTTCCTACTTGAATCAGCGGTGAGAGACGAATGATAAATCATATATATATATTTGTATATCAATCATCACAGAGACTGTTGCCGGGCTGGGGATTCGACTCACGACCCCTGGATTGATAGTCAGACGCGTAACCGACTGAGCTAATCGGGCCCGGCATTTTTTTTTTAAATAAAATACTGTTTTAATTTAAATATATTTTGTAACTTGTCTTAAACATATTTTCCAGGTGTGTTAAGACTATTTGTTTATGCTTTTATCCTTTTTGTTTGCTATGCTTAACTATGCAGATTTATGTTTTGAATTATCCATTAAATAAATGTCGAATGTTATAACTCTAAACGTGTCTAAGATTATATGTTGTCGGTTTAAAAGCTTTATACAATTATGTATATTATTATTATTATAATTATTATTATTTCTATTATTATTATTATTATTATTATTGTTGTTATTATTATTATCATCATAATTATTATTATTGTTATTATTATTATTATTATTATCATAATTATTATTATTATTATTGTTATTGTTGTTATTGTTATTGTTATTGTTATTATTATTACTACACATATTATTACTATTATTTTTATTTTTATAATTATTATTATTATTATTATTATTATTATATTATTAATATTATTATTACTATTATTATTATTATTATTATTATTATTATTATTATTATTATTATGTATCTTTACAGTTTATATATACTGAACGGAACAGCTAACCCCGCAACCTGACATTTTGGGTTTTATTTTACCTGACACTTTAAGTATTTTCTCAAAAAGAATCGGAGCTATATCCGTGAAATTTGGACTTGAATAAGAAAGAACATTAAGGATAACAAAGACTAAGTCTGTATTATTGACTTTGACAGTAATTGGAATAATTTCATAATCATTGAAATGGATAGACAAGTCAGTTTCAATCGACAGTCAAAAATGGCGGGTTAGCTGTTCCGTCAATATAAATCATGCAAACGTTCAAAATGTATTTGATTTGATTTGTTCCAAAGCTCTTGTGAATTTAATATGTACTGCCTTGATCATGCTGGTGTCAATTTATCAATTTAAAATACATGAAGTAATTGAATATAACTTAAAGGGTTAAGCAGAGTTTAAATCTAGCAATTGGTACAGTATTCATAGGAGCTTGCAAGATATTTAATAAAGAGAGAAAATGTTTAACTATCCCACCCATTACTAGTTTCCATATGAAAGTCACAAACAACGTTTTTTTAATAAGCGCACGGAAATTTTAGTTTATTGTACAATTAAACCAAACACTTACTGTCTACCGGACTCGACGGGGCGGCTGTGGTTAATCTTCGTCTCCATAATTGATGAAAATAAGTTAAATTTGTTAGAGCTTTTTATAAACACAGACTTCCACAGCAGTTGTCAAGTAGCAACTGACCACGTGACGTTGCAACTGTGACGTCAACAGACTCATTTCTTGGAAATCACGTGATACAAAATTATTTTATGATGGTTCGAATCTCCACATAAGCTCGGGTGTTTTTTTTTATTAAACTGATTTGAAGACTTTTACTTTTACATTTAAATCAGGGATTATATGAATAGTATTTATTATTATACAACTAGCTTATACCGAGATTGCAAAATAAGTACGTAAATTTAGTCGAAACAGACAGTGGCACAATTGGTTTCCAGGGACTAATTCCTGGTGGATTTATCTTAATTAAAATGTCACTCGTATTTTTCAGAAAAAAACAATAAGAAATGCTAAGTAAAGAGATTGTTTTTAGGACTATATAGTATCTCCCCTATTGGAAGGGTCAGGCCACATTGGACTTATGAGACACTATTATGTTGTATATCTACACAGTTACTCCCCGAAAGCTTTCCTTGCCATGCGTCAGGCAGTTTGCTATTCGGTACCCCTCGATTTAATCAGCTGCTGGCTGAGAAACCGGCCGCATCAGTATTAAACCAAGTCTTCCACAGGGATTCGAACCTTCGACCCCCCCTTCCCCGCCAGCATCATATATTATGGATATTCTTTTCAATAACTTTTATTGTATTTTGTTTCTGTAGTGTAAAATTGTTTTATTTAAACACCGGTTTTATGATTTTACTGTGACCTGACCAGCAGCAATACACTGGCCTTAATAAAACTAGGGAGTCTTTTTCAGTTTCTAATTGTTCTTTGAAAGAAGGAATTCTAACGATTGAGGTTTCGAGAAAAGTGAACATGGGAGTTTAGATTTTTATAGGGATTAGAATATGAAATATCATTTTACCCAAATACAGTTTTTTTTATACTAACACCAGTCATTATTAGACATTATAAAGGAGTGACCGAATAAATAGGGGTTTATTTGGCAAGTAAGCAAATAAACTTTAATTTCAGTTTAGTTGCGGTTTCATTGCGTCAATTTTCGTAGTTGTGCACGTTTGTGCGAATTGAGCTTTTCTAACAAATCTCCATAAAGGACTAATATTGAAGTAAAACTTGTTCAGTCTTTGCGTCGTTAACAGTTTGAATGGCCGTCCCCGGGATGTTACCGCGTCGGATTCAGTAGACACCGTTCGACAAACACAGACTTGACCGCCACCAGATTGACATTACTAAAACCTAAATCTTAAGTTCCCATAAAAAATTGTAAAAATAAATGTCATTCGATCGTGAATTTTTTCCATCGTGAGTTAATATTGAGAATTCTTCGGTTAGGTTAAATGTGTAAAAATATCTGTCGTACCATGCTATCTAAAATGAATTTACATTTTTTTATCCGTCTTGAAAGTTGGCTAGTATGTTTAAATTGGTCTAAGTTATCTTTGATAAACAAATGTGTCATGAATTAAACCTTCTCCCAAAAATTAAGGATTTTGCCATTGTTTTAATAAGTAGAGAAAACATATAGTATCTAAAACTTTGGCATTGCCAAACCTAGCTCAGTTTTATCTTATTTTAATGTCAGGCAACATAACATTTTAATATAACAAATAAAAGCATGTAAATGGTAATTGGAAACATATATACATGGTGCAACTAGCAAAAATAAGAGGTCAATAATATTTGAATGCCATATTGATAAAAATAACGACAAACTAACTAGTACGTAAATAGTTTTATACAGATGTAGATAGTCCTTAAAAATTGAAATTTTTTACAGAGTTACTGCCCTTACTTGAAAAATTAAACGCGACAAAATGGCGTCGAGTAGGCACGAAACCGGTAAACATGATGTGGAAAACGAAACCCTGTCCAAAATAGGAGAGGTTTTGTCATCGTCTAACGTTCATTCTATCCAAGGAACTGCATTTGCCTCTTTGGAGATAAAGAACTGCAATGCCACAGAGTCGTATTCGTTTCCCAAGGCATATATTCAGTACACGCCCGATTTGTCAGTGCCTCTCTGGTTGTTTTGGCACGACGCCATATGTCAGGTGTTGGAAACAGTGTTGAACAACGAATTGGTTCAGGAAGCAGATGAAGCTACGAATTGTTTGATACATTTTTTACAAAGTGGTTAGTATTTAATTTTACCTTTTTTGTCAATATTTTGTTATGAAGCAAGCAATTTGTTGTTATTTTTAGTTTGGATGCAATATGCAATTGTCTCTATTATGGCATGTGTAATATTTATTTCTGGCATTTGCCTTGTTTTTAACTTTAATCAGTCAGGGGAATGGGCCATTTGAATCATAAATTGACATTTCTACAGGTGCCATTGTGATTCAAATGATCCATCTCCATGACTTGTTGATCAATGTTTAGCCATCAATCTGGGTGCTAAACTTTGTTTTGCCCTTGTTGGTTTAAACAATATTTTATTCAAGAACTGTACATAGTATATTACATAACATTTGCAATTCATAAATGACAAACAACTCTAAGAATTGGGATTTAGAAAAAAGCTAATTAGCTTGTATGAATCTAGCTCCCTTGTTGAAGTTATATTATAAGGCCTAAATTAAATAATAATGTGATTCCAGTTTCCTTACTGTCCCTATTATTTCCGGCCGCCCCTAAACATTTATTCCCTTGAAAAATCTAAAAAAAAATCGGCCATATCTGTTGTGTCCACAATTTTTGTTCCTGTTGGCAACGGTTCGGCTGTATTGTAGGCATTTAGCTTTTATACCTGATCGCCGGAAGTGATCAAAGTAACAATAGTAGTGCGGCATATTGCATGTCTCTATGGAGCCTTTTAAAGATTTTTATTTTGCGTCTCCTGTCACGGACAGCAGATCAGATATCAAAATAATAAAATAGCTGTTATTTAATCAGGCTAGTAACAATAGCAGCATGTGTGTCTACATACAGACATAACATATACTCGCAGAAAACGGATAGTATTAATGCAAAATAAAAAAATTACGATAAATAGATAATTGACCTACCTATCTACCCTATTTTGTATTTACCCTATTGATTCATTTAGACCTAATCTAAATCTCAAATGTGGGCAAAAATGATTTATAATTAATGAATCTTGTTAATAGATGAGCCCTAAAAATGTGTTTTGTTTAAATATTTAGTGTCATTTTTATGCCACCGAGGGCTAACAGATGATTGGTTAACCTACCCACTCCTCCCTGGGATTCTGGAAGGTTAACCAGTACTCGAGCACACCCATCTCCGCTAGTAACAGATAGTTTTCTCTTTGAATCAACAGTGAGAGACGAATAACAATAAGATGCAATGTCATTTTATCAATCATCACAGAGACTGGCTTGGCGGGGATTTGAACATACTACCCCTGGATCAATAGTCGGAAGTATGAGCCCTTACATATTCTGACTTGTTACATAGACTGGCTGTAAACTATGGTTATACCCGACTATAAGGTACACACTCACATATATATTTGTTCTTCGCTAAATTCTTCAAAATGGTTCCTAATAGTAATAATCTTTGGAGTCGGTCGCTTACATGATCAGTTAGCACCCGAATTCATTGATTAAGTCATTTAACAATTATTTTGCGAGTCGGGACTTTCTTTTACTTTTGTTGTTTGATTACAGAATGTTTCTGAAATCAAATGTAGAGGAAGAAATGTTTTTGTTATGAACCATTAAATGATGGAAATTTTATTGGATCACAAAGAGTAAGGCCCCAATCAAAAATAATAGTTAATTCCATCCTAGTCAAGGACTTACATAGAGGAGGAATAGCAACTCATTGAGATGTTATGAATGCTCACATATTATCACATAATCTCATGAATTCTTATTTTCAAAAACTTCCATTTATCTCAGAAATATAAATCAAAATTCTTTCTTTGAACAATGAAATTTTTCTATAAAATGAGACTGTTCTCAGCAAATTGTGTTTAAATTTGTTGAAGTACTTGTGATTAAAAAAGGTATATACTGCAACTAAAAAATCAAGATAAGTACTTGAAATTTTTCTTCAAACTGCAAATATTTTAGTTCAAGAGCATATTTTGTATTCAAAACATTATAAAACATCTAAAGTTACATAAAGCTTCCATTTTATATATAAAATATCTATTGCCTGTGAAATATGAATTATTAATTTGACAAAATATTAATTCTTCGCTATTTTAGCAACATTTAGTAGAGAGATGCAAGTTTCCTATCCTTCTATACAAGTCCTTGTAGTTTATCTTATTTATGAGATATTTGTCATTTGCCTGGCCAGATTATCTCAGTCGTTAGCACGTCTGACTATCAATCCAGGGGTAGTGAGTCAAATCCCCACCCATCAACAGTCTCCGTGATGGTTGATATACAATATTGCATCTTGTTATCATTCATCTCTCATGGCTGATTCAAGTGGGAAAGTTATCAGTTAGTTGCAAGTATTGGTTAACCTTCCTGGTTAGGTTTACTGATCGTCTGTTAGCTCTCGATGGCATAAAAGTGATGCTAAATATTTAATCAATAAATCAACAGTTTTATTCATCAGTTGTTTGGCATAACCCATTACTGGCCAATGAATGACTTTATCGTGGGCATCGATTTAGTATTCTTTCAGCAAAATTAAAGAATTTTACACTACAGAGACAAAATACGATATAAGTAATTGACCAGAATATACATAATATAATTTTTATGATGTTTGACATAAATGTGCAGTTTTACTGCTAAGATTGAAAAAAGTGTTGGTGAGGTCTCTTTAATATGATAATTTTTTAAAATCTATGCAATGATACTCTTGTAATAAGATCATTCTCTATTTTTTTTAAAGGTCAACTTATCATTGATTTGAATTGTGATTATATTTCAGATCATCACAGGACATGTTTGCTGGCTCTGAAAGATGCAACAACAAAAGCAGAAGTTCAGGCGATTTTAGGGCATCATTTGTTTGCACCCCTGCAGATTTTTTCCACCTATAGGATAGACATGCATCATTTCCCACCAGGTCTGAGAAAGTGTCCAGCATGCAATGCCAAACTTCAATTAGGAAACACTTCACTTGGTGAGCTTATATATTGAACCAAAAAAGAAACTTTCGCTAAGTTTGAATGTGAATATTTTGTTAACATTTGCTTGAAGAGTGGGATAATATCCCAGAGGCTGACATAAACAAGCCTTTGCTCTCAATGCGACGTCGCTGTCAAGCAGTCATCATCGCACGCAGCGGCCACACACGCTACTGATAACCCGATTTTGAAATCCATCCCTTCCTGTTTTAAATTCAAATCAAACAATAAAAATTGATAATTTCTGTCCAATTTAGCTATTTCGGTTGATTGATAAGACATAATTATACAACAAACAGAAGATTACAGCCAGATTTAGTTAATGTGTCTGATAGGGTTTAAAGTCACATTATTTATATCTATGCCATATTATATTTATTTTATATTGATTTGTGGAGTGCTTGATCCAGTGGTAGAGCATCTGACACAGTATCTGAGGGTCATGGGTTTGATCCTTTGCCACGGCTATGTGTAGTGTACTTGAGCAAGACACTTTATCCACATATGCTTAGTACTGGTTCTACCAAGGAAGACCTGAAGCATGAAGTTGTAAGAGAATGTTTTATAAAGGAGTTAAAATAAATAAGTTCAAAACATATCTATGTAACAATATTTTGTGCATATCAATTGACCAAATAATAAGACATTGTGCCATTGAATTAATCAACATTGGTGGTATTTAATTTTCAACAGAAATAACTGAAACAATTTTGGTTTAAACTTCTTTATTTTATATTGATTGTAAATTAAGGTCTTACAACTTAGACAGATCTCTTCTTTTGAAGTTCTGTTGGGTGAAGCCAGTATGCATATGCAGACCAGGGGCAGATCCAGGATTTCAGTTTAGAGGGGCAGACTTAGGGGGCACAACATAAAATCTAAATAGGCGCATATGTTTTTCAGGAGAAATATAGTGGGTTAAGACACCACAGTGGTTTAAACATATTTATTCAAATTTACATAAATACAAATCAGTTAAAGTAGAAGTATGGATAAGAACAGAAGATGTTATCTTATAAAAGTTCTTCTCCATGAGGGACACACCACTTTATGGCAGTGGTTGGGGAAAAAGGTGCTTTACCTTTTTAACTACACATTATGATTTAATATTGCAATAAAAGTCGAACAAATGACATTATTGGTAATGGGTGGTGCCCTTTAGATTTGACGTTGAATTTGTCATCTATAATTCAATATGGTAACAGTTACTGTTGCTAAAAATAGACCTAAACACTCTCCAAAGAAGTTTTGCTTGGGATAAGTTTTTGTGATCACCTGGTGCCAGTTTCACTAACATTCACAAGTTTACAAACTTCCTAGTGTAAAATTTGAAGTTAGGAAAAAAAAGTCAGGGAAATTCATTCAGTGTTTCACTTACATAATTTTACAAACTTTTGTTAGACTTTTAAATAGTATTCTTTTTAAAATTTCCAAATACTGTGCAAATGAAAATTCCTAGGTGTCACAATTTGTTTGTTGAGAAAGACTAAAGAAGGCTAGTGAAACAAGCCCCAGGTATCTGCCCTCTGCCAGCTGTCCGTTAACTTTCGCTTCAAAGGAAGTCTTTTCTGAAACTGTATGCAAAGCTATCTCAAAATTTGTTCAAGTCATGACCTTGGAGTCAAATTTGACACACCCACATGGGACTTATAAGCTTGTGTTTTTTTTGTGGTTCTCCTTATGTTTGCTTTTAGAAAAGCAAGCATTGAAGATGAGCAAGACTATTATAAGATGCACGAATCTTGTTGTCTAATAAAACAGACAACAGACTAAACAGTTTGCTGTTATTATTCTACATCTGCCACAATGTCAAACTATCTTAGTACACAAGGCTGTTTGTGTATGTGTTGCTGACTCCATACCAAATAGCTTTATAGTATATTGTAGCCGGGCCCAATTAGCTCAGTCGGTTACGTGTCTGGCTATCAATCTAGGGGTCGTGAGTTTGAATCACCGCTCGGCGACAGTCTCCGTGATGATTGATACATGACATTGTGTCTCATTATCATTCGTCTCCCACCGCTGATTCAAGTGGGAAAGTTATCAGTTACTTGCGGGGATGGGGTGTTCTCTAGTACTGGTTAATCCCAGGAAACAGTGGTTAGGTTGACTGATCGTCTGTTAGCCCTCGATTGCATAAAAATGACGCTAAATATTCAATCAATCAATCAATCAATAGTATATTGTAACATTCAAGTATCTTAAGTATTAAAATATTTTAAAAAAGCCATGTTACATTTGGATTTAAATATATATAGACAGTTAAATGTAATTCTCTGTATCATTTTTTCAAAACAGTTGTTTTACAAATTTTTAACTCTACAGGCCAAAGGCCAGAAGGGTTTATGCAATGGCACATTGTCTGTCATCTGTTGTACGTTGTCCTTTAGGAGCAATTTCTCTGAAACAACTAGGCCATTTAAACTCAAAACTTCACATGGATGTTTCTAATGCATAGAGATTTTTTTTTTATCTGAAATTCAATATGGCCACCATAACGGTACTGAAAATAGTCCAAAACTTAAAAAAAAATCTCATGAACTGCCCAAGAGATTTTGATAATATTTTTGTAGTAATGATAACTTGTATTTAGCAAACATCTATTTCAGTTATAAAAGTGATGTTTTTTTCTTCAGGAAATCTCTATGTCTGGCATGGCCATGCAGATATACTGGTTGGTAGTTGTACTGTTGTAGTTGATTGTGACAAAGACGAAGATTTGGCTCATAAACACATCAGAACTCCTATATCTGAACATCTAAGTGAACAGCGATTTGACATAGATTCTGTCTCAAGTTATTGCCTAAATGAAGATATATCTGATGTAGATGGCTTTACTAGAGACAATGAGTTGCATGATACGACTTCAGATCCATTTGAGAACAGGGCCAAAGTGCTTTCACAAACTATTGTTAATGCATTTTGTGAAGCTAAAAGGAGTCCACATTTTTCTGAACTTTGCATTCCATCATTTCGAGCTACAAAATCGACGGTGAGCATTCACATGTATAATTGTAGCCAGGACAGACTGTACACATCTCCAGAGTTGCCGCTTTACAAACAGTCCACAGGAATTCATCAGGATCTGGACATTGGAACTATAGTGTGTGTGTGGTTGGCACTCAATTTTGAAAAATCTCAAAGCAAAGTTCCAGAGAATGTTTTTAAAATTAGGCACTTTCGGAAAAGTAATTTTCAGAAATCTCTGGAAGACACATTACCAGTATATAGGGAATTTTTAACAAAACCTTTACGAAATATATTTGAAAAAACTGTGAGAAAAGAAAAATTTAAATTGAGCCAAACGTTCCATACAATTAAATGTGACTTTGTCGGACAGGTGTTATCAAAACTGCAAAACTGCCAATCTTTGTATGAGGCAAAGTATCATAAATAGTATTATGTGCTATATTTGCATTTGAAGTTTTATAAATAGATGACATGTTATCTTTGTCTGAGGCAAATGCTCATACATGGGTGGCATGTGTTATGTTTGATTGGTGCAAAGTTTCAGATGCAAAGTTTCATAAGCTGTTGATCATCAAAAACAACAAGGGAAGCAGATTCATGAGCAGTTAATTTTTTATAATCTTTGGGCTTGCTTTACAACCAAGCTGAAATAAATTGTTATAAACTAACGGTAGTTAATGTATCAGTTTAGTTTACATTGATAGATGATAGAAATTAAAGTAGTGACTTTGCATTTCACATAGGGCCATTCTTAAGAAATAAATTGTTACCTATTTACTCAAAATTGCAGCTGCTCAAACATTTTTATTGACCATCAAAGCGTTGAAAATTTTATTTCATGATTTCTTTCCATTTTTAGCTCTACTGGTCAAAGGCCAGAAGTGCTTATGCGATGGCGCATTGTCTGTCGTCCGTCGTCTGTCGTCTGTCGTCTGTTAGCAGCACTTTCTCTGAAAACACTAGGCCAATTAAACTGAAACTTCACATGCATGTTTCTGTTGCATAGGAGACTAAACAGAAGATTTTTTTTTTCGATCTGAAATTCAAAATGGCCACAGTTATTAAAAATAGTCCAAAACTTAAAAAATCTTCTTCTCATGAACAGCCCAACAGATTTTCAAAATGTTTATGTAGTAATGGTGACCAACTATAGTATTGTTAGATTTGTTCAAATGGTGTCCCTAGTGTTAAATATGACCCCGCCCCGAGGGTTCAATTAGGGGACACATGTCATAATATTTTTTTTTTTTTAAAATGGAAATGATTTTGCCTGTATCTTCACAGAAGCATTGTTTGGTGAAGGAGGTTCAGATTTGTAAAAAATGAATGGGTTCCACTGTCTTAAGGGGTCAGGAGGGGCCTCAAAAAGGTAAAAATTAGGAATTACTAAAATAATTTTCTTAAGAACAGGTATGTCAGATTTGTTCATATTTGGCATAAATTATCCCTATGTGTAGGGGTTTGATTGCAGATAAGAATTAAGGGGCTAAAATTTATAGGGGCCATGTAAGGGGACTTAGAATTTTACATAGGGATACTATGGGAAAACAGAAAATTCTCTTTTTCTTTCATCTTTTTTGAAACCACTAGGCCAATTAAACTGAAACTTCACATGCATGTTTCTGTTGCATAGGAGACTATACAGAAGATTTTTTTTTTCGATCTGAAATTCAAGAAGGCCGCCGTTACTAAAAATAGTCTAAAACTTAAAAAATCTTCTTCTCAGGAACAGCCCAACAGGTTTTCAAAATGTTTATGTTGACCAACTATAGTATTGTTAGATTTGTTCAAATGGTGTCCTTAGGGTTAAATATGACCCCACCCCGAGGGTTCAATTAGGGGACACATGTCATTATAATATTTTTTTATTTTTTTTTAAATGGAAATGATTTTGCCTATATCTTAATAGAAGCATTGTATGGTGAAGGAGGTTCAGATATAGTTTTGTTAGATATGTTCAAATCTTGTGCCTAGGGTTAAAAATGACCCCGCCCCGATATTTCTATTGCATAGGAGAATTTCAAAAAGTGCTATGACCACTATGAGTCAGTAGAGCGTCCTCAGACCCTCTTGGGCCTCTTGTTATTTAAAATGACTATGTAAAATCAAATCTGGCGAAAAACAAAATTAGCTACCTGCCTACCCAATTGAAAAATACTGGGTAGGAGCACAGCAAACAATTTTTTTTTAAGGATGGCCTAGTGTATTTGATTGCTTTTCTATAAACTAATTTTTGTAATTAGTGACCTCAGGCCAAAGCCCTTATCCATCATCCAAATTTTTCTTAAAAAGGGGGAGAGCGGGAGGATTTTATTTTTGGGGGCGGTGCTTTAGCAGCCGCTCTCGGAGCTAACATGATTTTATTTTCAATACCGCAAATCTACAACCGTGTTTTATGTTAATGCAGACCTAACAACCACTTATCAAATAGTTCCACCTGATAAGCTCTCGAACTCACTATAAACAGTAGATTTGCCTATTTCAACGAAAGTATTAATATTATAACATACAGCGACGATTTATACCTATAAACAATTACGTATCGTATAAATTCCAAGTTTATATTCTGTAGCATTAATCAGCACAAAGGAATAAAAGCGCATGAATACAGACGCGCTCAACCAAAAGATTACACCATCTTGTAAATCAAATTCCAGGTCACGAACGATATCGCCAACATGCACATTGAAAGAGTCGTATATTTCGGCAAGGACTTCAGATAATAAGTACTTGATTCGGGAGTTTGATTTCGCTTTTTTCTATCATTTTAAAAATGTGTACGGTAACGAAACTTTTCTAGATATGTCCCTTATGCCAAGGAACTATACTCCTTGCTTATGTCAATAAACAATCAATACTCGTTCTAAAAATAGAGATATGCTAATGTCGATCATGTGACTTGCGGTTTCTCCCAAATGTTTAAAAATAGACTTGTATTCTTAAAAAGAATTCGAGATTGATCGAGTTATGTCAGTGCTGTTTTTTTATTATTTAGTAAATATTTCACATATTTCCAATCATTGGAACGGTAGATAATTTCTACTTAAACAGATAAGAGTTAAAGCATTTGTGTTTCCGTAGCGAAAATACGCAAACATCCAAATGTGTCTAAAAATCGGCGCCATAACATTTTGGATAGTGCGGTTCCGTTTACGGGGTGATATAGAGCACTAGAAAATATAAATGCAAGAATCAATTATCAATGTCGACATACACATTTCTACTTTTCGTCTTTTAAACGAATTGTTTCACTGTTGCGCTAGAGAAATCAATAAAGACTCGAAAGTGGAATTCATCGTGCTAGATTCAGAGTACTTTGATATTTTATATATACTGTTTATGATAGAAAGCTTGACATCTCTGAAAATATCACAAGTTGAGTTGAAGATACAAATCTCATATCATTGAGTTGAACTAATATCTTGAAGTTGGACATTTGCCAAATTTAAAAGTTAATATTCTTACTATAGCAGAAATACTCTGACATACTCGAGAAAAGAGTCAACGTTAAGCATATAACATGTAGATTCTGTACCATGTATAAGAATCAAAGGTAATCGGGATTATTCTACTTCAACGTATGCAAACTGACCTGTTTGTCTAAAACAATAGCGACATTTTACATCTTATATGCTCCGCCCCAATCAGCACTACAGTGCTTTGATTTATTATCATTTTTAAATTTTTTATGATTTTTTTTTTAATAAAAAAAAAAAAGATAGAAAATAAAAAGAAAGTTTAACTTTTTTTTATGAAAATAAAAAGGGTCAGGGCGGCATGAAAATTAGGCGGCAGGCTGGGATAAAAATCTAGCAATTAATTTATTATGGCCTAATACTTTTTAAATCATTTTGAAAGACTTTATACCTAAATGACCCAGTAGGAGATTAATAACTCTGTACCACTTACTTTTCTCATCATATTTTAGTAGTACAATGGTAGACAAACAATAAAATGTAAGTTTTACTCCTTTCATTTGGGTCTTTCTATGAAGGACAAGCCATATTCAGGCCACAGGGAAAAGGCATATGTGACGTGTGTCATAATGTTGTTTAAATGCACTAATCTCGGTCATTAAGTATTTCAATTTGCATATTTTATAACAAATATCTGGGAAAAATTAAAAATTGCCTTTATTTAGGTATTGAAAACTTTTTATTTGCCGACATATCTTAACCCTTTACTACATAGATATGCGTTTTTCCGCACCAATCACAGAAGGCCTTTGAAAACAGTGTAGGAAGAGTTCATATTGCTCGTAACAAGCAATCTGAGCACGTCCTGCACTGTTTTCCACTCTGTCAGTTAATATAAACATAATTCACCCAATAATTCAAAAGCCTTCAATATTAGAGGTGTCCAAAGGCGTCTATATAAGAGGTGTCCAAAGGCGTCTATAATTGCATTTTGGTCTTTTCTGCATGATATTAACAATAAATACATAAAATACAAAATACTTTTTTATTCCTTTTATGTTTCCAATGAAAAATGTGTCTTTATTCTGCTCTTATCCTACTTTTCCACCAAGCCATATGTAGCCTCAGGCCTTCAGGCCCTTTGGTTATTAGCTCTACAGGCATAAGGCCAAGAAGGAATTGTGTCATGGTAATTTGGTCTCTCCACCGTCTTCCTTCCTTTTACTTTTCTTGTAAACACTACCACCTTCAGTTTTCATCTGCTCCTGGCCAAACTTGGTCAGAATGTTTATGTCCATGAAGCTTGGACAAGTTCTTGAACTGGCTATGCTGGACCATGATTCATGAAATAAACAACATGATTTTTGTTCTCATAAACACTACATATCACCTTTAATTTTCATTGGATTTTTACTAAACTCAATCAAGGCCACTGTTACTAATGTTCTAGGGCTGACAGACAATCAGTTAACTTTACTACTCGTTGTTAGAATCCTGGAAGGTTAAACAGTATTAAGAGCACACCTATCTCTGCAAGTAACTGTGACATTTCCACTTGAATTAGTGGTGAGAGATGAAAGACAATGAGACGCAATGTCATATCAATCTTCATGAAAAATGCGACATTCCAACTCCAAATTTCTGGATTGATAGTTATGGTAGACATGCTACCGACTAAGCCAACTGTTACTAAAATAGAAAACAATTTTTGCTCATTAACTTCAGTTTCCACTAAGATATTTCAATGAAATTTTGTTGATAGTTTTCATACACGAAATGGAATCTTTGGATTTTGAGATTGATTGTCAATGTCACTATTATTAAAGATGGAAACACATTTTCAGCTTTATTACTTTAGTATGTTTTTATGACATTGTGGGAATATGTTCCTGACATAAAATGAAAGCTTATAAAACATTTAGTCAAAGCAGAGACATAGATGTCTATGTCTCTGGTCAAAGAGTGAAGAAAAAATAGTAAGTTTAGTCAAAGAGTGAAGAAATGAATAATACGTTTAGTCAAAGAGTGAAGAAACAAATAATAAGTTTAGTTAAAGAGTTAAGACACAATGTCCTATAACAAGTTTAGTTAAAGAACGGAGACACATATAATAAGTTAAGTTAAAGGGTTAAGACACATATAATAAGTTTAATTAAAGAGTGAAGACACATATAATATATTCAGTTAAAGATCAAAGACACATATAATATGTTTAGTAAAAGAGCGAAGATACAAATAATATATTCAGTTAAACAGCGAAGACACATATAATATGTTTAGTTAAACAGCGAAGACACATATAATGTATTCCATTAAAGAGTGAAGACACATATAATATGTTTATTAAAGAGCGAATACACATAAAACATGTTTAATTAAAGAGTGAGTACACATATAATATATTCTGTTAAAGATTGAAAACACATATTATATCTTTAGTTAAAGAGCGAAGACACAAATAATATGTTTAGTTAAAGAGCAAAGGCACATATTAAGACACATATTATATGTTTAGTTAAAGAGTGAAGACACATATAATATGTTTAGTTAAAGAGCAAAGACACATATAGTATGTTTAGTTAAAGAGTGAAGACACATATGTTTAGTTAAAGAGCAAAGACACATATATTATATTCTGTTAAAGAGCAAAGACACATATTATATGTATAGTTAAAGAGTGAAGACACATATTGTATGTTTAATTAAAGAGCGAAGACACATGTAATATGTTTTGTTAAGGAGCAAAGACACATACATGTTTAATATATTCTGTTAAAGAGCAAAGACACATATTTATGTTTAGTCAAAGAGTGAAGACACATATTATATGTTTAGTTAAAGAGTGAAGACAAATATAATATGTTAAGCTAAAGAGCAAAGACACATATAATATGTTTAGTTAAAGAGCAAAGACACATATAATATAATCTGTAAAAAAGCAGACACATATTATATGTTTAGTTAAAGAGTGAAGACACATATTATATGTTTAGTTAAATAGCGAAGACACATATAATATGTTTAGTTAACGAGCGAAGACACATATAATATGTTTAGTTACAGAGCGATGACACATATAATATATTCCGTTAAAGAGTGAAGACACATATTATATGTTCAGTTAAAAAGAATACACATATAATGACAGTAGCATATCTGCTGTTATTAAGTCACTGAAAAGAAATTTACTTAAAAGAGAAAAAAAACATGTACTGTCGAAATTTCAGCAGAGACATATAATTAAGTCACTGATTTAAGTAAACATATACGTTTAGTCAAAGAGTGAAGAATATAGAAGTTAACCAAATAATTAATATACATAAAAGAAGATAAGTTAAGACCAGTGACTTAATTGTTTATGTGTCCCTATTTATAATACCCATGAAAGAAAACCGATTTTGAAAAAAAACTGTTCACTGCCACCTCGGTACTATCGCACCGCTCTCCACACTGGAGGCGAACAGGAAAACAAAAACAATGGCCAAAAGAAGGAGAACTTCAAGTGAAGACATTTTTACTGAATTTCATGCCAATAAGCCTTTATTGTTGGAGTTAAAAACTGCCGTCTATGATATTCGTGAAGGGAAGGACGAGCTAGGGTTTTGTATTTTAAAGTTAATGGACGCAAATGCTCGAAGTTCCACATCGTTCACAAACGCACATTGTACAACACAACCGTACGTTCGCATTAACACCTTTAACCGCTCGCAAAGACAGACATTTTCACTTGGACATGTGTTTGCACATGGGGTGGAAGTTATAGAAGAATATATTGATGATCCAAAAAATATACCTTTGAATGAAGGAGCAAGAACTGCTCTATTCAAGTTACTTGCATATTGGTCCATTCCTTTTGGTAAGTGCTATAGTTATTTATAAAAAAGTCAGACCAACTTGTCTATGAATAGTTTATATTTTATAATACCCTAGTTTCTGGCATCCGACATGTAACATCTGCTCAATAACTTGAACAAATATTGTCATATTCATTTCGAAAGAATTATTAAGGGGATATTTATTAAAATTACAATTGGCAAATAAAGTTTTTTTTACCTACCTACCCATCCACCCACCATGGCAGGTGGGGGTGAATGCAACTTGCATAGATCAAGCTTTCAAAAAATAACAAATGGGTCTATGCAAAGTTGCTATAAAATGTAAAACTATATACAAAGTGTTAGGGGTAGCTGCCGTATAAAAAGAATTGACAGTCTACCCATTTCAAGTCTAGAACTTAGACTTTAAATTTTTGATAGTCTCCAAGGACATAGTCTCACACGGAAGGGAATTCCATAATGGGATGATCCTTGGGAAAAAAAGGAGAATTTCAGTGAATCATTATGGGCAATGGATCTCCTATACTGAAAATGATGGCATGAATATAATATCAAGGCTCTTCTCACTGAGCATTTATTTCAATAAGGATATTAATTCAAACTGGCAAAAATAATATATTGAAATGGTATTTTTTAATTTGTCCTATGTGCCAAGGTAAGACTTAATTAGATTTTCTGCTTAAAATTGTAACCTATCATATTGTAGTCGCATGGTTTTTATTTTAGTTGCGACGTCACTTGATTCATCATATTGGTTACAAATGGTTTGATTTGGTTTGTCATAGAAAGAGCTGAATGTCAGACGAGGTTACGGTCTTCAAAGAGATATCATTTCTTAGAACAGTCCTTTTAGTTCCAATTTTACTGCTACTATTAAAATATCATATTTGTCGTGTTTTAGCAGATTTGAAATTTCAAATCCTTGTTTTATTTATAAATGACAATAAGATGTTTTGTAACTTTTAAGTTGTTTGTATTAGCATTTTCCCCCATGACATACAATGATACTGCCATTAAATTAGTACACAGGAAACTAGGGAAATATACAAAAATGACAACAACTACATCAATTCTTGGACTAACAAATCTTTGTTTCAGTGTTCCTTGAATGCTGCATAACAAGGTGTCTATACATGATTATATCTCCTGTTACATGTACTTACTCTGTATGTGCCCTTATGCAATATATATATATATCTGAGCCATCTTAGACCTCTTGTTTGTACATATCGGTAATGATATTTATAAGTGAATTTTTTCCTCTTTTTCTTTACAGATCAGATGGCACTTGCAGAAGACAAAGATTATGGCACAGACTGTGATTTGGCTTTGACCCTGGCTCAGCATCTGCTCTCAAGATTAGCTGTGAAAAAGGAATATAAAATTGATAATG
Source organism: Panopea generosa (assembly GCA_029582155.1). NCBI lineage: Eukaryota > Metazoa > Mollusca > Bivalvia > Adapedonta > Hiatellidae > Panopea > Panopea generosa. The sequence goes on from CM055899.1 coordinate 42,680,583, forward strand.
GCTACACTGGGAAAAGGGACAGATGCCCTTGCCAGACTAAGGACACTCTGAATGGTGTATTTACAGATACGAGTATCGGTGAGTTTTGGAGGTTTATAGTAAGCTGGCATTTATCTTGTAATATTCTAAGTTTTAAAACACATAATATTATATGCATAAGCATTCTTGATACTGGTATAGGTTACATAAAAACAGACCATAGCAAAATGTTGGTCATTGACCAATGAAAGAGAATTTTTATAAATAAATAAATACTAGTATTAATTAAATTGGGTTTTTACACTGTACATTTATTGTTGGTTTCCATTGTACAAACACATATAGTAAAAGTTATAAGAAGGAAAGTAGATTCTAGTTGGGGTCACACGCCATGTTAAATACAACAAATCGGAGTACACATTGAAAAAAAGAAAGAAAGGAAATGAAGATGCAGAATGTATCTATCTGGAATCTTGATACCTACAGAAATGCAAAGTATCATTAAAATCTATCAAATACTAAATTTATCATCTCTTATTACTTACATGAGCTTCAGTGTTCAACAGTCCATTTCTGGCCATCACATTTTTGGCACCCTTGAACCACATTTAACCGCAATAATAAATATGAAAAAAAGTCGCTTCAGATCACCTGTTGTTTGTCGTCTGGCATCCGACGTCTATCGTCCGTCTGTTAACTTTTTGTTGTGTGCACTTTAGCACCTGCATTTTTCATTGGATCTTCACTTAACTTTTAAAGTAGTTTTATAACCATAATATAATTTTGGAAAAGTTAAGGAACTGGCCAAATCGGACTATTAATGTCAGAGTTATGGCTTTTGAAATATTAAAAAAATACACTGTTTGACCGTGTGTGCACTCTAGCACCCACATTTTCCATTTAATCCTCACCAAACTTACACAGTAGTTATAAACCATAATATCTCAGACAAGAGTTCGAACTGGCAAAATAAAATTATTTATAGTAATGGCCCTTGAAACATTAAAAAATACACCTATTGACCATGTGTGCACTCTAGCACCCGCATCTGTCATTTGATTCTCACCAAACTTACACAGTTGTTGTATAACCATAATAATATTATCTTGGACAAGTTCTTTGGCAGCCAAATCGTGTAAATAATGTTATAGCCCTTGAATCTTAAAAAATTGCATTATTTGACCTTGTGTGCATCCGAGTACTCGCAGCTTTCACTTGATGCCCACCAAAGTTACATAGTAGTTAAATAACCATAATATCTTGGACAAGTTCTTGAACTGGTAAAAACGGATAACTATTGTCACAGTTATGGCCTTTGAATCATCAAAAATGTGTTATTTGATATTTTGTTCACGTTAGCATTTGCAGTTTTTATTTGATCCTCAGTAAACAAACACAGTACATGTAGTTATATAACTATAATATCTAGGACAAATTTTGGAAATGGCCAAATTGGATATTAGTGTTAGACTTACAGCACTCAAATATTGTCAATAATTGTGATATTTGACCTTGTGTGCATCTAGCATTTACAGTTTTCATTTAATCTTTTACAGACTTACACAATAATTATGTAATCATTATATATTGAACAAGTTCTTGAACTTGCCAATCAGATAAATATTGTCAGAGTAACGGCCCTTGAATTGTCAAAAATTGTGTGTATTTGATGTTGTGTGCACTCTTGCACTCACAGTTTATATTTGATCTCCATTAAATTTACACAGCTATTCATCTATTTTCAGGTTTGAAGACTGGTTGGCATGGGAGCTTCGACCTGCTACTCAATGACAATGTGCCAGTAGCAATCCAAGACAACACACATGTAGTAGACAGTACATCAGAATCAGACAGTGACGCAGAAGAAGCAAAAGATAGAAATAACTTTTCCTCTGGACAGTTGATCTCTCAGTGCATCATTTCTTCTTTTATGCAACGCAAAAATAATCAAGATTTGAACAGATTTTTGACTCCACTGATTGGGATGTCGACCGACGTATTTATTCTCTACTTTTATGACTGTGAAAATGATATCTTGATTCAGACTCCAGAAATACAATATTTGTTTTCTGGAATAATAAAAAAATCTGCACTCTTAGTTATCTGGATGGCTTTGAATTACAAATACTTTTGTTCTGGGCTGTCTCCTTCCATTCTTGACCATAATTTTAAAGCTGATTTCTTCAGAAGAGTGGATGAGTGTCTGCAGAATTACAAAGTGGATGTAGAATCTCCGTGTCATGTAGCGACAGTTGAAATTGACAAATACTGGGGGAAACAACCTCACGAACCTTATCGCAACTTTGGAGAATTTGAAAATAATTATAACCTAACTGCGTAAAAAAAAACCTTTATTGTAAAGATAAAAAGTTTAAGGAGAATGGTAAAATACTAAAACTAGTAAGTTATACAGTGATGCTGTCTTGCCATATGTGGGTGCTGTTACTGAACTGGTCACATGCAGTTTTCCTATCATTTCATTGGTCCAGACATTACACATGAGCAGGGTTCTTCAACCAATGGTAGTGCTCAATTTGACATTGTATGTTAACACAGGAAATGATGCATGTATTATAAGTGTTATGTAACGTAGTGTCAAAAATGTATGGAAGGTGTATAAAAATTGAATGTCAACCTTAAAGCTTTGCTCATAATTATTGATATAATTTGCAGTTATGTGCAGAACGTATTGGAAAAGTTATTTTTGAACACTTTGCTGTGTATGTCCGTTTCATCAACAAAACGATGCCTGTTTATCAAACAGAAATGTGCAGTGGAGGTTATTCAAGTCACTTTTTATGTAAATAATGGTGGCACCATTTAAAATGTTATCCATGCCCATCCATTTGTTCAGCATTTGTTACAAAATGTCACTTATTTGCAAATCATCAGTTAGCAATGTAACACCACTTGCATTATAACAGCACTTAATATTACTTGCTAGATCACACCACTTAGCTGTAAATTAAAAATGCGACCTAACAACACTTGCTACAAAGCACAAATTGCCACTTAAAGACACTTGTTGCATAGCAACAATTGGCTAATTAAAGACATTGCTACAAAACAGAATTTGCTACAGAACATCACATGCCATATAACTACAATTAACTACATTGCCTAGCTTTTCTAAAAAAACGACACTTGGTACATAACAAGACTTGTGACATAACAACAATTCCAACAAAACAATGCTCTGATATCTAACACCACCAGCTACATAACATTGTTTTTAAGTAATGCCACTTAGCAGTTGCTACATAGTGTATAATTAAATTTGCTACATTACATTTCTTGATTTAAAACAGTATTCTGCTACATTATACAACTATCTACATAAAGAACTTGCTACATGACAACACTTGCTATCTTACAAAACTTGTTATATGACATCACTTGCTACGTACAACACTTTCTATATGATAATACTTGCTATATAACACCACTTGCTACCCAACAACACTTGTTTTATGACAACACTTGTTATATGACAACACTTGCTACCTAACACCACTTGCTATATAACACCACTTGCTAACTTATAACACTTGATATATGACTACACTTGCTGCCTTACAACACTCGTTACCTAACAACACTTGCTATATGACAGCACTTACTACCTATCAACACTTGCTTTATAACATCAATTGCTACCTTACAACACTTGCTATATGACAACACTTGCTACCTAACAACACTTGCTATATAACACCACTTGATACCTAACAACACTTGATATATAACACCACTTGCTACCTAACAACACTTGCTACACAATACCAGATGCTATCTAACAACATTTACTGTATGGCAATGCTTGCTACCTAACAACACTTGCTATATAACACCACTTGCTTTATAACAACACTTGCTTTATTACAACACTTACTTTATATCAACTCTTGCAACCTAACAACACTTACTATATAACAAAACTTGGTACCTAACACCATTTGCTTTATATCACCACTTGCTACATAACAACACACGCAGTCTAACACCATTTGCTATCTAACACTAATTGCTATATAACAGCACTTGCTACATAATATCATTTGCTACATTACAGTTTTGCCTACATAACAACGCTTTGGACATAACATGATTTGCAGCATTAGCAACAATTGCAACATAATAACCTTTGCTTCTTATAATCACTTGCTCCATTTATTTAGTTGTTTTATTAACATCACTTGCTGTATAACACTTGCTACTTTACAACATAGTCACACACTTTTACACTTACATTAACCTTGCTACTCAACATTACTAAATATGTGACATCACTAGAACCTCTTGCCACATTACATTTCTCCCTACATAACAACACTTACTGCATAGCATTACTTGCTATATAACAACACTTACTGCATAGCATTACTTGCTACATAACATCACTTGTATATGATATTCTGTTGTAGTCTCAAATAAACGCATACTTATAAACAGCAACTTACTTGTGCCATTCATTCAGATCAATACAATACAGTCAAACCTGTGTAAGTGGTCACCTCTATTAAGCAGCCATCTGTCTTAAGCAACCATGTTTTCTATTTCCCATGTATATGCTTTCAGAGTAAATTAACCTGTATTAAGCAACCATCTGTCTTGAAAGGCCACTTTTGCTCTTTCCCTTGACTGGCTGCTTAAGACAGGTTTGACTGTATAACACATAGCATCTGTTATCACCTGTTAACATCACTTGCTATAATATTGGAACACTTTCTACATAACAAAATTTGGCACAGAAAATTGCTTGCTACATAACGGTACACAATCTACATAGCAATATGTAATATGCATCTGAAAAGATCCCTAAAAACGGAAATTCCATTGTTGTGATTGCAATTATCTCCATTTATTAAATAAAATACATGATGTCACTGTATCTTCATGATCAACAAGTTTCTAAATCTGTACTTTATATAGCATGTAAGTAGTCATGAATCCTTGACTGGATCCTACTCATACAAAGCTATCAGTTCATGTATGTATATTGTCTGTCCAGTCCAGATGTGGTGCATGTAAAACCATAGTATATAAATTTATTTGGTTTGGCAGAGGCCTTGATATTGTGTCTATGGTTTACACTGTATCTACCGGTGGGGCGCGCTCGCCATAGTCTGGTCTGTACATTTTTGTCTGGTTAATCACAAATAATTATCTCCATATATATATATATATATATATATATATATATATATATATATATATATAATTACACTTGTTACATAATGTTACATTCTTTCCTGAGATTCTGGAAGGTTAACCAGTACTCAAGCACACCCTTCTCTGCAAGTTACTGGTAACTGTGGCTACCAGTTAATTCTCTTATTTCTTTATTAAATTCCAATGATTGCTTCAGCTGTAGTTGATAACTTTTCCACTGGAAGCAGCAGTGAGAGATGAATGGCAATGAGAAGAATGTTGTATATCAATCATCACAGATACTGCGGCTGGACTACAATTCAAACTCACGGCCCCTCTATTGATAGCCAAGACGTGCTTCCGACTGAGCTAACTGGGCCTGCCTCTCTCTGGTCAGAAACAGATAAGTGATTTGGCTACCAAATGCAGCAGGTGAGCATCAAGTATTTAAGCGGGGATAGAGACTAGCAACGAAAAATTACCAAAAAACAAGAGGGCCTGACTCGTAGTGGCCATAGCACTTTTTGAAATTTCACAATATTTACCCTCTTTTGGGGTCCTCTTAACATGGATAAATACCCCCACCACACCTATACTGAACAAAAACTTAATTAAAATGAAAAGGAAATACTTTAAATTCCCATACCATTCATCTGTAAAAGAAATAAAGTCCCTGTACAGAACCCTTATACAACTCAGCCCCTTGATTTGTTAGAACTTCAATCACCCACTGTTAGGGATTTGTTATGAACAGAAATGCTTTAGATTTTTTTTGTACACATGGATGCGAAAATAATCAGTTTTCCCTATAATATTCCTATGTAAAAGTAAAAAACACATTACAGGGCCCCAATATATCCCAGCCCCTTGATATGCAGACTCTTCAATCCTTGTTGATGTAAGGATAATTTATATCAAATATGAACTAGTTTGACTGAAAGGTTATTGAGATGAAGTTTTGTGAAAATTCCCAATTTTAACCTTAATGCCCAACCCACCCCCTGGCCCCTTATGGAAATTCAATCCTCTTTATTGAACAAAATCAAATTTATTGTTACTAGACAATGCTTTAGATCTCAAATTAAACAACATATTTACACAAATGGAAGGAAAAAATGAGAATTCCATTTTCCCATAGTATTCCTATGTAAAACTCAAAGACCTCTTACATACCAGTGCCCCTTGATTTGTACAAACTTTAAACTCTTAATCATAGGGATAATTTATATCAAATATGAACAAATGTGACCGGTTGTTGAGAATAAGATTTATGACAGTTTTCAATTTTAACCTTTTTTTTACCCCAACCCTGCCCCATTTAGAAAGTCAATTCTTCGTATCGAACAAAATCTTATTTGTTATGACTAATACATGCTTCAAAACGCAAACTGAATAAAAAAAAGTCATAAATGAATGAAAAAAAAAAAGGAGAATTTTCCGTTTTCCAATTGTATTCTTATATAAAACTCAAAACCCCCTTACAGGGCCCCTATAAATAAAAGACCCTTGATTTGTTCAAACTCATTTAATTTATATAAAATATGAATAAATTAGACCGACTGTTTGTTGAGAAGAAGATTTTTGAAAAATTTCTATTTTTACCCTTTTTTTACCCACCCTGGCCCCTTATGGAAAGTCAATTATTCTTATTGAATCAATCTTATTTCCTATGACTTGATGATACCTCAGAACTCATATTGAATAATAATTTTGCCTAAATAAATGAAAAAATGAGAATTTTCTGTTTTCCCATAGTATCCCTATGTAAGTCCGCTTACAGGGCCCCTATTAATATTGTCCCCTACATTCTAATATACAATCAAACCCCTACACATTCGGATAATTTATGCCAAATATGAATACATCTGACTTACTGGTTCTTATTAAGAAAATGATTTTTGGAACCTGGCCCTTTAAGACAGTGGAACCAAGTCATTTTTACAAATCTGAACCTCCTTCACCAAACGATGCTTCTGTGAAGATACAGGCAAAATCATTTCAATTTAAAAAAAAAAAAAAAATTATTATATTGACATGTGTCCCCTAATTAAACCTACGGGGCGGGGTCATTTTTAACCCAAGGAACACCATTTGAACAAATCTAACAAAACTATAGTTGGTTAGCATTACTACATAAACATTTTGAAAATCTGTTGAGCTGTTCATGAGAAGAAGATTTTTTAAGTTTTGGACTATTTTTTAATAATGGCGACCATTTTGAATTTCAGATTGAAAGAAAAAATCTTCTGTATAGTCTTCTTTGCAATAAAACATCCATGTGAAGTGGCCTCCTGGTTTCAGAATAGATGAAAAAAAAAGAAGAGAATTTTCTGTTTTCCCATAGTATCCTTATGTAAAATTCTAAGTCCCCGTACAGGGCCCCTATAAGTTTTAGCCCCTAAATTCTTATCTGCAATCAAACCCCTGCACATAGGGATATTTTATGCCGAATACGAACAAATCTGACATACCGGTTCTTCAGAAAACGATTTTTGTAATTCCCAATTTTTACCCTTTTGGGGCCCCTCCTGATCCCTTAAGACAGTGGAATCCAGTCATTTTTACCACTCTGAACCTCCTTCACCAAACAATGCTTCTGTGAAGATATAGGCAAGATCATTTCCATTTTAAAAAAAAATATTAATATTTATTATAATGACACATGTCCCCTAAATGAACCCTCGGGGCAGGGTCATTTTTAACCTTAGGGACACCATTTGAACAAATCTAACAAAATATTACTACATAAACATTTTGAAAATCTGTTGGGCCGTTCAATGCGCCATCGCATAAGCCCTTCTGGCTTTTGGCCAATAGAGCTGATGATAAAAGCAATACAAATGACCAATTAACAATCGGGAACAAAGAATCTTTATTCTGTATACAAAATATGCTTTAAATATTTACAAACATTTTCATTTTAATGATTAAAAACAAAATCACAGATTCAATTATTAAAAACGTAAAAAAAATATTGGATTCTACGTATATCAATCGCACAACCTATTTCCAACTACACACATTTTTCATGTTAGTAAACAAATCATACATAAAAAATTAAATGAAAATACAAACAGATGGAATAAATCTAAACAATTATAATTATTACAACTTTTACAATACATTTTCTCTTCTACATTTAAATGTACAAGCACAAAGAACAGGAATTTTAATGAATCTTCTTTAACTGCATACTGAAGCTGATGACATGAATAAACAGCTAAACTGTATCTGTAATTTAAATGAAGATCATATAAAAAAATTCGTAACACATTCGCTTGTCATTTTTCATTTATTTCACCTTAAGAATGTACCTTCCACTTACTTTATTACTTACATTTCTCGATAAACTAATGAAAACTTCTTTCATAGAATGATGCAAAAAAATGTCATACTTTGTTTTTTTGGTCTGCTTGAACCACCAGTGCCAGATATTTCATTCTTACATACCGGACAAGGATTTTCGCATATTTTTACCGGGTACAGAATTTTCATGTTGCACTGTCTCCACTCACTTAACCTCTTTGTGCTATGAATGTCATGTTACTTGGTTTCGCATACTCATTCATAAATACCTTGCACTATGACATATTCATTCATACTTACAATGGTATCCTTGAGCTACTATTAAAAATAAACCAGAATAAAAATCTTAAAAAATCAAACAGTTAGGATTGTATGCAAAAAAAAAAAAGTATCTTTCATCAAATTTTCAGAGCGCACAGAAAATTCCGTCCTTCAGGATAACTGTTGTAAGCCTCATTACCACCAATACAGTTATCCCTCAAGACAGTCACCCTCTATTGAGCAACCACTTGTCTTAAGCAGCCAATTTGGTATTTCTAGTTTCTATGTGTTAAGCAACAACCTGCCTTTTAAAAAGAGGCCACTTTTTGCGTCTTTCCACGGCTGACTGCATAAGACAGGTTTGACTGTGTACTTTAAAACTAAAAGATTAACTTTAAAATTGAATTTTTTTTATATAAAGGTTACATTTTATACATCTAAATATCGGCTACATATATGTGTAATAAACTACAAATATATTATTACACGTTTATATTATACTAGTATATATATTATTTAGCTACACCTGTCATTATATGAAATCCATTAAAACACAAATAGCATGTATCATGTAATAAACGTTCAAATAACAACAAATATATCAAGGTTAGAAACTATCAACTTGAATATTGTATTTAACTTTTCCTTGTTAAATCATTAAGTGAATTGATTGATTAAATCCTAAGCATCATTTTTATGGCATCGAGGGCTAACAGATGATCAGTTAACCTCACCACTGTTTCCTGGGATCATGGAAGGTTAACCAGTACTCGAGCACACACCATCTCCACAAGTAACTGATAACTTTCTCACTTGAATCAGCAGTGAGAGACGAATGATTATGAGATGCTATGTTGTATATCAAACATCACAGAGATTGTGGCTGAGCAGGGATTCGAACTCACAACCCCTGCATTGACAGTCAGCCTGTTAATGACTGAGCTAATCAGGCCCATATTCCGGGAAGGACAAGTACTGGGTGTTGTTAAAGAGAGGTTACCAGGTAGAGACTGGGAAGGAATGATGGCACCAGCAGCCAACACCCTATCCATTAAACTACTGCCCCCACCCCCTCTCCCCATTTCCTAGCTCTTGTTGCTAGAGGTGGTTACATAGCAGTGACATGAGCATGCTGATTGGTCAATTGCTTCAGTGGAAGGTGAAACATGTGCCAATTTGCATGGTACACTATGAATTGTGGGACAGACACTTTAACAGTACACACTTTATCTCAGCAAATCAATGATTACTTCTCCATATATTCGTTACGAGCAATCTGAACTCTTCCTGCACTGTTTTCAAAGGCCTTGTGATTGGTGCGGGAAAACGCGTATCTATGGAGTAAAGGGTTAAGTGGATAACCATCGTATGTTCAAGCTGACCTATTAACTTATGCATGCAAGTCCCGCCACTTTCATAGTTTCTAAGTAATATGCCAATTTTTTTTCTCCAGTAAATGAAAGAATGTTGTGTTTGGGTGTTGCTAAGTGGATTCATCATGTGTTTGTGTTTTAGTGAAGTGTGTGGCGGGATGATCCTCACAAACGTGTAACAGACTCAATCTAGGGAAGAATAGGTAAATGGATTGCCAAACGGGAACTGAAAATAAACTTCCCTCAACATATTTAAATACCATGTACTTGTATCATTATTTTTTTAATTTTTAGCTTCAAAATGGATCATTTTGACTAATCTTATTGCAGTCAATGTTAACTTCTACATTAATAAAGTTTTCAAAAAATAATTTTATTTAAACAAATGTTCTTTAAAGTATCTAATTACTACAGCAAGGTCATTTGTAACATTGTGGTCATAGCCATCATTTCTGGTAATTAATTTACATGCTGGTAATTTTCATTTTCCATTAATAAATAATTTTTAAAAAATTCTTTTTGTTAATTAAGCGATTTAGGAATTCTATGTAATGAACTGGTACAAAGACATCATTTTACATCAAAATAACATATATTTATATAGAAAAAGTTAAATAATATTTATACGGAAAGAGTTAAATAACGTTTATATTGAGACAATTGAATGTTATTTGCAATACAAAATTTGCCAACAATGCATGCTGGTATTTAAAATAAATGGAATAGCAATCATTTAGATAAAAACAAAATTTATATTCTGTACTTTCCTTAATCTGCCATATTTGTATTATGGTTATATATCACTGCCATATTAGTATTATGATAATATATCACTGCCATATTCGTATTATGGTAATATATCACTGCCATATTAGTATTATGATAATATATCACTGCCATATTCATATTATGGTAATATAACACTGCCATATTAGTATTATGGTAATATATCACTGCCATATTCTTATTATGGTAATATATAACTGCCATATTAGTATTATGATAATATATAACTGCCATATTAGTATTATGATAATATATCACTGCCATATTCTTATTATGGTAATATATAACTGCCATATTAGTATTATGATAATATATCACTGCCATATTCGTATTATGATAATATATCACTGCCATATTCGTATTATGATAATATATCACTGCCATATTCGTATTATGGTTATATAACACTGCCATATTCATATTATGATAATATATCACTGCCATATTCGTATTATGGTAATATAACACTTCCATATTAGTACCATGGTAATATAACACTGCCATATTCGTACCATGGTAGTATAACACTGCCATATTAGTACCATGGTAGTATAACACTGCCATATTCATATTATGGTAATATAACACTGCCATATTCATATTATGGTAATATAACACTACCATATTAGTACCATGGTAATAAAACACTGCCAAATTTGTATTATGGTAATATAACACAACCATATTAGTACCATGGTAATAAAACACTGCCATATTAGTACCATGGTAATATAACACTGCCATATTAGTACCAACCATGGTAATATAACACTGTCATATTAGTACCATGGTAATATAACACTGCAATATTCATATTATGGTAATATAACACTGTCATATTAGTACCATGGTAATATAACACTGTCATATTCATATTATGTTAATATAACACTGCAATATTTATATTATGGTAATATAACACTGCCATATTAGTACCAACCATGGTGATATAATACTGCCATATAAGTACCATGGTAATATAATGCTGCCATATTAGTACCATGGTAATATAACACTGCCATATTCGTATTATGTTAATATAACACTGTAATATTCATATTATGGTAATATAACACTGCCATATTAGTACCAACCATGGTGATATAATACTACCATATTAGTACCATGGTAATATAATGCTGCCATATTAGTACCATGGTAATATAACACTAACTTCATCTCTATACCCAGATACACCGAAGTTGACAGCTGAAGTTTTGATATGTAAAAGAAGATTAACATGCAATAAAACTGTAACACACTTATATGGATAAAAAATATATAAGCTAATAAAATTTATCCAGCATTTTTAAAACAACCACAGTGAAAACATTCATAATAAAAAATTATCATCAGTCAAACATTATATAAGGGGACAATAAATGTATGGTGAATGTTAACACAACATACACAGATAAGTTCATGTTTATGAAAAACTGTGGTTGATGAAACAAACACATCAAGTTTGCCCTTTCCTATATTTATATCAATATATATATATATATATATATATATATATATGGAGATAATTATTTGTGAACAACCAAGACATAATATAGATACATACAGATACAGTGAATTCATATATATTTAATTTCATAAAGGGAGATAATTAAATTCACAACAACGGAATTTACGATTTTTGAGATATTTTCAGATGCTCATTCACAATGCATGATATATATATGGAGATAATTATTTGTGAATAACCAAGAAATAAATGTACAGACCAGACTACAGCGAGTGCACCTAGCTACAATGCAAACCATAGAATACAATATCAAGGCCTCTGCCAAACCAATAAATTTGGTGTCAACCATGACTTATGTACTATGGAATTACATGCAACACATCTGGACAGGATGAACAAATTTACATATATGAAGTGATAGCTTTATATGAGTAGGATCCAGTATTCATGACTACTTACATGCTATATAAAGGACAGATTTATAAACCCGTTGGATCATATAGATACAGTGAATTCATATATATTTAATTTCATAAAGGGCGATAATTAAATTCACAACAACGGAATTTACGATTTTTGGGATCTTTTCAGATGCTCATTCACAATGCATGATATATATGGTCGACACCAAATTTATTTGGTTTGGCAGAGGCCTTGATAGTGTATCTATGGTTTGCATTGTAGCTAGGCGCACTCGCCGTAGTCTGGTCTGTACATTTATGTCTTGGTAATTCTCAAATAATTATCTCCATATATATACACAAATGTATATATATATGGAGATAATTATTTATATATAACCAGATATAGATGTACAGACCAGACTACAGTGAGCACGCCCTCCTACAATGCAAACCATAGACACAATATCAAGATATCTGCCAAACCAATAAATTTGGTGTCAACCTTGACTTATATGCTATGTTTTTACATGAAACACATCTGAACTGAACGGACAATTTACATACATGAACTGATAGCTTTATCTCCCTCTATATATATATAAATATATGCAATACTTTATGTCTCTTCAAGTTGACCGTGTTTCATCAGTACAGCTGCAGTTATAAATTTAAGTTTAAAAAATTGAAAATTGCTATTTGATATAAAAAAAAACAACAAATAAATATTACCGGGTAATGCTGTCCTGTGTATAATAGGCAGAATGTTTAAGTGTAACATGTAATATAAATATTTATTTAATAAAAATAATAATGTAAGAATAAATAGAATGACTTTAATAGCCAAACATTTGTTTTATATTTTTTGATTAATTATTATAAAGATTTCTCATTGAATTATTTTTTTTGTAATTTCATTTAAAAAAAAAAAAAAATGAAATAATAAAAAGTATTTTCACTGTTTTCCTTTTTATAAAATAAAGGTAAAAATTGTTAGTTTCAGTGAGATATCATTTATATTTCACTGTTTTCCATTGCTGTGCTCACTTAGTCACATGTACCTTACTAAACTAAAACCTCTCATTCTCACATCAATGCTTAATCAAGTCTCCTAACCAATACCATACTATAAAATCCTGGTTCAACATTGAAGGGCAGTGTACCGCTATGTCTCTGGCTACCCTGTTTTCTTTTTTTTTTTATCAAATTTCAATATATTTGGCTACCCTTGGTCTTTTTCCTTTACTAAATTCCCGTGTTTGCTTCAGCTGCAGTTACTGCTATGTTTATTTGGCAGCCAACTCCCTTCTCTTCACTGCCACATATACTGACCAGAACAGTCCAACTGTGTTGCCAAATAATACACGATACTGAAATTCAAAAAATAATTTTTCATCATGTCTCACAAAAATATGGTATTGTTTTCTCCTAAACAAACATCTCAGGGTGATGCATTTTTCAAAAGTGTGTGGGGCTCAAATTGGAGAGAGGGTGTAACTGAAATCATTTTATCATTACTTATACCATTAAGTAAAAAAAACAAATGATTGGGTATATCAAATCTGCCAATACATGAAACAAACAAAAGAAATATTTTATCTAAATTCAATGTTTAAAATGTAAACTGAATCACCGTTCTAAAAATAAATATCACAAACACACTGCTTGATGACCATCACCTTGCCTTCAGATTCTTTTCTCAGATAAATAAAATTTAACAAATGTGTGAACAATATAACGGATCAAACTCAAAATGAAATCACGAGTCTCATCCGATGTGTCATAAATTGCATTGTAATTTTAAGGCTGAAATTTATTTAGGTCTAACTCAGGTTAGCAGACCAAGTTGGGAAGTTTGTTTCCAATATAAAACTTGTTTTCACATATATTCTTACTGCAAAGGTTACTTTTAAATTTATTAAGGTGACATCTATTTCATGTAATTGAACAACATACATGTATTTCTTTCTTGAACATACAGTCAAACCTGTGCAAGCGGTCGACCCTATTAAGCAGCATCTTGCTTTAAGCAGCCACATTTACTATTTCCAATTTCTATTCTTTCAGAGTAAATTGACCTGCAACAACTTTTTTTTAAAAGGTCACTTTTGCTCTTTCCCTTGGCTGGCTGCTTAAGAGAGGTTTGTCTGTACCTTAAAATATAGTGTAGCCATGAAGTGACAAGAGCTTTAAGTACAGTGTAGCCATGAAGTGACAAAAGCTTTAAGTACAGTGTAGCCATGAAGTGACAAGAGCTTAAAGTACAGTATAGCCATGAAGGGACAAGAGCTTAAAGTACAGTATAGCCATGAAGTGACAAGAGCTTAAAGTACAGTTTAGCCATGAAGTGACAAGAGCTTAAAGTACAGTATAGCCATGATGTAACAAGAGCTTAAAGTACAGTGTAGCCATGAAGTGACAAGAGCTTAAAGTACAGTGTAGCCATGAAGACAAAAGAGCTTAAAGTACAGTGTAGCAATGAAGAGACAAGAGTTTAAAGTACAGTGTAGCCATGAAGTGACAAGAGCTTAAAATACAGTGTAGCCATGAAGAGACAAGAGTTTAAAGTACAGTGTCACCATGAAGTGGCAAGAGCTTAAAGTACAGTGTAGCCATGAAGAGACAAGAGCATTAAGTACAGTGTAGCCATGAAGAGACAAAAGCTTAAAGTACAGTATAGCAATGAAAAGACAAGAGCTTAAAGTACAGTGTAGCCATGAAGAGATAAGAGCATTAAGTACAGTGTAGCCATGAAGAGACAAGAGCTTAAAGTGCAGTGTAGCCATGAAGAGACAAAAGCTTAAAGTACAGTATAGCAATGAAGAGATAAGAGTTTAAAGTACAGTATAGCCATGAAGAGACACAAGCATTAAGTACAGTGTAGCCACGAAGAGACAAGAGCTTAAAATACAGCCTAGCCATGGAGAGACAAGAGCTAAAAGTACAGTGTAGCCATGAAGAGACAAGAGCTTAAAGTACAGTGAAGCCATGAAAAGAAGAGAGCTTAAAGTATAGTATAGCCATGAAGAGACAAGAGCTTAGAGTACAGTATAGCCATGAAGTGATGAGCTTAAAGTACAGTATAGCCATGATGTGACAAGAGCTTAAAGTACAGTGTAGCCATGAAGAGACAAGAGCTTTAAGTACAGTGTAGCCATGAAGAAACAAGAGCTTAAAGTACAGTATAGCCATGAAGAGACAATAGCATTAAGTACAGTGTAGCCATGAAGAGACAAGAGTTTAAAATACAGTGTAGCCATGAAAAGACAAGAGCTTAAAGTGCAGTGTAGCCATGAAGAGATGAGAGCTTAAAGTACAGTATAGCCATGAAGAGACAATAGCATTAAGTACAGTGTAGCCATGAAGAGACAAGAGTTTAAAATACAGTGTAGCCATGAAAAGACAAGAGCTTAAAGTGCAGTGTAGCCATGAAGTGACAAAAATTTAAAGTACAGTATAGCCATGCAGTGACAAGAGTTTAAAGTACAGTGTAGCCATGAAGAGACATAACTTAAAATACAGTGTAGCCATGAAGAGACAAAAGCTTAAAAGACAGTGTAGCCATGAAGAGACAAGAGCTTAAAGTACAGTATAGTCATGAAGTGGCAAGAGCTTAAAGTACAGTGTAGCCATGAAGTAACAACAGTATGTGACACAAGCTTAAAATGCAGTATAGCCACGAAGTGAAAGGAGCTTAAAATGCAAGGTAGCCAGGACGAAATCCTAACTTCTAGCAAATTCCCAGTCACAGTACCAATTCAGGACATATATAATATTATTCTGATTATAAGACACACCAGAGTATTGTACTTACCCTTGTAGGAATGTAGTTAACATTAATATAGGTGAAAATTGTCCAAACTTTCCAGTTCATCTTTAATATTGTCCAGAAACTCTCTTTGATTCTCTGAATTGCAGCAGCAGATCCCTGGCCCTTAAAACATAAGGTGACTTATAAAATATTCATGTGAGGCCATAAAAAAAACAACGTTTTCTGTGCTCCTACCTACTCACTCAAAATTGCAGATAGCCAAACTTTTTTATTGCCTTTCAAAGCATTTAATTTTTTTACCTGATTTTTGTCCATTTTTCTTTTAAAAAACATTTTTTTAAGTATGACCTGATGGCGGTGTTCTTTTTCCAATAAATCATATAACTGGCAGTGCAGGAGTGTAATAAACCAATTCATGACATATTTGGTATAAACCTATTGAAATATCGCTTAAACGCTGTCTGTATACGTTGGATCTCGTACATTTCCCTGTTAATTAGCTCAGTCAGCTGCACATTGAACTATAAATCCAGGGGTCAGGAGTTTGAATCTCTTTCCGACCACAGTCTCCATGATGACCGATATATGACATTGTGTCTCATTATCATTCTCACCATTGATTCAAGCGGGAAAGTTATAAGTTACTTGCGGAGATGGATGTGCTCGAGTACATATTAACCATTCAGGATCCAAGGTGCTATAGCAGGGTGGTAGTCTAATGGAGCAGCCACTTTTTTTATGCAGCCATATTTGATATTTTCCACTTCTATGCTTTCAAAGCAAAGTACCTTATATTACGCAACAACCTATCTAAGATAAAAGGCCACTTTTGCTCCTTCCCTTGACTGGCTGCTGAAGACAGGTTTGAGCGTATTTATAGCCTCTTGGAAAAATCATTATCTCATTCCTTATTTAAAGACATGAAGTTAAATCTAAATTGTAATTGTACTTATTTTTTTTACTTTTTGCTATGAGGGCGACATTAATAAACCACTTATTACAAATATGTTTATTTTCGGTGACATTTTCTGAAATCATCTCAAAAGCTGTTTTAATATTGATAAGGCAATTATAAATTAATTGCTAGATTATCATCCAAATTTTTCTTAAAAAGGAAGGATTTTATTTTTTATTCTTTTTATACTTTTTTTTAATGAAATTAAAAAGGGCCATGCGGCATGAAAATCAGGGGGGCTGGCCGGGATATTAACTAGCAATTAATTTATTATGGCCTAAGATGCTTATGTTGGTTTGCATCCAATGTAAAAAAAAATGTTGTTCAGGGTAGAGCTAATATCAATAGTACTCACTTCAAGTATTGGTACAAGATACAAGAAGAGGAGGATGAAAGGAGGGGTGAATATGAATCTGTCAATGATGAGACGTTTTATGTTATCAATCTGGCTCGCCTTCTCTTTCTTCGGGAACATTTTCTCCAGCACTATGTAGAAGTTGTGGATCACTGGTGCACTGACGCAGAAACTACAATAATATTAAAATTTCATATTAGCATTAAAATAAAAAGAAGTCAAAAGTCATATACTTCTTATATACATATATTGAAATCTATTAATAATTTATACTCGTGTAAACGCGTTAAATCAATCTTTACACATATTCATGAACGTATCTTGACGATCTTGAGATATTAGTCTCAAAGTATTACATAGAAAAGCGTGAATATTAATGTGAATGGCTTGTTTGTTTAAATGTTATATTCAATAAAAGTGCAATGGAATTGTTCAAAAAGTCAAATAAGGCAAAGAAAACTGATGCAGCATCCGGTGTATAACTGTACACTTTTCGCTAAACTTTATATAATTATGATATTGATTGAAAATGATTGATTAAAAAATGAAAATGTTAAAACAGATATTATGAAACATTCTTATCAACATGGGTAATTTAGCATGCTTAATACTGATGATAAAACATGAGTATACAGTCAAACCTGTCTTAAGCAGCCAGCCAAGGGAAGAAGCAAATGTGACCTTTTAAGACAGGTTGTTGCTTAATACAGGTAAATTTGCTCTTAAAGCATAGCAATTCGAAATACCCATAGTAAATGTGGCTACTTAAGACAAGATGTTGCTTAATAGAGGTGACCATTTACACAGGTTTAATTTTGTTATAGATAAACATTGATAATGAAGCATGCTCAACACTGATAATGAAACATGTATATAAACATTGATGTTGAGGCATGCCCAACACTGATAATGAAACATGTATATAAACATTGATAATGAAGCATGCCCAACACTGATAATGAAACATGTATATAAACATTGATAATGAAGCATGCTCAACACTGATAATGAAACATGTATATAAACATTGATGTTGAGGCATGCCCAACACTGATAATGAAACATGTATATAAACATTGATATTGAAGCATGCCCAACACTGATAATGAAACATGTATATAAACACTGATATTGAAGCATGCCCAACACTAATAATAAACATGTATATAAACATTGATAATGAAGCATGTCCAACACTGATAATGAAACATGCATATAAACATTGATAATGAAGCATGCCCAACACTGATAATGAAACATGTATATAATCATTGATCATGAAGCATGCCCAACACTGATAATGAAACATGTATATAAACATTGACAATGAAGCATGCCTAACACTGATAATGAAACATGTATATAAACATTGATAATGAAGCATGCCCAACACTGATAATGAAACATGTATATAAACACTGATACTGAAGCATGCCCAACACTGATAATGAAACATGTAAATAAACAGTGATACTGAAGCATGCCCAACACTAATAATAAACATGTATATAAACATTGATAATGAAGCAAGTCGAACACTGATAATGAAACATGTATATAAACATTGATAATGAAGCATGTCCAACACTGATAATGAAACATGTATATAAACACTGATAATAATGCATGCCCAACACTGATAATGAAACATGTATATAAACATTGATATTGAAGCATGCCCAACACTGATAATGAAACATGTATATAAACATTGATATTGAAGCATGCCCAACACTGATAATGAAACATGTATATAAACATTGATAATGAAGCATGCCCAACACTGATAATGAAACATGTATATAAACAATATTGAAGCATGCCCAATACTGATAATGAAACATGTATATAAACATTGATACTGAAGCATGCCCAACACTGATAATGAAACATGTATATAAACATTGATAATAAAGCATGCCCAACACTGATAATGAAACATTTATATAAACATTAATAAATATGCATGTCCAACACTGATAATAAGACATTTATAGAAACATTAATAATTACGCATGCCCACACTGATATTATGAAACATGACTGTAACTTTTTTCCACTCACCCAAATGTTGCATATGCTGCTACACTTCTCCATATTATTTTTTTATCTGCATTGGGAGCTATCAACTGTGAAAGAACATTTCCAAGGGCAGATACAGAGGCACTGTAAAAACAGAAAAGTATATACATGTAAATGAAAGTTTGACAAAATGTCCTGTGGGTCAGTTTTTTTAAAAAAAAAATTGTTTATGTAATTGCATGGACATAATTGTAAGATAGTTATTATTTCCAATATCCAATAGGCAAGCAGGCCAATCTGGTACATGATGTATACACACATATATGACAGACAGTGGTTTATTAATGATAATACACAGTTATTATGTTATTTTCATGATATAAATCGTATCGAATAAATTTTAATTTAAGCAAGGTGGAGAAGGCGGTATGCATAACAGTAATAATATTCAAAAGTCATGTCAGAAAGCAAATATAATGCAACATGATCATATCTACCATAAATATTTTAATTGAAAATACGTGTGAATCATACATATATGGCTATATTTCTAATTTGAAAAGCTTTCATTATAAAAGTACAAAGTTTTTTTTATTGTACTGTTGTTTTCTGAATTTATCTTATTGATTAACTTCTAAGGCATGTTGGGTCTTTCCCAATAATATTTATTTATATATACTTTTCTCAGATCTGAATATAGCACACATTCAATACTAAAATGATATTCATCCTCTAATTTATTACATACTCTGCACTTTCGTTCATTATACGTTGTTCTAATTGGCCGTAATATGCCACTTAAAGAGACATAGCTGAGGTAATAAGCCTCTTAAAGAGACACACAGCCTTGGCAATATGCCTCTTAAAGAGACACAGCTGAGGTAATATGCCTCTTAAAGAGACACAGCTGAGGTAATATACCTCTTAAAGAGACACAGCTGAGGTAATATGTCTCTTAAAGAAACAAGCTGAGGTAATATACCTTTTAAAGAGATGCAGCTGAGGTAATATGCATCTTAAAGAGACTCAGCTGAGGTAATATGCCTCTGAAAGAGAAACAGCTGAGGTAGTTTGCCTCTTAAAGAGACACAGCTGAGGCAATATGCCTCTTAAAGAGACATAGCTGAAGTAATATGCCTATTAAAGAGACACAGCTAAGGTAATATGCCTCTGAAAGAGTCACAGCTGAAGTAATATGCCTCTTAAAGTGACACAGCTGAGGTAAGTAATATACCTCTTAAATAAACACAGCTGAGGTAATATGCCTCTGAAAGAGTCACAGCTGAGGTAATATGCCTCTTAAGACACAGCTGGGGTTATAAGCCTCTTAAAGTGACACAACTGAGGTTATACACCTCTTAAAAAACACAGCTGAGGTAAATTATGCCTCTTAGAGTGACACAGCTATGGTAACATGCCTCTTAAAGTGACACAGCTGAGGTAATACACCTGTTAAAGAAACACAGCTGAGGTAATATGCCTTTTAAAGTGACACAGAAGAGGTAATATGCCTCTTTAAGAGACACAGCTGAGGTAATATGCCTTTTAAAGGGAACAGCTGAGGGAATAAGCCTCTTAAAAAGACACAGCTAAGGTAATATGCCTCTTAAAGAGACACACAGCTGAGGTAATATGCCTCTTAAAGAGACACAGCTGAGGCAAAATGCCTCTTAAAGAGATACAGCTGAGGTAATATGCCTCTTAAAGAAACACAGCTGAGGCAATATGCCTCTTAAAGAGATACAGCTGAGGTAATATGCCTCTTAAAGAGACACAGCCTAGGTAATATGTCTCTTAAAGAGACAAAGCTGAGGTAATATGCCTCTTAAAGAGACATAGCTGAGGTAATAAGTCTCTTAAAGAGACACAGCCTTGGCAATATGCCTCTTAAAGAGACACAGCTGAGGCAATATGCCTCTTAAAGAGACACCACTGAGGTAATATGCCTCTTAAAGAGACACAGCTGAGGTAATATGCCTCTTTAAGAGACACAGCTGAAGTAATATGCCTCTTAAAGAGACATGCAGTTTATCAACAGAAATGAATGCATGGATATGATAAAAACACATACTGGTACTCATAATAATATATTGATTTTCTCAAGTATTACTGTCTGAAACTCCTTCATAAATCCCCCCCCCACAAAAAAACAACAAAAAAACACAATGTTTATGATAAATATAGTGAAGTCTTGCTACTATCATAAACATGGGTAAAAATTCTTAAAAAATAAAAATTGACTTTTTATTGGAATTGTTTCTATCGTTCCAATGATAACAGAATAAAATAAAATAATTGCTACACCTTTTGTCATATATGACTGCGTATGTTTACTTTTTATCCACTGACATGATTTTCTATGTCCCTCAAATCTTTCGTTTTTGTCACACTGTTCAATCAAATGTCACTTAAACTTCTCATTATATGACAGACAAATTTCAGGGTAAACATTGTATTAACAATAATTATATGGCCAATAATTGGCAATATTTGGATTTGATGTAAAGAAAGTTCTTGCAACATAGACAAATGATTCTCCAAGTCTTCCTGAGTAGAACCAGTTATGCTTAAACATAATATGTGGGGACATCACACATGGGGATCAAACCCACAATTTTAGGTCCGATGCTCCAGCTATGATTAGATCATATGTTTCAAACATATAAAGGATATATACTGATAGCGCTCTATGGTGGATAAGAAATTTTTTTAAAGCTCAATAACAATTTGACTACAAGTGAGTCATATCAATTGTATTAATGGTGAGATATGGACTTAATGGTACTTGCACACAAAACTTTAACCAGGATATCTAAGTCAAACAAGGGCCATAATTTTGCATTATAGTCATACAAAAGTTTTCCATCTGAGTTATTATAGTAGGTGTGATGACTGGGAAGTCTTGTGTGAAGTTTCAATCAAAAACGTTAAAAGGTTGGTGAGATATGGACTTGATGGTGGTTGCACACAAAACTTTAACCAGATGTTCTATTTCAAACAAGGGCAATAATTTGCATAAAATATTCAAGCAAGAGTTATCTATCTTAGTTATTGTGGTAGGTTTGATAACTATGAAGTCTTGTGTAAAGTTTCAAGTCAATACATGCAATGGTTACTGAGATAGGGATTTGCACGCGAAACTTTAATCAAGGCCGCTAGGCGTGATGCCAACACACAGGTGAGCAGAATAGCTCTCTTTGTTCTTTGAATAGTTGAGCTTACAATGGCCAAAAGACACTCACGCCAATTATTTTAATGAATAGACTAAAAAAGAAACAACTTTATTTACGCAAGTACTTAGACTACTTGATATATTGAGCTTCCCTAAGTGAGATAAGTACATATATGTATATGATGTCAGTTCAAGAGATTAAAGCCAGTTAAAAACAAGGACACCTCATTAGCATGTCATCTCATTTTGAACATTCTGTCTTTAGTATTTTTTGACCATATATTTTTCCAATTATTAAGACACAATTTTGTACAACATCAAACTAGGCTTTTGCCTAGTACTCTAAATAATATTACATTATTTAAAAATATACATTAAAGTTATGCCAAATAAAATTAAAATGAATTGGAATTTTAAGATATATAACAACATAATTATACAGGTTAACCGTTATATATTCAAAATTCAACAATGCCAGGGCTTGCACATTTTACTGCGAATGCATCATTTCATCAAAAACGCAGGAAATGCATCCTAAAGAATCAAATTTAATTTTCTGGAGGAAATTTTCCCGTAGAACCAGATGAGCTTGCACATAATTTTAGCTATTGACAATATACTTGTAAGTAAAACAGTGTTCCAATGTATTGCTCAAAATATCCACTCCAGGAACTGCACAGCTGGTGTATACTATATTTTTATCAGTTTGAAAACAAAAGTAAGAGTTCCCTCACCTGGTACAAGACTTAGTAAGTAAAGGTCGCTTTTGCAATGAGTTCAGATATTTGTTCAATATCTTCTCAAAGACGTTTTCTCCTTCTTCTTTACTAAGACTCATCTTGCCTGATTGTTAACTCGCCGCGTGGTGGACTGCACAGTACTGGACCTTGAACCAAACGTTCAAAAATTAGAACTACCCCTGGGCGCTGACATATTGGATCTCGCAAAATCCCACAAGCACCTGTACGAGTTTTCACGGGATTATGTTCTTCTCGGAAATTGACATGACAGTTGATTGATAAATAGTTTACAATGATTATTTGGCATTTGTTGTCGTTATTTTACGCATAACATGGTGGCAGTGTCGAGATAAAACGATGGCCACAAGAGTGGCAGTGATTTTATGTCTCCTGGGTCCAGGTATGTTATATTTTCAATGAATATACTGTTGCTAATTTTACTAATGGCTAATTTGGCGGGTGGGGTAGGATGCTCAAATTGTTGATGGTGTTCTGTATCAAGACTATAGTAGTAAAATAATGAAGCAAAGTAGTGCCACAGTGGGTTCGATCCTAATAGGTGGAAAACGTATGTAAGCAATGTCAGCTGGTAGATCATTCGCCCTGTCAGCGAAATGTCCCTTGTTCGAGTCCAGGAACTGGCTGTACATATATTTTTCTCTCATTGAGTTACATTGGCACCCAAAATGGAACTGTAACTGATATATATTTGGAGAAACATTCACATGAATGTCTTGTCTCTATGGAATAACCAGGATTTCCAAATTTGTAGGGAAATATATATAATTAATTATGACCCTATACATCACAGTGTGTCCGAAACCTGTTAGAAGCCAAATTTTGGAATGTTAGCAGTTCAGAAAGATCAGTTGGTAAAGCATTTGTCTGTTATTGTAAGGTCCTTGGTTCTGCAAAAAAATACAAAAACTGAAAATAATTTTTAAACTAAACACCAGTATCTGATATCATGTGTAAAAATTGCACAATTAGTGACATCCTTTTACTATTGCCAATTTGAACTTGTGGATCTGTGGAACAAATACAATTTCAAATGGATGGTTCTGTAAATGATAGGGTGTTAACCTCAGACAGCAGAGGTTGAGGATCAATCTCAGACTGGACTCATTGGATTCTCCTAACAAAACCTAAAAAACTGTTACTGGGTTTACCATGACGTGAAACTATAGCATTTTAGCACAGTTTTTGTTGAAATTATCTGTAGAATTTTATTTTGATATTTCAATGGTGATGTAGTTTTAATTTTAATGTTATCAATCTGTGTAATTTCCAATTGTCATACTCAATTTCACATCAGCAGTTCTATAAAATTGAGATCAAACACTTTGGTTCTAGCTCATGCAATTATGTTTAACTTTAAAAAAATTGAGTTATTTA
Organism: Panopea generosa; assembly: GCA_029582155.1. Taxonomy (NCBI): domain Eukaryota; kingdom Metazoa; phylum Mollusca; class Bivalvia; order Adapedonta; family Hiatellidae; genus Panopea; species Panopea generosa. The sequence continues at coordinate 42,705,722 of CM055899.1, forward strand.
TATTACATTAAGTTAAGTTATATATCCAATACGATATATCAGTTATCCTTTTATCTTTTACAGACAAATTAATTATTGTTTCTAGATGTTAAAGCCAATAAATGGAACAGCAAAAACTATGCATACTTTGTGGTCCCATATTTGTTACAGTTAAACTGAAATGCTATATAAAGTGAAAATGGGTACCAGATTTATCATAACTGATTGTAATATTTTTGTATTCATCGTAAAATGATAACGCAGTAAAATGTATCTGAAGCTAAAGACAATGAGTATACAGGATTTCAGTTTAGAGGGGATGCAACACAAAATATGAACAGACATACATGTTTTCAGTAGATATATAGTGGATTTTAATAACATATGGGAGTTTAGACGGTGGGTGGGTGTGCCATTTTTTTAAAAGAGTAGATCAACCATTGGTGTTCATGGTTTACAAATGACTCAATTAGGCCATTATAAATTAATTGCTAGATTATCATTCAAATTTTTCTTAAAAAGGTGGGATTGGTGGTGGGGGGGGGGGGGGGGTATTTATTTGAATTTTTGATGTTTTTTTAATAAAAAAATTTCTGAAAATGAAAATTATGGGGTGGGGATGATAATCTAGCAACTAATTTATTATGGCTTTATATATAAATATATGGGTTCAGTGAAGGAGTTACCTCTCTTGATAATTATCTAAGGAGCCTAAAAAAACAGATTTAATTTATTCATCACAGGCTTAGTATATTGAAACTTGCCAAGCAACCATATTTTAAAAACAAAAGTGACAGTACACTTCCAAAATACCCAGTTAACCTATTTGCTGCTAGCCCTTAACTCTTTACTCCATAGATATGTGTTTTCCCGCACCAATCACAGAAGGCCTTTCAACACTTCCTGCACTGTTTTCCACTCTGTCAGTTAATATAAACATAATTCACCCAATCATTCAAAAGCCTTCTATATTAGAGGTGTCTAAAGGTGTCTATATTAGAGGTGTCCAAAGGCATATATATGAAGTAAAGGGTTAAAAGATGGGAGAAAAAGACTGCTTTGCCGTGAGGTGTACTTTGTAATTCGTGTTATTGCATGGATGTGGTGTGCGTGCCATGCCATTCCATGGTAGATATGAATGATTGCATTATTACATACATATACAGTACATAATGGCTGCCAGAATCAGTAAATGATTAGTTGTTGTTTATCAGCACTATCTTTCATTCTGAACAAGAGCAGATTGTTTCAGATAATCCCATTGGACACGGTTTGGCAAGGACTGTGTATACTGCTGTGATGATAAAATATAACGGATAGGGCCACCCTTAAAAAATTGCTTGTTTGCTTTTACAGACATGTACCATTTATTAGTGTGTAGGTAGATATCATAGGTTAATCCCTTTTTTTTTTCGTGGTAATCAATCAGAGAATCTTGATAGGAACATGATTGTAATGACTGAGAATATTTTTTTTTTTTTACACCCCAAAATTTATGACCGGCGCGATTAATTTGGGTCCAGGCCTGAAGCGGCAAACAAACAATATTTTTATTTAGGCCCAGAGATGATTGGATAGTTGGATTACACTTCTTTATCACATTCATGAGGACCAGTGTTCAAATGTTTGTCACATTTCGAAATTGGGGTCATTTGTCCCCCGATACATTGTCATGAAATTTTATAGGCAGATTGGAGAATTTTTAGGATAATTTAATTATATAGTGTGACCAAAAAAAAAAATTTAGTGTCATGAAAAACCCTGGAGCCTAGGAGAGAATATCATACATTCCATAATTTGTTTTATTTTTATTAGAGTATATATCACCAAAATTGATGATGTTTGTTATATCAGTTGTTGTCTGCATTATGGGTTTATGTATATTAGCATCTAAGTAACCTGTCGTGTGATCTATATTATAAAAACTTGGATCTACTTTGGCAGTGGGACTACTTTCATGGAACACCCCAGCTGTTGTTTTTTTCTCTTGACTACTGGTGTTGATAATTACCCACAATCTTTTTTGATAATCAGCAACTCTTTTTACTGGCATTGCCAATTCCAAAGCTGTTAAGAAAATGATTACATTCAACCATTGAATTGTGAAAGCCAAGGCTTTAAAAACTTTGATGATATACCATAATTTTTATGTATAGGGGCAACCTTATTTTCCTGAAGAATGTTTTTTTGTTGCTGTTTTTTTTAATAATTAAAGTTGGAACACATTAGAATTAAAAAAAAAATCTGATAACGCTTTGGGACATGCATAATTTTTATCTTCCATTTTCAATTTCCGATAATTTTATACATCGGCAAAGAAAAGGAAAAAAGTCCCTCAACTAACCAATAGCAATGCTAAAGTAATTATATCAGAATAGGCAGTTTGATGGCCATACTTTTGTGTGTTGGCATAATAATTAACCTTGTTGAATTTTTGTCAGCACAAACTGAAAATACTACTATAGTGATTGTTTTCATTTAATTAAAAAATATGCATATATCCATATAAATTGAATTAACACTTATTCCATCTCACAACAATCGTATGAGCCAGAGTTTTTGGAGTGACTCTTTATATTTCTTCATAGCATTATGACTTACCTCTGCATATCTCTCTAATCAAAGTACATAAATTGTCAAATCAATTCTTAGAGTCGTAATGATTTTTATGCATGAGTCAGATGTACACGTATTCACAAAACAGTGAAAAAGTCTTAAGATATCACACAAAACATTTTCTGATAATATACAATGTATATATCTGATACAATGTTTTCAACAAATGGCAATAGAACACTTACTGCAGTTAATTATTACTAGAGAAGAAAAAAAACGTGTATGCTATCACATTTGTTCATGTTGTAGTTTTTTTTGTAGTAAAATAAATAATGAATACGCGGTCTGAAAGAACGATAACAACAGTAACCAAGTACATGTACAGTGTTCAGTATCAGGCTTCATATGTTTTTTTTTCTGCAAGCAACCACAAGGAGACTTTTTTTCTTCTTTTACTTTCTTCAATTAATGGGCTGATTATTACAGGATTTAGCCTCCATTCAGAGTTAAGTTCACTGGCATTTTAATCACTGATAAACAATTAGATGTTCTGTGAGATTCACATGCACTTAGTCACAGGAAATGACTCCCTGTGCACGGGACTCACTGCTTTAAATTCTCTATGAAGGAACAAAATTGCAAGTTTTCACAGTACCTTTGTTCTAATAATGCATTAGGCCATAATAGATTAATTGCTAGATTATCATCCCCTCCCCTTTAATTTTCATGCCACCCTCACCCTTTTTTTTCTTCATAAAAGATTAAAAATAAACATAAAAAATTTAAAAGTGAAAATAAAATTATCTGATTCTCCCCGTTTTTAAGAACAATTTGGATGGTAATCTAGCAATTAATTTATAATTTATGGGAGAGCATTTGAAAAATCTCGGATGAAACACTAACAGCAGGGATGGACAATTCATGGACAATCACCATGACAAGTAAACATTAATTTTGTCCAGGATGAGTAAGATTTAAGAAACTTAACCTTAATATTTGTTCGATTTTAAGCATTCAAAAAATTATTTAAGAAGAGAGGATGGGCAGCTTTGATAACTAATTTCTAGCCCTGTCAATAAGCAACTTTATTGAAAGAAGGTAAAACATAATTATAGTTAAAACTTATCTTCGATGTGGCCATGATGCTAACCACCAGACTTCCGCAACTCTCATACTATATAATTATTATAAAGTCTCTTTTTATGCATATATAAATGTACGAGAATAGGGATTATCTAACAAAATATAAAGTAAAACAACTTGGTAAAAATAATTGTATATATATATTACATATATTAAACTCGGTTATTTATTTGTCCAACTTGTCTGTAGATTCTATAGATCTACATATCAACATTTCAGCTTTGAGATATTGGCAGGCAAAATGTTTTGAAGCTAATTGTTAAGTATCTCAGTGTTTGGGGATATCACGGCTGCTGGTCTAGACTGAGATGTAATATCTAGCTTTATCAGGAATAAACTCAGAAATGTTGTGCAATCTAACACCCCCTTGGGCCATCCCTGGCATGTGAAACTGTTTTGGTTTCCTGCATGTGTTTTGTTTATTAAATCAGAAGTGCTTAAAATGCAGTATGTTAATTTAATTGGAATTCTGTTTGCTGGAGTTTGTCACCTTCGAGAGCTGATTCCAGATTATTCAAAACTGATTTGAAACTGCAGGTTTTAGATAAAAAGCAATCATATTTTCTATCTATATTGTATGTCCATCATCATTTTAGTTTTTAAAAACAAACCTATATTAATATTAAAGCTTATAATTCACAAAAATGGTCTCATGAGTACTGCTAGAAGGAAAACTACTTATCCTCATTCATCATGATATCAAACCTTTTATGGACTCGTGTCTTGTTCTGGGTGCTACATGAGTGATGGCAAGAATAGGATCAGTGAACACTGCTCTTTCTTGTCAGATGATCGGTGACAAACTGCATTAAAAAACTCTAAAATTTTGTAAATCTACAGGTAGGTTTGTACATGGGTTCAAGGTTCATTGGGGCGATGGGGGTAAAGGTGTTGCATGCCAGAAGTAAAGGGTTCAGTCCCAGGCTTGGTGAGGCCATCCGTAAAAAATAAATTGTTTGACATGCTCCTACCTACTCAATTGACACTACCCAAAATATGTAAAAAAAGACAAAATTGGCCACAACAACAAAAAAGTAGCTAGCTACCTACCCACATGGGTCAGAGCACAGCAAACAAATACTTTTTTAAGGATGACCTTGCCTCTCAAATGTAAAACATAGTACGAGACTGCGTTCAACCTGTTGGTATCCAAAACTTATTTTGTCAGTACTCACGCATGCTAATTTGTGGTTATCAAGAAAAATAAAAAAGTGTTTGCTGTCACTGAAAGCATCCCTGGTACTACCAAAGAAAGACATTCAATAGCAATTTATTATGTGCTATTCCAGGTGAGATTATAGGATCCCTGTCTCTCTGTTCTAAGGGGTAGAAATCCTCCAAATGGATGTCATACATGAAATGTCCATTTTATCATTTTTTTGTTATGTTTGTTATTGTGGTGGGGTTAAATAACCAATTCCTGTGTGGTTCTAAGGTGCCTAATGAGTGATGGCCAAATGGGTCTGTTGTTACTTAGTTCATGTATGTCATAAGAGCCGACAAATCAAGTATTAGATAGAATTTACTGAAACTCTGATGTTCTGAAGGTATCAAGGTTCTACGTTCATTTTGCATATTCATTTGTTGGTGTATCTGTTTTTTTTCCCAGACTGCATTGCATGTTTATCATTATGTCTGTCGGGAGATTTATTTTTCGAGATTTTCGTTCCTGTTGGCATCGTGTAACTCTATGTGTTAGTAAACAATTAAAAAACACTACAATTCATTCAATATTTGGCAAAGCAATAATATAAGGGAGACACTAATTGTTTGTCATTCTAAAGTATACATTACATTTATTTATTTATTGCTTATGATTAAGCCAATTTTGAAACAAATTAATTATTAGGATCGGTGAAATTAATTAATGGGTAAAATTGATAAGACTGGAGTTGTATGCAATGGGTGAAAGTATGTACATGTCACCAGTATTTTGTGGCTTTGTGATTATTAACCTCACACTGCTGTGGTGGTGGGTTCAAGCCTAGCTTGGTCCATACAATTTAATTATGCCAGAGAGTTTTAGTTGCATGTTAAAGGAGCAGATCTTTCTACTTAAATAATATTATTCAAGGTCGTCGATGATCTTCCGTGATCGTGATACTAGAATTGGATGCTTGATATAACAAATGGTATGTTAAAAATAATGTTTGAATCCCATTTTAATATAAATGTCAGTATTCTATGGCATGGTTGGTATCTTTTCAGCAGGTAAAGCTGGGCTCAGCAAGCTTGATTGTCAAGCTTTAAACTAGAGGTCATGAGTTTGAATCTCTACCTGGCCACAGTCGCTGTGATGATTAATGCCATGAGCGCTGTTCAAGTCAGGAATCTCTCACCTCTGCATATGTTGCTAGAACTGGTTAATCGCCAAGGATATTCCAGGAACGATGATTAGGTGTGCTAACCCAAATTGATATATAACCCAAATGCTGTTAAAAAAAGTGCATTACCCCCTTACAAACAAATCAACAGGTGTACATTTCCTTATATTATTATAGACTCTGTATACAAGGTTACTAAATTTGACATTAAAGAGTATTCAGACAAGGGAATTAACCCCAAGGGACTCGACTACAAATAGAAATATTAACAATATGCTGACATTTAAAGCCCAGAACAGATCATAATGTACAGGCTGTAATTGTATAATTTTGTTATTTTTAAAGCATGATGGCCATTATACATGAAAATGATGGCCATTATATGTTACACAAGTAATATACACACGGGAATATGTCGTGTTCCTGACATATTCTTCATAATTGATGGTTGTTATAACTGACATGTACATGTAAATGTGCATTTTACAGCATGCATTGTACATTGACAAGTCGATCATTGCACATGTATGTAAACAGACAATAGTCAGGCCATCATTAAAAAAAGTTTGTTTACTGTGATCTGGTAGCTTTTTTTTTTAACTCAGGTTTCGTCTAATTTTTCATATCAGTTTTTTTGGTGTCATTACAGTTAGTGCAAGGTTTGTCAGCAGATTTGATTTTATCTTTTATAGTATTCATTGAAGATATAAGCTGTAATTAAGTTATGCATTTTAAAAATGTCAGAGACAGAAAATTAACAAGACAGTTTTAAAGTGAATGTTTATGCCTCCACCATTGGAATGGTGAAGAGGCATTGTGTTAGCACTGCTTGTCCTTGTGCCCATAAATAATTAGTTTCCAATCTGTTATTTTGGAAGGGATCTATGTATTTAATTAATATTTTGTGTGTACCTGTATAATTATAAATACAGATCAAATTTGATATTTGTTGGTCAAATTTTACAGGAGTTATGGACCCTTTTTGTCTCAATTTTCTCTAATAAAATCATTTCCAATCAATAGTAGGGCATTCACATTCGTGCCAACAAACATTTTTTTTAGTTAAACCCAACATGTTTTATGAATATGGATTTAACTTATTGAGTTTGGGTGATGGTAGATTTTTGGCAACTTTCCAATACGTGAGATTGAGGGCCTGGTAATTTTTGTGAGGTATGATTTAAAATAAAACTTACTTCGATTGCGAAACAAGTTCCTACAACTTGTACAAATCATGTTTGAAGTTATCCTGGATAGGACCAGTACTAACCATATGGGGATAAAGTGCCTTGCTCAATGACACCAAACATAGCCATGACAAATGATCGAAAAAACGACCCTCCAATCCTGGGTTCAATGCTCTTCCACTTGTCCACATGCTCCACACATATATTTGACTTCTTAATAGGCATATGCACCCCTGGATCTGCAAGTAGTAAACAATCAATAGTTGTATGTATAAATTGACACAATTAATTGTATTTTATGGTGTTTAAGGTAAATACACTTCAGGCCCGTTATAACGTGGTCCGAGAGTATGCGGTTTTAGCTCTTTTTTTTGCAGGTTGGGGGGAGTGGGGGGGGGGGGGGGGGGGGGAGCTGAATGTCATGATATAAAACTTGAAAATCTGACATACGATCGAATGACAACCAAACAATATATCGTCACCGATTAGCCTTCATTAGAACAAATGTTATAATCTTTACCTCATGGTGGTTTAAAAGATAGTTTTAAGTGATTGATTCATGCCATTATTAAGTAATATGAGGCCTTCCTTAAAAAAATATTTTTTTGCTGTGCTCCGACCCAGTATGTTTCATGTGGGTAGGTAGGTAGCTAATTTTTTTTTTGCCAAATTTTGATATTGCATTGTCATTTTAAAGAAAAGTGGACAGAAATCATGAAAAAAAATTAATTGCTTAGAAAGTCAATAAAAAAGTTTGGGTAGCCACAGTTTTGAGTGAGTAGGTAGAAGCACGGTAAACAATATATTTTTAATGATGGCCTGAAGATTTTAAAAATGTTAGGTTTCCATCATCGCTATGTTGACCATAAAATAAATTTATGAATTTTTTTTAGATAAATTCATATAAAAATTAGTTCAATTAACACCATGTAAGTCAAATTGTGGCTTTGAATTACTTTAAATTTTAACTTTTTATTGATACATATATGTAAAGAATTCCAATCGTTCATGCCTGTGCTATTGTTTTACAAATGAAATAAAAAAAATTATTCCCTCTCCCTCACAAACCAGATTGGCAGCTGTTCCATGTATTTGTACTCCACATGACATTGTACTTGATGTTACTGTGCCAGGAAAGTTTATGTACAGAGAAAAAAAAAGAGATATGATTACATGGCCAAAAATTACAGTAAAGATATTAGAATATTTCCCTGTTATCAAAGGTGTCTTGGAATAAAGGACTTCTAACTGGATCAACTTCTCTGATATCACTGTTATGAACCTCATAATTGTGTGTACTGCAATCTTGTCGGATATTTCTTTGATATTATCATGTGCATCAGCTATTTGCATCCAACAAATTTAATCTGATTGCATCTTGATAAATGCTTTTGATTCTTGTGTGCTACCTCATTGCAAACATTGCAAACAATGTAAGTTCTCGCAGTTTATCGGTGTCTGCATTGTTTGCCACTTAGTCACGGGCTTCATGATTATGTACACTCGTGAATTCTAGATGCAAATGAACTCATTTGGACAGTTTTACATCAGCTTGATTCATTTTGTGCTAGTATACCTGCTGTATCCCTTTATTTCATATAGACGTCTTTTCCTGCACCAATCACAAAAGGCCTTTGAAAACAGTGCAGGAAGAGTTCAGATTGCTCGTAATGAGCAATCTGAACACTTCCTGCACTGTTTTCCACTCTGTCAGTTAATATACACATAATTCACCCAATAATTCAAAGCCTTCTATATTAGGTGTCCAAAAGGCATCTATATGAAGTAAAGGGTTAAGTCCCCAAGTCATCGGGGTGTAATTTGCTGTCTTTTTTTCTTGAAATTTGGAAGAGATTGGGAAAAAACAGCGCAGTTGAGGGGAAATTGGGATTTTTTAAGGCTTTAGCAAACATGAAAATAAAAAATAACACTGTTAACAACTTCCAGAGTGTCTAGTCATTTTATTTTTTATAAAAGGTTGGGGTCGGGGGAGGCGTTATATGAGGTATATGGTGATATTTTTAGAATATTTTTTTGAAATGTTAAATCCTCTTGTTTCCCTATTCCTTATTCTCTGACTTGGAGACTTAAGTAAATCTCCACCCTCATCTATTGGAATTGCTTTCTTTTGAGATACATGGTGGTCAGGATGGATGCACATGTATCTTCAACAGATGATGATTTCTCAGTAAATTAACGACATTTTAGAATGCCGGGATCAAATGTTAGCATTTTGGGAATTGGATTTGGGACCCTTAGGGAAATTAGCACTCAAGTTTTAAAGAATATGGAAAATAACATTAGAAGATCTGATCCAAAAAAATTAAACATTATATTTTGATGGAAATCTGATAAGAAAACATGTTGCTTTTTCTCAAATACTTTTGTTTGTTTATTTGCATTTTGATATTGGGAATTTATACTTTTGATCGGGAAAACAAAGTGCTATTTGCCATTGGGAATGGAGCTAGCGACCCCCCCCCCCCCCCCCCCCCCCAAAAGGGCAAAATTAATGTGAATCCTAGAATAAGGTGACTCACCTCCACACCCACATATTTAAAATTTAGTTTTACGCCCATCCCTACATCGCAACCACAACATGAAATCCTAAATCCATTGATTCCATTTCATTATAATGTAAGTTCAGTGTTCAGTGACCTGATCTGTTTTTACAAAATGAAAATAATTCTTCGAGGCCCTGTGAACGATTTTAAGACTCCTTAAATACCCAGTGGGCGTGTGATATACAAACTGTCAGCTAGCCAGTCTACCAGAAGCTTTACTAGAGACTTTTCTCAACAATTTTTTTCCAGATTACTCAAATTATCCTGTATATAATGATGTCATTTCCAGATGAGAAATAGATGATTCTCCACAGTGGAATATAATTATAGCATTAATATTGTTATATCAGCCTATTTAATCCTTACGGGAAATATTTATTATTTCTTAAAATGATTTTTATGAATGAACATCTCATGATGAAATTTATAATATATAAGTAGACACAAACATCTTTAAACATGGAAGAAACAATTTATATTATAGGCATTTTATTGTAGATTTTTTTAAGAGACACTCGAGCTGGCCAAAATTGCCTAATTTATGTTGGAGTTGTCACCCTTGAGTTGTCAAAAATTGTGTTATTTGACCTTATATGCACTCTAGCACCTGCAGTTTTCATTTGATCGTCATCAAACTTACCTAGTAGTTACATAACCATGATATCTCCGACAAGATCCTGCCAAATTGGATTTAAATGTAACATCTGAAATGTGATCCTTATGAATTGTCCAAAAAAAAATGTTTTTTGACGTGCATATTCTAGCATCTACAGATTAACTATGATCTTCACAAAACTTATACAGTAGTAAGTATAGATCCATATCTCAACTGGACAAATTTGAATGGCTGAGTTAATGATACTTTCATTACAAAAAATTGCCTTCTAAGATTTTTGGCAGTGTCTCCTCTGCCACAGGTGAGCAATTTAGGGCCAACTCGACAGGGTCCTCTTGCAAGTATATTATGAATTTATAGACATTGAAGTTTGTATCTTTTCTAGGAATGCAGCTGTGTTTTTCTTTCTTATCAGATAGCACTTTCTTCTAATCCCTATCCATTGATTCTGAGATGGGAGCGTGTCTGACAACGAGCTCCAAGGCTGCAGATCACCTTTACTTGTATTTGTTTGGATAGCCTTGTGAAACAAACATTATAATCTTAAGTTTGGAATAACAACAGTCTCCGGATTTTGTTGTTTATAAGATTTCCGTTGTTTTTGGGAGTGCTTTTTCTTCTACCAACATAATTGTTGTGTAGGTCTGGATTAGTAAAATACATACAGTTTTAAATTGTCTTATATTCTTTTAAACATATATTCACTTGCCTAATTGCTGTTCGCAGAGGATTAAAGTTAATATTGACATCCCAATTTTCTTGAGAATATTATTGGTAAACTGTCCTTTAAGGCTGCAGATTGCATAACTACTGCAAGTAATTCAGATTGATAGGGACAGACTAAATCTTTGGTTTGTAGCCCTGACTTTAGTGTAATTTTCCATATTTATTTTGAATTTTTCAAGTGCATTGTAAAAGTTTTTCTTCCATTTAGAGGCCATTTGGAGCCGTTACTTAGCAACCATAATAATTTAAATGAAATATTTAGGTATAAGATAAAAAAAAAGTTGAGATAACAAATAGTTGAATCATAGCAAAAGTAAATATTTCCCAAGACTAAGAACACAGAACGTCAGTTTTGAATTGAAAGTAATTCTTGCTTTTTTCTGATAACAATAAACTGCAGGAAAGGAGGAAGTAATATGTCTTAGTAATGAGTGGACCAAGAATAATTTCTAGAGTAATTGACATGACGCCAGCTGTCAACCAAACAAGAAATCTTTATTGGTACCGGTATATATAAATTAATATATTCTACCAGTGAGTAATTTCAACTTTTTCAAATATTTATATTCGTGTGCTACTGTACTGGAAATTAAACTGGGACGTACTCCAGTGGGATTTCTATCGTGAATGTTAGGTGATATTCTTGCTAAGATCTTACCAGGATCTCTCTGGGATGCCAAAGTCCGACAGGGGGTAAAAATATTGCAAGTCCAAGGTCCAGAACCATTTATTTTTACTGTCGGACCCTTGCTTTTTTACTTGAGCCATGTCCATCATACTTTTCAAAAAGTCATTAGTGTGAAAGTTCTATCAATGCCTATGGCTTCTAGATCATTTCAAAACCTTTAGGCTAATGAAACCATATCAAAAATATAATACACAATGCTAGTTTTATCAGTAAAGTTTGGGCCTTTCTAAAATGCTTGTGCACCTTACATAAATTTTGCAGGAATGTCCCGAACCTGCCAGTAAAAACCATGGTCAAATGCCCCTGTCCAACAGAGAAAATAATATTTTCAGTTGGATCCATGTGACTGGGACGGATCCCAGTTTCATTTTCAACAGGGCACTAGTAACCTTTCTTCCGATGAAAAGACCTGGTCTAGGTCTAAAAAAGAAAAGAAAAGAAAAATAGAAGTATAATACTGAGTAAGATGGCAAACAGGAATTCAGTAAATGTGCTGCTCTGAAATTACCCAATAAAATTCTTACATTTTGTAATGCTTTTAGCATACGGTGCTTATGCCATAAGCATCAAAGATATGTGTTAGCTAAAGAAACTATAGATTTTTTTTATACCTGGATATTATCAGTAGTAAATTGGCATGAATCATTCCAGGAAAGCTCCCCTGAAAGAAGTCCTCCACTTTATTTGGAATAAACAGTTATATTTTTATCTTTGCTTGAACAAGATTTTTTTTTTCATACGATAAAAGTAACATAATAATCATCCTTAGGGCATCAATTATATTCATCTTGTTTTTTTCTGATGCTCTAAAGAATGAAAGAAGCTGATTTTGTAACGGAGATAAAGATCTGCTGCAGTGAGTGAACATTAAAGTTAACGTTATTGCTACGTATATTTATTGCCTCATCATAGTAATGAAATAATTTTACTTGCAAGATAATGGTATTTGGCTAAAAAATGAGCTAATTTTAGGCAATTATAATGACTAGGCTCTCTATATATAAACCTCCAATGCTCTTTTCAATTATATTTACCAGTGCAAACAATATACATCTTTATATTGTTTTTTGTTATTACGGAATAGGATGCTGTTGGCGCCCTGCCCTTTTATAGACTCCACCCTGTTGGTCTTGAATCCCGTCTATTATGTGCACCCTGCTGTAATTTCATTATTAAAAATTCATTGTCACGCTGTTGAAATATTGTTTACAATTTTGGCATGCTATTAATGCAATAGGGTCAACATCATTTGTCTCTGAATAAATTCTTATTAGCAACCCAAATCATCATGGAAACTGACCGGAAGGGGATTAGTACTCATGACCTGGATTTGAATAAAAAATCTGAGAAAAAGGTTAAAAAGAAATGACTGGGTTTAAACATCAGACTATTTTCAACTTTTGTTTAAAGTTCAGAATATTGTCCAGACTTTATTGTGTTTTACATGTAATCAAAACTGGAACTCATTGACTTTTTCTAAACTCCTAGCTAGAGTGTTTGTATTCTGAAACGTGTACACTAGGGATATATAACCAAAAACAAATGTTAATTATATGATCATAACAATTAAAGCTAGTAATATACTTACTGTAAATTAAGTAGTAAAAATCTATACAAGTTTTGCTTGAAACATACAATCTCCCTCCCCGCCCCCATTTTTTTGCAAAATCACTCCTATTTTCAAACATACCGGGGACTTTCCCCCCTGTTTTTTTTTTATTTCTAGAATTTGAACGCTGGCCTTCCCAGAAAAAAAATCTTACAAATTACCAGGTTAAAAATGTAAATTGTTGCTATGCAATAAACATGGTTATGCACAAATCTTATTACACTTTCACTTCTAATACTCAGCTATTCCATGAACTGTCAGAATTGCTACATTGTAATGTTTACCATATGTTGGATGCAACCAGCTGAGATTTACTTTGAAGTTGTGAGGATAACTGCTCATGATATGCACAGTGAGTGGATTAAGGATGGTTTTTATTCACTTTTTTTTATTGCTTTTGTTTGAAGTGTTGTTATTTTGATCTGAAATGGGAATTTGAATTTTATTTGTTAAATTATTGCAGGTTAAAGAAGTAATGTGTGGGTTTTATGAATGGTTAATGTCATTTATATTTTACACAGTTTTGTTTAAAAAGCAGCATATTCGCATAAAGAAGTCTGTTTCTCAACGGGCAATCAATTTTATTTTATGCATGTCAACACTTGCGGTGTGAGGTACATCCTCTTCTTGTTTATGTTATAAATGTTTGTGGTTTGTTTTTTTCTGTAAAGATGTAAAATAGAGTATAGTACTTTTTTTAGCTCGCCAGGACGATTGTCCAGGAGAGCTATTTCCATGACCCTGGTGTCAGCATCGTCTGTAGACACCCAGGTTAAACTTTGCATTTAGTTGTGTTTAAGTTTTGATGTTTGCCTCCATTCTCAGTCTTTGCATGGGTGGTGAGTTTTATCCCATAGGCGAGATTTGTTGTCTTCTGACAATTCTTGTTTAAATATATTTAAAATGAATATGTTAATATGCGTGTCTAAATATGCGTTGATAAATTACAGCATTTCTTGATATAGGTATTTAACACATATTTTATCAAGTTTTAACATTAAATTCTGAAGAAGAAGAAATGATCAAATTTTGTCAATCAAAGTCATTTAATGTAATATTTCAAAGATATTCAACAAAGTTTGGATAATAAAGGTTATTTACCACTAAAAATATCTGTTCAGTCAAGGGATAAATAATTGATGTTTTTTCCTTCAAAACTGTGTTTTCAAAATATCCAAAAAGCTGAAACAAAGACCAGCAAACCATATTAGAGGTACGTTTATGGACTTTTTAAAAATCAATACCTCGTATATTTTCAGTCCTGGCTGCTTTGGAATGTACAGACTGGCAAGGAAAGTCCGTGGCTGATGGTGTGGATTTCTATCCGAAGGAGCACGATGCCTGCTATATGTGTCGCTGTGATAAAGGTCAGTCTACAATGTGTTCAGCAGTGTCGTGCGCTCCGCCTCATTGCGGAAATTGGCGTCAGATTGACGGGAAGTGTTGCCAGTTTGAGTGTGTGGGTTCTGGTATTGTCAACACTGCTGATAACTCTTCTGGAGCTACGCCATTGGATGTCAATGTTTCAGGTATTTAATTTATTCCAATGATTAATGGTTTATGAAAAACAGTATTATTTACAGGAAAAGGCATAACACAACATTGTCAACTGTACAGTAACTGTCATCTCTGTTGGCCCCTTATGTCGGAGATCGTGGGTTTGATCCTAGGTCCTACCTGATGACCTCAAGAACTTAACTCGATACTAGACTTAAGAGCAATTTATACAAGCTCTGAACATTCTTCCCAGTCATTTTTTTGTTCACCTGAGCCAAAGGCTCACAGGTGAGTTTTTTGTGATCGCCTGGTGTCTTGTCTGTTGTCCTTTGCCTGTTGTCCGTTGTTAACTTTACGCTTTAAACAAATTATCCTCTGAAACCACTGGGCCAATTTTAAAATAATTTCACAGAAATGTTCCTTAGGTGACCCTCTACCAAGTTTGTTCAAGCCATCTTTATGCGTCAAAAAACATGGCGACCAGGGGGTGGTGTTAGTTTACTATATAAGCTATAGTAAAAACTTAAAAAATCTTTTTGTCAGAAACTACTGGCTCGATTTTAAAATAATTTCACAGAAATGTTCCTTGGGTGACTCTCTACCAAGTTTGTTCAAGCCATATTGATTCGTCAAAAAACATGGCAGCCAGTGGGTAGGGTTAGTTTTATGTCAAATCAATTTCCTTGTTTTATAGCATAAATGTCTGTATATAGCAGTTATTATAAGAAGAGGTAATAAACTTTTTAAATAATCTTTTTTTTTTGCTAATATTATACCAGATATAAGTTTTAAAAGATAATTCATCATAAAAAGATGAATGATACAATTATAATCAATGATTGAAATATTATTCATAAATCATGAACCATTTTAAAATAGGTGTTTTTCTGAATATAAAAGTCAGAGTTTTTATGGTTCAGACAGGGATGGTTTACTGCTTCATAATAAAGCAATACCATATTTCATATTTTTAGCTAGTTTCTTCACAGCAAGAAGTCTGCTTGAGATTTTCAGTGTTAAAGTTTACTTGAAATCTCAAAGGAGGAGCTTAATTGTTTTTGGGGGAGAGTGCACTGTGACAAAGATTCTTTCAAGCGAATAGGCTTTGGGAAGGCTTGTGTTTGAAACTCTTAGAATTATTTATTGTGCTGGAACTGTGGATTGTTTCATGCACAATAGTTTAGTCTGATGCTTTAGTTTAAAACCGTTCTCAAACATAACAGATTAGTTTTGTGCTGGAACTGGATTTTTATCTTAGTTCAAAGACTTAGGTTTGGAACAGTCTCCAAATGTATAGGCAGCTATAGTAAAAACTTCAAAAGCCTTGTTAGAATCTACTGACCTGATTTTGATGTAATTTCACTGACATTTACCATGGGTGAACCTCTACCAAGTTTGAACTCTTCTACGCTTCTGTTACATCTTCAAAACAACTCTGGGTTGCATTTTTGCTACACTTATGGCCCTTTTTAGACACCCAGAGGCGAGCTTTGTTGTCTTCTGACAGCTCTTGTTTAATGTGGGGATGGGGGTATTTGTGTAAAAAAATATATATTCTTTAGTTTTACAAGCAAGTACACATTACAGCTAGGTTTCTTTTCACTGAGAACACTTTTTAATTTTAATGTTTTGGACCAAAATGGGTGGGGGGAAGCAATTATCTGTGGGAATAAGGTATAGTAAGTACTATATGTGCGTTCCAATAGCAGATTTGCCATGGGATGACTAGTGGCACATTAAGCAACAAAATTACAATATATAAAAATGGAACTCTGGGACATGTAACTTTAAACAACAGTACTGAAGTAGGCATTTAAAATCTGAATGATTTGCAATTATCATACCTTTCCTATTAACCCTTTACTCCATAGATACGTGTTTTCCCGCACCAATCACAGAAGGCCTTTGAAAACAGTGCAGGAAGAGTTCAGATTGCTCGTAATGAGCAATCTGAACACTTCCTGCACTGTTTTCCACTCTGTCAGTTAATATAAACATAATTCACCCAATAGTTGAAAAGCTTTCTATATTAGGTGTCCAAAGGCGTTTGTATGAAGCAAAGGGTTAAAGAGAATATATCAGGATTTTTCAAAATTTTAAAATATGCTTAAAACATTTTTTTCCAATAACCTATGCCATTATATACTCACTTACCCTATTGCCAAAAAAAACATCTGTGTAAACATGCAAAAATAATATATTGAAAATGACTTTCCTACCTTGGGCTACGCGCCTAGGTTAGACTTAAAATATATTTCCTGCTTAAATGGCAACATATTTTGTGACATATTAAATAAGTCGCATGATTTTATTTTGATTTCAATATGATCCATTATACAGGCTTACACATATTGTAAAAATAGTTTCATCTTAGAAAGAGACCAAATGATGATGTGAAGGTATTTAAGTGCTGTCTATTTTTAGAATGAGGATTTCATTTCAAGTTTTGCACTCCAATTTAAATATTGATTATGACCAGGTTTTGGTGGATTTGACATGCCAAACCATTTAGATTTTATTTGTTAGGGATGATGAGATGCTTTTTATCTATTTTAAATATTTTTTTTTTTTTAAAAGACATAAATTTTCTAGCATTTTTTCCTGATATAATCCCTTTAAGAATTTAAAAATGATTTGCTATAAATTTGTGTTATTCCTTTAAAAAAAAAAGAAATATGACGTATAAAAAAAAGTTAAATGAAGGAATTAATAAATAGTACCTTTCTTATTAGAAATGAAAATCTTAAAACTTTTTTAAAAACAATTTGCCATTATCATGCTTTTCCTGTCCAGGGTCATTTAAACCTTTGTGAATGCCTATGGTCAACATCGTCTCAAAGCAAAAGTATAGATATATATGAGGTTAGAAATTGATATTTTATTTTCTCCCCAAAATTTGGAAAATTATGTGTATTTTTTTCCCATTTATAAACTAAAGACACTGTGCTTTCCCCAAATTTCTGTTTAAAAAAAGGGGTCTGCTGTCATCAATGAAGAATTTAAAAATTAAATGATTTGCCATTAACAGAACATACCTTTCCTGTCACATTTTTAACTAAAGCAGGAGTTATGTGTGACAACAACCCCTGGGGCTAACAGAGGATCAATTTGTAGATTGTTATCTCTCTGTGCCCACAGGCTGCAGGCAGACTGACCATACTTTGTGTATCTTAACACATTGACATGTAGCTGTCAGGCACCCTGATAAATATGTTATCATATTGTATGTTTTTACAAGTAACAACTTAAGTGGGATTTTTGGTTTAGTCTGTGGCATGTTTGTTTAAATGGTACCCTCCCCTTTGTATATGGCAGCAGTTTTTTTATCTGGAGTTATAATCTATCACATGTATGTATTTATTCAGGGGTAGATCTACTCTACATTTTGTAGTGCTGGATAGACTGGGGGAATGTATATGAAACTGTTTATCATTGGACTTGCAGCAAAAAAGAAAAGCTTTTCGGGAATAGATCTATTGCTTTAAGTTTACTTGGTAAACTGGTCAAAGATACATTTTGGGCAGAGAAATGTTTTAGTAGGTGAGAGATGAAAATTTCATGTTTCTTTTTCTCAAGATGTTGAGCTCCAATGCACCCCCCCCCTATTTTAAACCCAGGATCTTCTACTGAATCTGGATTCAAGTTGTTGGATAGCATTAAAAAGAAATCAGTTGCTGGAGTGACTGTCATGGATACAGGTGCTAAAGTTTTGTGTGCTGATTTAAGAAAAGACAACAACAGAAATATAAGTGTAATTAGTGTGGGTAACTTGTAAGGAATATGGTCACAACTTATATGGATATATAACAAGGAAGCGGATATTTTAGAATCACTAGAAACTTTGCAGATGGTTTTGACTGCAGTATAGTACAACAATCATGGTTCATTTAACCAGGATTAGTAGTTCTAATAACAGTTACACAGAAGGTGATAGTTTTTATTTACATAGATATTCTTTGATTTCATAGCCCGTGAGCCGATCTCTGCAGAGGGGTAGGAATTCTCCGGATGGGTGTCATGTTCATTTTATCATTTTTTTTTCATGTTCACTATTGTGGTTAAATTATCAACCCATGTATGGTTTCAGGGAGCCATACGAGTGATGGCAAGAATAGGACCACTGAGACTCATACATGTCGTAAGAAGCGACAATTTGAGTAATACAATAGAATTTGCTGAAACTCTGCAGTTCTGCAGGTATCAAGATTCTAGGTTCATTCAGCATATTCATTTGTTGGTGTATTTTTTTTAATCTGTATGTTAATTTGTTGTTTTTGTACATGTAGAGTGAACCTGGAATCTTCCTACCTGTTTACGTCGAATAACCTATAATGTGTTGGTACGCTGTAAAACCCTTTTCATTCATTCATTCATTCATTCATTCATTCATTCATTCATTCATTCATTCATTCATTCATTCATTCATTCATTCATTCATTCATTCATTCATTTCATACATCGTATTTTACTTTTTTTAAATTGAATTAATTTTTAAAGTTATTTATTTTACATCTATTGTGAGACAAGTTCTTACAACTTAGACAAATTGTGCTGAAAGTATTCCTGGGCAGAATGAGAAGTAAGCATTCTGCGAATAACGTGTCTGTCTCAAAAGTGTCTTGTTCAAGGACTGTTGCTGTGGCAGAGGATTGAACAAATGATCCCTTGATCCTGGATTTAATGCTCTACCACTGGACCAGCCAATCACAAAATATATGCATCAGCTTGGAATTAATTATAAGGTCTACATCAGTTTGCTATATAAGTATTATAGTCATTAATTAGGAATCGTTTTGTCGAGTGATCTAAGATGCTGTCTCAATTATCACTTACCTATCACCACTGAAGTTGAGGGCTTGAGCCCAGGTCATGCAAAATCTTTGTGAGAAAATCTTGTCAGTTATTTGTGAAAGGACAGTGGTTCTACTTAGATTTGGGTTCATGGGTAAGAAAGGTTTGCCATCTGTAGCCTGTAATGTGTGAACTGTAAAACTAGACTAAACTAAACTTCAATTCAGAGACTTTTAGCAATGTTTATTTGCTTATTTCAGGAAGTCCTACAGACAGTACTATGACGGACCTTGGATTGCGTCTCGTGGCGAGTACCGTAACCACGTTTCTGATTCTGGCACTGCTTTTGTTTCTCATTCACAGATTACGACAACGGCGTTTACTAATGGCGTTACGACGTAAGTTGCTTCCCAATGTATTTAATATCTATTATAGATACCCCTTCATATTAAATGTATGATATATGAATATATGTTCAGATACTTTTAACATTTTAAATAAACATTCTCTAAAACTAAAAATACTAGTCTTTATAAAGTTGACATGTTATTGTATTATATACCTAATTATTGAGCTCACGGTGAGCTTTTCTGATCACATTTTTTCTGTTGCCCTTTCATACCAAATACTTAAAAATGGTACTAGAAGCTTCCTTGCTTGGCACTCAGCATTTAAAGGATAGTTCTAGGTCCGATTGGCCCAGTATCAGTATAATGTGACTGAGTGGGGTATCAGATCATGTATCATTATACTCAACTGTGGTAGCACTTTACTGTCTCAAGTAGACACTATTGCAATATGATTGAAAAATTGTTTAAAGTGACACTAAACACCATAAAACAACATCATTCTGTTGTCCTTTAATATGTTTATCTTTACGGCATCATCGATTAACATAATTGCTCTTAACTCTTTATTTCATAAAGACACCTTTGGACACCTAATAACGACGCCTTTGGACACCTAATATAGAAGGCTTTTGAATTATTGGGTGAATTGTGTTTATATTAACTGACAAAGTGGAAAACAGTTCAGGAAGTGTTCAGATTGCTCGTCACGAGCAATCTGAACTCTTCCTGCACTGTTTTCAAAGGCCTTCTGTGATTGGTGTGGGAAAACGCACATCTATGGTGTAAAGGGTTAAACAAAAATAAGGGCTTGGATATTTTATATGTAGTGCCTAGACTCACGGGTCTTCTTGTTTGATAAAATCATAACTGCCCTGGGTATCAAAATTTAAAAAGAAAAACTTAAAAAATATTCTTCTGAAACATTACATGTATAAGGGGAAAGCATAACAAATATGCAAGTGCTAGAGCTTAGATAGTCGTCACTTAGTCCATTAACCATTTCTAACTTCAAATCGTGACTCTATTTTCATTTTGATTTTTCTTTCAGGTTATAGTCGTAGAAGGGAGCACTTCGATGACTCTGATAATGTCAGTTATTCACCAGAGTTTTATGGAATACAGTGCCCCCCATATGAGGACCCCCCTCCACCTTACTCACCCCCTAAACCTCAACACATCCGGCATGGGGAACAGCCTCCTCCGTACGAAGTCATAGATACAAACGGCAATATGCAGAACAACGAAGGCAGTCATTCAGGCAACATGATGTTCTCATATACCCAGAATGGAAATAATGGTGGTGTTACGGGAAATAGTAGTGTGGTTAGGGGAAATAATAGTGTTGTTAGGGGAAATGGTAGTGTTACGGGAGGGAATAGCAGCAATGTGGCTGATGGGAATTCTTCAATTGTTCCCATGACTCTCACTAATGCTGTCAATGCAAGGAATGTTGATACACGTAATGATGTAGTGGATTCCGGCAGAAATGTGCAGAACGAAAATGGAATAAATCCTAACGCAACAGGTAGCTTCCACAGTCAGAATGCTGCAGATTTAAATGACAGTGGGGGTGCCCGTAATGAGAATGGCTCCTCTCCAGATCGGAGTTCACTAAGTGTGCATTTTCGGAATAATTCGGGTCTTGCCCAACCTTGTATTACGATGGGGATCCAGAATCGCGGCAGAAATATTCGCAATAGACTCTCCGATGGAAATTTTAACCTTAATCAGAACAGAAACTGGCTTGGTAAAAATGCAGCGTTAAATTTGGAGATAAGGAATACAATTCAAAATTTACAAAACAATAGCAACGGCAGGCCTTTATCAGAAAGATTTGCAAATAGGCATAGTTTGGTTAACAACAGTGGAGAGCAGTCGTCAAGCACCACAGATATTGGAGAGTCGTCCACATCTGCTGAATCCTTAGAAAGTAGTCCCAATTTCAGTCCAGCCTCACCAGAGTATGAATCTGAAGAAACTGATCCAAAATCGGCTCAGCAAGGCAGTGGGGAAAATTTGGCTGACGATGCAGACTCCACTGTTAGACAGTTTTTTGATCGACAGTTTGGATCAAAGCAGAGACGCTACCCAACAACTATGTCACAGTCATGGACCAGTGCTAGATTTGGTTCAGTTGGCCAGGGCTTTAAACAGAGTGCATCTGTGGGCTCTTTTCTTATTAATAAAGATGAAAGAAGTGGAAATGACAGTGAAAATTTGAGGCAAGATCTTTCTCGTGACTGCCAAAGATCAGAAAATTTATCCCGATCCAAATCTGAGCAGTTGAAAACAAATGGTAGTTTAAGGAATCCGCCCTTCAAAAATATTGTAAGAAGTCAAACAACAACTTTACAACAGCCTGGTTATGCTGCACGTGTGTCATATATTGAGCCAGAAGATAAATTCTCTACGCATTCGGAGGTTTCAAATGGGAGTTCTAGCCGGAGAGTTGAAAATGTGGACGACCTCGAGCAACCGAGCGAGTGTTCATCTTCTGAATTAAACATGTCGCATTTGTCAACATCCAATGTTGAACCGGGTGACATCATCGTAACAAGGTGTCAAGATGAACTTCGCGAGCTAAGACTGTCACATCTGTTGCACAATGCACGGACGCGATTTGAAAATCCGAAATCCTTACCCACGTCCCCTATCAAATATAATGGACAGTCCCCCTTGCAGATGTCCCAAAGTGCTCGTTCAGTCAGTTCGACTGCCTCTGTTTGTTCAGAGACGGGAGAAAAGAGCATTGTGGGTGTTGCTATTGGCAACGATGCCCAGTATCCAGACAATTCATACAGCACTAAATCTTCATCTGCTGACAGTCAAATTGAGCAAAATATTTCATCTCCTAGTCACTCAAGATCAAATAGAATAGATCAACATATAAATATTCAAAACGAAAATTCTCATACTCAACAATCGAGTTCTAGTCTATCAACCAATAGTTCTATAAATTCATCACCAGTAAAACGGGCACTAGGAAGCGCACCCCATGGGGCTTCACAATATGCTGCTATGAGTCAGAGCTGGCATGGACCACGTGTTGAATCCAGTGACGAAAACGGGGCCGTATGGCAGCCCCGTTCGGACACATTAGGCAGGAATGTGAATTCAAACTTTGAGAAGAAAGTTTGTGTAGATAAAGATGTGTCAAATTTATTTTTCCCACTTTTTAAACAAATAAATAAAGAAATTGAGCCTCATGGTAACTCTGTACCTAGTAGTGATATGAGGGCTTGTGCCTCTCAGTTGTATAACTGTGAAACTGAGGAAAAAAGTGCCAAAAAAGATAAAAAGAAACATTTTCTCAAACGCCATTCAGCGGGCTGTTTTCCAATGAAACGGGAATTGGCCATGTGTGACCATCATGCTAATTCTAAACTGTCTCATAAACAGAAGAGCTCCCACTGTAAGGAAAGACAACTCTCCTTTACAGGTAGGTCATATGAACACTGTGGAGAAGTTTCGATGAAAAAGCCAAATTCAAAGAAAATAACTTCCAGGGATAGAAAAGAATATGGTTTTGTGGACGATCCAGAATTTGGTAGTATTAAGTCTAGGCAGTTGGACAAAAGCTGTGGTGACAGCCATGTAACTGACCTCACCCCTCCATGTTTAATTCAGGCCAGTTATACATCACCTGTACATTTGATTGATTCTAAACGTAGCTCAAGAGAAGGTGCTGCAGACTTCGAAAGTTTAAATTCTGGCCGTGTTCATAGAGTTTCTAAGGCCGATAATCGACGGTCAAAATCTCTCGGACGGGGCGAAAATGCTCATTCTGTATCGGCAGATAAAAGGCCTGAAAATACATCTAGTCGGAGACCTGTTCAGAGCAGGAAAAAGAAAAACACAAGTCGCCAGTCATTTCCAGGGACTGCCAACTCGTTTCACCGGGAACTGGAACATGTTCTAGAAAGTCAAAAAGTAGCAATCAAATCCTCCATGGCAAAGACAATGATGTGCAAAACAAATGGTCAAGATACTCCTTTATGTGCTGTTACTCAGGTGTAACAATAAGTAAATGTTTTTTCACTACATGTAACCTTATTGAAGCAGATTATATTGGGAAAGCAAGGGCCGTCCATGGTGTAACCCTTTACTCCATAGATACGCGTTTTCCCGCACCAATCACAGAAGGCCTTTGAAAACAGTGCAGGAAGAGTTCAGATTGCTCGTAACGAGCAATCTGAACACTTCCTGCACTGTTTTCCACTCTGTTAGTTAATATAAACATAATTCATCAAATAATTCAAAAGCCTTCTATATTAGAGGTGTCCAAAGGTGTTTATATTAGAGGTGTCAAAAGGCGTCTACATTAGAAGTGTCCAAAGGTGTCTATATTAGTGGTGTCAAAAGGCGTCTATATGAAGTAAAGGGTTAAATCACCGTCACAAGATCATTTACTTCTTGTGGTCATAGGTTTGAACCCAGTTTGACTTAAAGACTTTTAGAGAAACTTTCTTTGTGGTAGAATAGTGATTATGAAATATAGAATTGACTGCAGTAAACATGGTGTAGTTCCATGATTTTTTTTGCAGGTACTAAATTGGATAAACAATTTCTAATGTAATAATATTGATATGTGTTCGCCACCAAATCTCATATTAAAGCATAGATCTGACCATTGTTCACAGCTGCTGATTATGGTCTATTTCAATATAGTTGCAAGTAATCACAGACATTAATTCTGTATTTGTCATAAATTATGGATTTATTTTTTTCTGTAGTTTGGTTACTGCAGATTCAGATCTACGTTGGAAGGGCCACATGACAATTTGGATAAATTTTCTTTTAATTAACTTGATTTCTGAAAATTAGAAATAAGATATCACCATGATGCAAATATGACATTAAAATACCTCAGTATGTGTGCTGACCTTTATTATTTATATTATTTTGGGACATGACATAAAACTTGTTAATGGATTAAAGGCATTATATTTTGCATATTCACGGTCACATGACAAAAAGTGTTACAAATAGTTTATTTTTGGTAGTATTTATCAGTATAGTAAAACAAATACTGTGAAATCATTTATTTTCGTGGGTATTAAATTTCGTGGTTTCCACTTCAAAGACATATTCGTGGGGACTTAAATTCGTTGAAAACCAATTTAAAAAAAAATTTTTTTTTACACTTTCAACATCGCATAGTGCGTTCCAGTTGTTAACCTTTGCTGTAATTCACACGTCGCGCATCAGGATTTATCGCACCCCGCTGTGCAAATAAGAGTTGACACGTGCCAATTAGTACCCATATATACAAGTACGATAAAGAACTAATTGTTATGCAAACACCAGGTGAGGAAAGGGGAAGAACGACATCCAATCCAGAAAGGGTTTCAGAACGCAGGCCCGGTGTAAATTACAATAGTGCCACGTCACGTAACTGTGAAAATAGACAGTAAACTAATGTGCTGCATATTTTAAGAGTTTTTTTTTTTATTCATTAAAAATGTATTGATCACCATATATTTAATCATAAAATGAAACAAGTTTAGAAGATATTAATTCACTTGAAACTTGTGTTTTAGTTTTCTTTGTACGCACGCATACTGTCCTTTTACAATGTATTACACTTTTTTACTTTTACAATGTTTACTGTAGGCCTATACGTCGCATTGTTTCAACTCAATAGCATTTTGCTGCAAGGTGACGGTCTATTTTTAGCAACTCTGACATTTGATTGAAGTAGAGTAAATTATAACACATCTCGCTACACACACACGTCTATGAATTAAAAGATGATATGTGTAATAAAAAAATATTGCACTATTTACAAAATCATTAAGTAAATATTGATGCAATATGACGAAAGAAAATATATAAATAAAGGATGGATTATTTACCACAATGCAATGCACGTAGGCATATGAAAAGAGAGGTAATGTATATTGACAGCATTACATTGTTGCGTAAACTAAGTTTGTGGGTATTTGATTTCGTTGTCCAGGCTTCCCACGAAATCCACGAAAATAAGTACCCCAAGAAAATTAATGATTTCACAGTACGATTTTTTATTTTTTCTAATATTTACAACTCCAGTGTGGAGCTCATGGGCCAATGGTAAGGCTTGATTGGAGGGTTGTGGTTTCAATCCCGGCCACGGCTATGTATGGTGTCCTTAACCAAGACATTTTATCGGCATATGCTTAGTACTGGTTCTACCAAGGAAGACCTTGAGCGTGATTTGTCTAATTTGTAAGAAGTTTTATAATAAAAAAAAATAATGGTACAGAACAAAACAATATTTTCAAAATATGTGCGGCTTCTAGTTTGATGTAAAATGGTAATATTTTCTTAAACATTGAGTTACAACTAGTAATACAAGGAGATTAATATCGTCATACGTACATTTCTGCCGTCGTCATTTTAAATGAACTGCATAGATTAACTGCATTTCATTTCTCAATAAGATACATATGCAGTTGGATGTAAAGTGAAAAAGACCAGTTTGCATTTCATTGGTTCCACGACCATATTTTGCTGACCAGTAACACGCTTTGTCATGAGTTTCATGCGACGTTGGCATAATTATGTTGCCTTATAATTAAGAGCACTGATTCAGTGCGATTGCACCATTGACAATCATGAATTTGACTTCGCTATAAATCTGCATTTTTCAATAACGAAATGGAAAAATAATGTTATAGTTTTATCTAAAATAGTTTAAAAATATAATGTCATCAAGTATAAAAAGAATAATTTTTAGTTTTCATTGAGACGGAGTAATCAGAGTTATGAGTCCAGATTAATGGTGCTGAGACACACTTCAAGCCTCGCAAACATTTATCTACTCTAATGAGTTTTATCACCCAATGGAAACTCGTGTGTTCTTTTTATCCTTTGATAAATAACTGGTTCTCTGTAGTTCCAAAAACATTATGTGAGAAAGTTTGCCAGTTATTTGCGGAAGGCCAGTGGTTCTACTTGGATTCATTGTGAGATCTTCCTCCGCCAATAACTGGATGTATGTCATATATAATCTGAAAGGGTTGAAAATGGCAAGAGTGTGGTGAAAATCATTTTATGATGACATTAAATGTCTATAAATATTGTTATTGATGTATTTAGTGGTAATCACTTTACATGCAAATATTGATGAGAAAAATATGGAAATAAGTAATTAACATACATCTGACCTTGGACTGTGTTAATTGGTAATTGACACATATATATATATATATATATATATATATTATTTATATTATTTACTATATTACTGATCTGTACAGATTGTGTTTAATTGAATTAAATTGATATTATATTATCTTTTTTCTATTACGGAGTTTCAATCCAATTTCAACACATTTCAAATTATGTATTGCATTAACCCTTTACTTCATATAAACGCCTTTGGACACCTCTGATATTGAAAGCATTAATTCACCACATACCAGCAATGTGTGAATTATGTTTATATTGACTGAGTGGGAAACAGTGCAGGAAGTGTTCAGATTGCTCATTTCGAGCAATCTGAACACTTGCTGCACTTTTTTCAAAGGTCCTCTGTGATTGGCGTATCTATGGAGTAAAGGGTTAAATTGTATTTCGAGAATCAAAATCTCTGTATGAAGCTTGAGTAAAACCATCATGTCCTTTTGCAAATAACTGGCAAACCTTATCATGTTATTATTTTTTGGACAAAGATGAGCTCTAACTACAAACCATCCACGTTTAAGGTCATTATGAATTTATTGCTAGATTCTCATCCAATTTTTTCTTAAAAAGGGGGGGGGGGGGGGGGGCTTTTATTTTTTAGTTAAATTTTTTTTTTATGAAAATAAAAAGGGCTGGGCAGCATGAAAATAAGTAAGCAGGGATGATTATCTAGAATAAATTTATTAAAGCGTAAGCAGTGAGATATAATTAATTTTAAGACAGCTCTTGGGCTGCATTTCACAAACTAACTTGACATTAATCAATTTGATAATTTCTCATTGTGTATTCCAATTTTGATTAGCGTTTAAAAATGATTGTATTTCCAAACTGAGAAATTCTATAATTTTCTGCATGATTTTAGCCAACATCGGATGAATATTAAAACTATTATGAAAAATTGTTGGTTTATGTTTACAGCTATTTTTGTTGGAAGTTTTTAGTGAAACACACCTTTAGACCGTATGACCATGGAGAAATACACTCTACAATGTATATACACGTATCTTCAATTGGACTAATTTTGCTTAATAATACTGCAAAGAACTGTGATACTAGTATTTATGGCCTGTATTTGGGTAGAAATCGTTGAATCATCAGTAAATTTGATCTTCGTACAGAAAGTTGCGTGTTATAGTTAGCTATTAAACTTGAGCAGATTGTGTTTCTGAACCACTGTTGGCTAAATTCAGTGTCTTATAATACAGACTATGATAACGCCCCTGCCATACGAAGAAAGATTAAGGGTCATTAAGTGTTATCCTCTTCCATCTTAACGTCTGTCAGATTGGTTGCCATTGAATGAAGTTGTAAAAGATAAAGTTGGGTATTTGTCAACATCAGTCAAATTTTACATGTTGTGGGATTTTTGACTTAATTCTTTGTTAAATGTTCAAATTCATTTATGGTAAATTGTTAAATGTTCAAATTCATTTATGGTAAAATTTACATGTATTGGTAAAATTGACATATAATGGGGGCATCCGTGTCATATGGACACATATCTAGTTTATTTTAAAATTGTCCAGCGTGACAGCTGTTGTAATTTGTAAGTTCATCATATTTGTCAAAATGTTTAAATGTTTTTAAATTAGAAAATAAGTTTATTTAGGAATTACTTAAATAGTTTATTTTACGCAATTATTGATATAAAGCTGTATAACACAGGTTTTTTTTACTTGTTTGAATATTCAACTAGGCATAGAATGATCTCTTAACAAAATTATTCTCTTTATATTATAAAAGGGTTTTAAAGAGGCCTCACGTATATTGCAGATATTTAATTGATCTTAGCAGTAAAACTGCACATTTATATCAAACATATATTATAGATATTCTGTTTAATAACTTCTATATTGTGTTTTGTTTCTGTAGTGTAAAATTCTTTAATTTTGTTGACCAAATATTAATCACCGCTCGCAATTAAGTCACTTAATGACCAATATCGTGTTAAATGCTTAAACATTGAGAATGAAATGGAAAATGCCGACCTGTGTTTTAATGAATTTCTTGTAAATAAGATAAACTACAAGGATGGAATCAACCATTATCTTTGAATGGAACCTTTCTCTTTGTGATCCAATAAACTTTCCATCATTTACTGCACAGAAAATTACAGGTGATATATCTTTAATAAATATATATGTATTTTTCTTTTTCTAAAACCATTATATAGATGGGGATAAAAGGTTAAAGCTGTTTAATTTGAATTTTTTATAAGTTACCAGGTGCTCAATCGAAGCTGTGAATTTGATTGTAATCCTACATGTGAACAGTACGCCCATTTAGTCTATCCCAGAACCTGATATCTCGCATATCAGGTCTATTAACCCCCAATGTAAAAAGCAGGGAATTCTATGCCTGTCCCACAATTCATAGCAATTGAACGCTTACAAAACTATCATTCAAACTTTCCTTGAAGCAATTGACCAAGCGTGCTTGTAACAAATGCTATTTAATGGACTCAATTGGGAGAGATGGGTTCATTCAAAGGACTAACACCCATTGGTTAAGTATGCTCGCCAAGCTTCGGCGATCTACGAATCTTACCGGTCACAATTTGCATGTTTTGCTTCGTGCTGCTGTACTTGTGATATTCTTTCTCCGAAATATTCGAGGCATAATTTTGCATCTGTTATTCACTTTTTTTCATTTAATAAATGGCAAGATTAGATTACAAACAGATAAATCATATGTCGACACTACTTGAGGAGGACATGCATTTTATATTTCCTGCTGAGATAGTCAAAATAGTACGGAATTAGTTTTAAAAGTTTACCAGCTGGAATAATTGCTTAAACATCTACAACATTTAGTAAAATATAGATCAATTCAATATAAAAACAGTGTGTGCAAGTTGAGTAACTTGTTAAATGAATTTTCAATAAAATTTTAAATATTTCATTTTTTATAAATATTGAGTTGCATTTTGATGGTCTACGCAACACTGCTCTGTTTTGCGCAGAACCCTCAATTTCTTTTTTTCTGAGAAGGGGTTTTGTTGTTCCTTTCAAGATATTATTATTCTTAAAGTTTCATTAGAAGTTAATAGAAAGTTTTAAAAGCTGTCAGATACCTCAATTTTATCAGTATTTATAGTTTTTATATCACAGAATAAATGTTGTTTTATTTGCTGTAAACATTGTGATTATCTATATATACAATGTACCGTTGCTTTTTTGATGCATTTTGTTGAAATAGAAATTGTTAATGAATTTCTTATCTTCATATTAAGGTTTATAATGTGTTTCATATTTTGTTAACCATTTTAGGAGTTCTGGGTTGTTAATGAAAAATATTTTATGTGTAAAAGTATTTTAGGTGTCTAGATATCGTCTTAATGTTTTTTGATGTTTAGTAAAGTTATGAAATACTATTCTTCTTTTTTCTCTTCAAAATATGTACAAATTAAACACTAATTTTCTCTAATTTAGGCAGTAAAATATGCATAGTGAATTGTTTAATCGAATTGTAAAATATGAACTAAAAAGCTTGTTTTTGAGTTGCGCATTTTGTAACCATAAAACTTACAATAAATTATTTAAATAATTGATGAAATTTCATTTATTTTTTATTTTCATATTTTAGGAACATTTTTATGCCCTCACCGTTGGAATGGTGAAGGGGCGTTAACTGTCTGTCCAAGGTTAAATATTGGTTTCCAACCTATAACTTTTGAAGGGCTATACGAGGGGGGATCAGAAAGTTTGTAGACTGTTGCCATAACTTATTTATATCAATTATACAATGCACAATAGTGTAATTGTATTTGAAATAAATGTATATGGGACGTATTTTGAAAATTTTAGCATGATACGTCAACTAATAAGAAAATAAGGCACTATTCAAAGCATAGCAGTTAGATATGTCGGGGCAAAATGATGACGTTGTATTCAACAAAAACCAACGTCAATATTTTAAACAGGTGCTTTTGTATCAAATTTACTGAGTCACTCCTTCTCAAAATACTCTCATCCATGGTCTATACGTTTTTGCCACCATTTACACCATTGCGTGAATGTGTAAATGAAATCTCAAGATGTATACTTGACACAAAATTTTGTAAAACATGCTTTGATTCCAATATGTCTTTAAATCGACTTCCCATTTGCTCATTTTTAATGACTGATTCCCGGCCGTCTCAAAACGTTAATTTTGTGACATTTAAACACTTGAGACCTTAAAACATTAGACTCACTGTACATACTTTTGTTTCTCTGTTTAAACAGGTGTATTACCTAACATGGAGTAGAACTTTACGGAACTGCGGTATTTCGTGTGCTAATCCATTTTCAAGTGCCCCGATGTCATTTTGTTTCACAAAATGGCATACTGCAGCATCCTAATATTGACATCATTTTGTGATGCGCAAAATTGGTGTCATTCTTTTAAAGGATATAAACAAGCATACAATATAGCACACATCGATATTTTTTATTTAAAAATAAAACGCGTTTTGGCAACACTACACTTGTTTGAATAGTAGAGGTAGGAAAAATGCAAAAACTGCCCCGACAACGTAAATCAACGTTTCCATATTTACTATAGAATATAAATTAATGATAAAAAGTTACCAATTTTTTGAAAAATTATTGCAAATAAATAGCGGCAAGAGCTCCCTGAGAATTATTAGAATACAATGATAAATAAAAAAAGTTATGGTAAAAGTCTACGAACTTTCTGATCCCCCTCGTATGTATATCATTCTCAGCACATGACAGGTTATATAAATATATATGGCATATCCAGTTTAATGGATGGCAGAATATCTCCAAACGAATCTAAGTACATGTATAATCAAGTGTTTTTAACCAAGCTTGGCTTAAATCCACACCCTTAGTGCTGATAGGTCAGTGGCCATTAGAAGACAGTGCTTAAGACCACTTGGTCAGTTACGGTCAGAAGATCACATCATTCAGATAAACTGGTCGAACTCTGTAAAGATCTAAGGCCAATAGAACAACTTTGTAAGAGAATATTGAAGTTGATAAGTTATGTATTTCCCTTCAATGTAAATAATCCAAAATATTTGTCTCCCTTTGTGGTATTTTTGCAATTGCTGTGACACGATTTTTTTTTTTTTTATATAATTTCTATCAGACAAGATGGACAATTTATGAGCAGAACAAATTACTGTCACATACTGCCTTTTAGCTATGCCAGTAAAGCTGTTTATATATTAACAATTTGCAATACAACAAATTGTTTTAGGTCATCCAGACTAGATCAAATTTGATTCAGTGTTTAATTATGCGGGGTCCAGGGGCACCTGTGACAGAGCGGACCAAGATTCTGTATCAGATCACTTACCTTACTACCCCACTTGGTTCAAAAACAGAAGTTTGCAAGCTACTTGCAGAATAACTGTGGTACTACCCAGATTCATACCAAGGTCTTTCTCAAATGATATCACCTGTAATTTGTTGAAAATGCCATTTAACCTAAATTAAAGAGGTAATGTGGTGGATAGAGTGTTGGTTGATCAGGACTCAATACTGGTTTAACCCGGAAAGAAGACTCAATACTGGTTCATTTAAGATTTAAGCTTTCTGCACAATCTAGCTAAAATAAATTAGTAAAAACTAAACCTCAATTAAGAAACTGTAGTATTGTGCGTCAGGATTAACCTGGCACTAATAAATATTCCATGTATATCCATAAATTAATTTTCGGTGTCCAAACGTAAACAGTGATAAACCAATATTAATACGATATTAAATTGGCATCATGTCGCACTCACGAATAGCTGCACAGAGAAAGCCGATACATAATGGCAAAGATTTTTTAGTTCCAGGTAAAACCTTACAGGCAATACCACACACCATAATGGAAGGAAATGAACACAAACAAGATATGCAAGTCATGTTTTTTTAATTCTATCTATTTCTATACACACAACTACAATATTCACAAGCCATGATCACTCATATGTTAACACTTAACAAATTGGGGGCCATATTCAAATCCTTAAAACAAATACTAACTTTCATATTGTGTAATGTGCTTTAGAGATATTGTCACAAAACACAAGCTGACTCATTGTATTTTTGAAAAAAACTTGTAAACAGGGTAAATAGGAAAGAAAGATAACTTTTTAAATTTTAATTGTTTTCAATAGGAATTGAATAGTTAATTTATTGGGCACAAAAGGTTTATGCTAGATAAAGTCTAAACAAACATTTCAAGATATAGTAAAGGACTGAATTTTTATTAATGAATATTCATCAGATATGAACTTGTATGCACAGGCAAAGTAAGAGAATTCCGACGAGTTCGGTAAACTTTGCTTGTTGCATGCTAAGTTCATATCTCATAACTGTTCATCACTAGTACTGCCATCTTAAATATACTTTATAAAGCATTGTGATAAATGCCCATATACACAATGATTACTGCCGATTTTTCAAAATATACATTGAATTGCAAGCACATAAAAGTACTGAACAAGTACACATTGATAAACTGTATGAAGTCGGGAGTCCAAAAGTACACACTGATACATTGTATGAAGTCCGATTCCACAAGTACACAATGATGAAATTGTATGAAGTCTGAATTCATAAGTACACAATAATAAATTGTATGAAGTCTGAATTCACAAGTACACAATGATAAATTGTAAGAAGTCAGAATTCACAAGTACACAATAATAAATTGTATCAAGTCTGAATTCACAAGTACACAATTATAAACTGTATGAAGTGTGCATTCACAAGAACACAATGATAAACTGTATGAAGTCTGAATTCACAAGCACACAATGATAAACTGTTCAAAGTGTGCATTCACAAGTACACAATGATAAACTGTATGAAGTCTGAATTCACAAGTACACAATGATAAACTGTATGAAGTGTGCATTCATTCACAAGTACACAAATATAAACTGTATGAAGTCTTGAGTCCACAAGTACACAATGATAAACTGTATGAAGTCTGAATTCAAAAGTACACAATGATAAACTGTATGAAGTGTGCATTCACAAATATACAATGATAAACTGTATGAAGTTTAAATTCACAAGCACACAATGATAAACTGTATGAAGTCTGAATTCACAAGCACACAATGATAAACTGTATGAAGTCTGAATTAACAAGCACACAATGATAAATTTCACCATGACATGTTGGCAGTGAATATTTCTTTTATAAGTACAAGTACATATTGTAGAAGTACACATACTTCTTTTCAAGTATTTCTTTTATTTTTTCACAAGTACAAAAGGAATATTTCCTTCACAAGTACAAAAATGACTACTTCACAAGAACATATATATAAACCTAATAAACAGGAGTATTTAACCACAGTGAAAGCTTGCAATACGAAATACAGTGTAAACCCAGACTCGTTTACGTACAACATAATCATTAAGCTATAGAATCCTTTTTTACTAATGGATTATGCAGCATATAATTTAATATTTGGTTACTCAGATTTACATCGAGCATCTGGAAGTATATGCAGTATTGAACAGAATTACCTTTAACCCTTTACTTCATAAAGACGCCTTTGGACACCTCTAATATAGAAGGCTTTTAAATTATTGGGTGAATTATGTTTATATTAACTGACAGAGTGGAATTTAAATCGTGACGAGCAATCTGAACACTACCTGCACTGTTTCAAAGGCCTTCTTTGATTGGTGTGGGAAAACGCGTATCTATGGAGTAAAGGGTTAAAGATCGCGTAAGTTACAAAGACATTCCCAAATTTGAAGATTTGGGAGTCAGTTTTCCCTGATAGTCTGCAACTGGGTTAATGTGAAAAAAATCATGTCAATTCAATTTGTGCATGATTCAACAATCTTTACTCATGCATAAAAGCAAAATAGATAAATTCAATAAATATCAATAGCACTTTCATAAACTAAATATGTGTAACAGAAGTCTTTGAAATGTTTGAATTGTTTTACTTGCAGTTCATTATTAAGCTCAAATCCAAACTATTCACTTAAAAATACAGCGTGCCAGGAAAATCACTACCATTGTCCAAAAAATAAAATTCAAGTTCAAAATAAATACAAAGCATTCAATTACGGTGTCATTAATACCTACATTAAGAATATTTTTGAAATTTGAAATACACCACAACATGACAAGAAACATTTATTTAAATCGAAGTGGTGAAATAGAATTGAAATCTTAATTCTATAAAATAAATATCACACATACTGTTCGACGACCTCACCATCCAAATACAATGAAGTTGATTTATGGTAGGCAAACTCATAGATAGAGTCCATACAAGAAAACATCATGCATTTTTTTAATGTTATATATTACAGTCAGTAGCATTTCATTTGTTTTTCCATTTGGTAAATTAAGACTGCTCATCGTCTGAAAGTGTTTCATACTGCGAAGATAGCAGAGGTTGTGGTTCTTGTTCCCGGCCCTCTCCAACAGCCTCTGCCTCAGCAGTCCGACGTGAAAACCCCAGACTTGATCCTGTGGGCATGCTGGAAGTGAGATCTGAACTGGATTGGGGATACGATCGTGGACTCCTTGACCTGTGCGACTGCCGGCTGTGCGACACTTGTTCAGACGAGCTGCCAAAATCAGCCCCACAGTGGGGACTATTGTCGCTC
Organism: Panopea generosa; assembly: GCA_029582155.1. NCBI lineage: Eukaryota > Metazoa > Mollusca > Bivalvia > Adapedonta > Hiatellidae > Panopea > Panopea generosa. The sequence continues at coordinate 42,741,504 of CM055899.1, forward strand.
TCCCGAGAAGATTTAGAGCTCCTCCGACTTCCTGCCATGGCAGATGTCACTTCAGTGCTGGATGAACTGTCAATATTGGCAGATTCATCCACCATCAGTCTGTCTGTACTATCTGCACTTGTGTGAGAAATGTTTGAACCGTCGTCTGCTTCTGACGACTGCTTTCTTGTTGATGATCCAACACCGACCCTACTGCTTACTTGGTTTTCATCACTTTTCCTGCCCAAGTCTCCGATCCCTTGCTCTCTCTGTTCTTCTGGATACCTTTCAAATCCTTGAGCCTCGTTATCTTTACCTGATCCACTATCTGCATTCCCTTTTAAGTCTGAATGACCAACATCTCCGGAGCTTTCAACATTGCCATCTCCATCGCGACCCGAATCTCCAGCAGACTGCCCACGATTTTCTGAACTATCAACCACACCTCTTCTAGGGCTACGTGTGCTGCCAGATAGTGCCATGTAGCTACTCAGGGGTTTTCCCAGCGCCTCATCATCTGGACTGTCGGGAAAATCGTACTCGGAACTGGGACCTTTCTTATCTGAAGAAGTTGCTCTGCCACTCTCCTGCATTGAGGCTGACGGTGACATACGCTGGGCTTGTTTTAGCACTTCTCTCTGTGGTTGGGCACTCCCCTTACGAGGCTCAACCTCTTCCTGCTCCATACGCGAGCGTGGACGTGAGAACATTCTTCCTTTCCTGTGGTGTTGTTGGGAAGAATGAACTTGATCTCGACCATCACCAACAGATGACACTGGGGACTGTGCTTGTGACAACGGTTTTTGGTAGTTCCCTCCCCTTGCTAGATCTTCATCCTGAAACAATGTATAACACAGGTAAGCTTTTCATTGAAAATTAAACAGCATCTTTCAAATGCAAAATCTTAATCTATTCAAAGATTTTTAAAAGACATGTGGATAATAAATTGAGGTGATCACTAGTGGAGACTTTACTTCTCTAAGTAATACGGATCCTCTGTGGCCCAGTGGTTTAACCCTTTACTTCATATAGACGCCTTTGGACACCTAATATAGAAGGCTTTTGAATTATTGGGTATTATGTTTATATTAACCCTTTATTCCATAGAAACGAGTTTTCCCGCAACAATCACAGAAGGCCTTTGAAACAGTGCAGGAAGAATTCAGATTGCTCGTAACGAGCAATGTGAACACTTCCTGCACTGTTTTCCACTCTGTCAGTTAATATAAACATAATTCACCCAATAATTTAAAAGTCTTCTATATTAGGTGTCCAAAGCCTTCTATATTAAAGGTGTCCAAAGGCGTTTATATGAAGTAAAGGGCTAACTGACAGAGTGGAAAACAGTGCAGGAAGTGTTCAGATTGCTTGTTGCTGTGATTGGTGCGGGAAAACCGTATATATGGAGTATAGGTTAAAGCACCATCTCAAGATTACTCACATCTCACTGCTGAGGTTGTAGGTTCGAGTCCAGTTTGTTAAAAATAACCTTAATGTGAGAAAGTTTGCCAGTTACTTGGGGGAACTATTGTAGTTCTACTTAGATTAATTCTTTCTCCAACAATAAAACTGAATGTCATATATAATGCATTATGTGTTTAAAATGGCAATAAATCTTCACATCTCACCTGGTGCTGGTCTGGTGATGGCTGTGATGAGCTAGATGGCGAGCCAGACGACATATCCTGCTGTCTCAGTTGCAACGACACATGGGACTCCCCGGATGTACTCACTGGGCCACTCTGACGGGGCTCTGGACGTGGGTGCTTGTGCGAATTCTCTTTAGAAGGGCCCATCTGCGATGATACCGGTGACTGGGTTCTTTGTTTAGTTCCAGAGTGGCAGGGCTGGGCCATCATCTGTAAAATGTGAATCAATACAACTTGTGTCAAATAAAACCGTTGAAACAAATAAAAAATTGTTTTATCTTATATAACACTTGCTGGGCTTGATAAGCTCAGTCGGTAAAGCATCTGACTATCAATCCAGTTGGTCGTGAGTTAGAAACCAGCCCGGCAACAGTCTCGTGATGACTGATATACAACATTGTGTCTCATTATCATTCGTCTCTCAACGCTGATTCAAGTGGGAAAGTTATCAGTGACTTGCGAAGATAGGGTGTGCTTGAGTACTATTTAACCTTTTAGGATCCCAAGAAACAGTGGTTAGGTTAACTGATCATCTGTTAGCCTTCGATTGCATAAAACCCCTTATATAGTAAAACTGTACTGTTTCTGTTTTTGAACATATAATTTATAATACATTCACAATACAGGCACAACTGGAGAAAGTTTGTAAAAGATCAGTGCATTAAGGACACTACACGTAGCCGTGGCAGAGGGGGAACCGCTACCCCACATTTCCAGAACCATATACCACTGGATCATGCACTCCACTCCACCAAGGCGAGTGATTTTAACATTTTTAATATAATGGTGGTTAATTTACAGAATCGATACTATACAATTACAATGTACTTTAAACTTCAAACCCAACCTAAACAAAGTGCATTAACCTTAAGGTTTAAGAGACTAAGCTATAGAAACTTTGATAACTTAAATACATACATTATTTGAATAACATAATATGAATGTGTTTATGGAGTTGTATCTTGATAGCACAAGTAGGTTGTTGGAAAACAAAGAAAAAGCTGAGCCAAACACATATTTAACTGAACAGCAATGCCAGGGTCATAATACAACTAGCTCTCCGGTTTTTTTTAGAAACACAAACTTACAAAGACAGCATTATAAAATCCCTCATAGATGATGAAAGATTTCTTTTCATAGCAGTAATATAGCTGCCATTGGCTGACAATGATGGATATGAACACATCCGAATCAAATGATATCAAACATTGTTATTTTACAATATTGTTACCTACCACTGAATGAGGGCTTCTCCCTATGGACTGTTGAGATTCTAGCATCTGTCCGGGTGCTTGCTGACCTGGTGCGTGACCTTGTCCTGGCTGACCTTTCCTTGGGTCATTTGGTTCATCCTGGAGACATTGCGCAATCTTGTTTTTCACATATTCCAGTGTGGAAACCTCTGAGTCCTGAATCCCTAGACTTTTACGCATGGCTGACTTCACCTCGACGGAGTTGGCAGATAAGCTACTACTGCTGCTGTCAGCTTGACCTATATGACCAAAAACATAATGTGTATAACAAAATTATCCAACTTAAACTGATCAATGTATTTAACCATTTAACCATTAAATTTAAAAGCATGTGCAATATTTCACAGATTATATATAATTCTTTTATAAGACACTTGGTTATATATCCAAAGGACGCCTTTCTTCACATTTGCTGCAAATTGACTCTCCCAAGTAAACACGGAACTACTTTCTTCAAACTTCATGGGTTACATATAGATATGAATCATCAAAAATGATGTTGACGTCTGCAATTAGTGCTAGAACCATTTATATGCAATTAGTGCTAGAACCATTTATATGTAATTAGTGCTAGAACCATTTATATGCAATTAGTGCTAGAACCAATTATATGTAATTAATGCTAGAATCATTTATATGCAATTAGTGCTAGAACCATTTATATGCAATTTGTGCTAGAACCATTTATATGCAATTAGTGCTAGAACCATTTATATACAATTTGTGCTAGAACCATTTATATGCAATTAGTGCTAGAACCATTTATATACAATAAGTGCTAGAACCATTTATATACAATCAGTGCTAGAACCATTTATATACAATCAGTGCTAGAACCATTTATATACAATCAGTGCTAGAACCATTTATATGCAATTAGTGCTAGAACCATTTTGTTTCTTGTTCTTCATAGAGATGATCAATTTATTTAATATTTAGCATAAGTAACTTTCCCACTTGAATTAGCAGTGAGAGACAAATGATAATGCGACGCAATTTTGTATGTATCAATCATCATGGAGACTGTAGCCGGTAGGCAATTTAAAATAAAAAAAAAACCTGGATTGATAGTCAGACGCGTTACAGACTAATTTAACTGGGCCCAGTTTTATTGAAATGAAAAATATCAAGTTAATTTTATTGAGTAAGGTGATAAAGTGTGCCCCATTATTAATTAATTTATTGAACTCTGCAGAGACTCACACAACATAGTTTTGCCAACTTGTTTGATAAATTCATTAGTACTATAGCAATCATGATAGATTCTCTATTAAACATCTGTTACCCCTGACAATTAAGGTAAAGTTCACAGATTATTCAAAATGCATCCAAACAATAGTCTGTCATATTGCATGTACAATAATTACCTGGTGGAGAGGCAGGGGCGCCAGTTCCGGATACACTTGGGGAGTGAGACTGATCTGGTCTCATCTGTCGCCAATCTCCCTCTTGAGGCAATGACCTTGACCCAGTTTCTTCTGACCCCGATTGTGATATGGTGCCACTAGCATATGGCTGGCCACTGCTGCTGGCTTGCTCATTTGCCTGGAATTGAATAGAAGTGTTGTTAAGTAGCTCACATAATCATAAATTTTAGCTACAGTACTTATACAATATACCTTATCTGCCTACAAATTTGTCTCTCCCACATTAAATAACACCCTGACATTTTATTATTACAGATTTTTTACAGAAAATTAAATTTAACTAGAAATGCATCCATGGGACAGAGACCCCCATTTTGTAACAACATTGTAGATATCAATAAAGCCAAATATCAAGTTTCATCAAAACGGTCCATCAATAAAGATTTTAGAGGTTGGAAACCGTCAGCAAATCATAGTCCAGGTCACCTAATTAATATGCGCCAATTCCATCCATTGTTGAACTTGACCTGGGTCTTGTTGATATAAAGCCAAATACAAATTTTCGTCAAAATCAATCCATAAATAAAAACTTTAGACATCGGAAACTATCAACAAATCAGAGCCCAGAACACTTAATTAATATGCAGGGATTTTGACGGAAATTGAACTTGAGCTGTAGTTTATCACCATACATCTTTCTACCAAATATAAATCAAATCCATCCAATCCTTCAAGAGATATCGAGTGGAAACCAACTTCTTGTCAATAACTTCATTTGTCAATAATTTAAGTCCAAAAAGGGGCAGAATTCCATTGAAAATCATGAGACGGGAACGAAATTGCAAAATATAGGTGAAAGTGAATGGCCATATCTTATGTTAGAGAACTTGTGGCCAGACCCTTTTGCCTTCAATTGTATTTGACTTTAATGCATAATAAATATTGTAATATGTGTTTATATGGCAATATGATATTTAAACTAAACCAGAACGAAATATGACCTGACTTACCCGATGTGAAGTCACACACCAAATTTGGTTTAAATCTGTTCATTAAACTAAAAATATAAGTTGGAAACCATTTTCGTACGTACATACGGGACGTACGTACGGACAGCGGTGATACTATATGCCGACCCACTCCCCACATTGAAAATGGCAGGGGCATAAAAAGGAGCCATAACTCCTGTAAAATCTGACCTGATGTCAACAAATATCAAACTTGACCTGTATTTCATAATCATACAGCTATACAGATTTACATCATATATTATTTAAATACACAAGTTACACAGGCCCCTTCTGAAGTTAATGTATTGACTGCAAACCAATTGTTTACCTTGGGCAGATGAACAAACAGATGGATGGACATTCTTTGAATGTTGGGGGCATAAACAGACAGCCAGTACTGGTTTTACCCCCAGAAACGACACCCAGTATGGATTCTACCCCAGAAACAACACCAAGTAAGGATTCCTACCCAGAAACAACTCATTACCAGGTTCTACCCTGGAAACAACACCCAATACGGATTCTACCCCAGAAACAACACCAATTATGGATTCCACCCCAGAAACAACACTCATTACCAGGTTCTACCCTGGAAACAACACCCAGTACAGATTGTACCCCAGAAACAACACTCAGTACCAGTTCTACCCCAGAAACAACAATCATTACCAGGTTCTACCCTGGAAACAACACCCAGTACAGATTCTACCCAAGAAACAACACCCAGCATCAATTCTTCGCCAGAAACAACTCTCAGTATGGATTCTACACAAGAAACAACACCCAGTACTGGTTTTTACTCCAGAAACAATCCCCAGTCCGGATATTACCCCAGAAACAACACTTGGTACTAGTTCTACCCCAGAAACAACACCCAGTACTAGTTCTACCCTGGAAACAACTCAGTACGGATTCTATCCCAGAAACAACACCCAGAATAGATTCTACCCCGGAAACAACCCCCAGTACAGATTCTACCCAAGAAACAACATTCAGCATTGATTCTACTCCAGAAACAACACCCAGCATCAATTCTACTCCAAAAACAACCCCTACGACAGATTTTACCCAGAAACAACACCCAACATGGAGTCTACCCCAGAAACAACACCCAGTACGGATTCTACCCCAGAAAAAACACTCAGTACTAGTTCTATCCACGGAAACAAAGAGTGATTTATAAAAGATTGATTGATTGAATATTTAGCATCATTTTTATGCCATCGAGGGCTAACAGACTATCAGTTAACCTAACCACTGTTTCCTGGGATTAACCAGTACTCGAGCACACCCCATCTCCGTAAGTAACTGATAACTTTCCCACTTGAATCAGTGGTGAGAGACGAATGATAACGAGACACAATGTCGTATATCAATCATCACGGAGACTGTTACCGGGCGGGGGATTCGAACTCAAGACTCCTGGATTGATAGTCAGACGTGTAACCAACTGAGCTAATCGGGCCCTGCTGATTTATAAAAGCTCTGAGTACTTTGCAATCACGCTAAAATAAATAAGTATAAACAGGAGCCCAGTCACCAACTTGTGATTAGAAGACATTTTTCTATTTTTACAGTTAAATATTGAATTATGAATAAATTGAGTAAACTCAGCCTTTTTACCTCTGGGATCATTAAGATTCAAATAGAAGATCACAATACAGTACATTTAAACTGGTCAAATATTAATAATACGATAAACATATTCAAATCCAATCCACACTACTTCCTATTTTTACTTATTCATGTACATGAAAAAAAATGCTGCTTTCTACCTGTCTCCATTTACTATATTTTTTATGAACAGGGAAGGTAGGTGGCGTTTTCTGTCCATCTGCTGAACCACTGTTCAGCGCTGGTCCAGGTGGCACCGTGGTGGCCCAGGTGGTCATGTTCTCTGATGACACAGATGTAGCTGTCAAGGGACTAGTAGTTGACTCTTTGGAGAGATCTACAGAGATAAAAAATAAACTAATCAGAATGTATCAGACAGTAAACTTCGGTTATTTCATATTAACACACAGGTACAAAAACATCATTCAAATGGTTTATTAATATTATTCAAAATTTTAAATTACCCCCCGGTAGCAAAAAAAAAACAACACAAGAAATGTCACTGGTAAGCATCGCATACCCAACAAAATGGTCTGTAAAAAATAACAATTTATGTTATAATAGGTAGCGATGTATCCATGAATATCAAGAGTAATGGACTAATGTTTCAGACTAGATATGCGTTTCATTTTTTTTTTACAATTAAGCATGACCTTTACCTTTGTGTAACCTTGACATCTGATGTAATGATCTGGGTATTTCAACAGGTAAATGCAGGTGAAACATCATCATGACATGCTGATCACTTGTGTCAAGCTATTTTAAAATCTCTAAATGTAAGACAAAGTTACAGATCAATTGTTGATCAACTGATACATTGAGTCAAGTGTTTTTGAAACCAATCCATGTATGATAAAGTTTAAAGACGGACTTGAAATCTCAAACAGATTCAAAGTGTTGTCATACATACTAAAAGTGTGACCTTGACCTTTGAGGTATGGGTCTAGGTCTTACTTATGACACATCGTCATGTTATCTTGATAAAATGAGCCAAGTTAAAGACAGTCACAGACCAGACACGCAATATCAAACAAATTGAAAATGTGACCTTGACCTTTGAGGAAAGGTTCTGGGTCTTACATGCGACACTTAATTATGTCATGTTGATCAACTGAGCCAAGTGTTTTAAAATTTATCCATAAATGACAAAGTTACAGACTGGACAAGAAATCTCAAAATGACTGAAAGTGTTGTCAAATGAAGTTAAATTGTGACCTTGACCTTTAGAAGTGGGAATCTGGGTATTAAGTGCCACACCTCATCATGTTATGTTGATCATTTGTAGCAAGTATTTAAAAAATCCATCTATAAAATTTATCCACCGGTGACAAAGTTACAAACCGGACACGAAATCTTAATCAGACTGAAAGTGTCATCAAACAAAGATGAATTGTGACCTTAACTTTTGAAAAGGGAGTCTAGGTATTAAGTGCCACATGCCGTCATGTTATGTTGATCAATTGCAGCAAGTATTTATAAAATCCATCTATGCACGACAAAGTTACTGGCGGGATATGAAATCTCACACAGATTGAAAGTGTTGTCAAACAAACTTGAAGTGTGACCTTGACCTTAGAGGTACACATGTGGGTCTTACACGTGACACATTGTCATGTCATGCTGATGAATTGAGCCAAATGTTTTGAAATTTATCCATAGGTGACAAAGTCACAGACCGGACACCAAATCTCAATCAGACTGATAGTGTCATCAAATTTAAATTGTGACCTCAACCTTTGAGGTTGGAATCTGGGTGTAACAGGTGACAAATTCTCATGTTATGTTGCTCATTTGTAGCTCATTTGTAGCTAGTATTAACAAAATCCATCTATGTATGACAAAATTACAGGCCAGACACGAAATCTAAAACAAACTCAGTGTGAACTTGACCTTTGAGGTACAGGTGTGGGTCTTACAACATGTCGTCATGTTATGTTGATCATTTGTAGCAAGTATTATTAATATCCATTCATGCATGACAAAGTTACAGGTCGGACATGAAATCTCACACAGACTGAAAGTGATGTCAAACAAACTCAAATTGTGACCTTGACCTTTGAGGTATCGGTGTGTGTCTTACTCGCGACACGTTGTCATGTTATGTTGATCGTTTGTAGCAAGTATCATTAAAATTCATCTATGCATGACAAAGTTAAAGGCCGCACACAAGATCTCACACAGACTGAAAGTGTTGTCAAACAAACTCAAATTGTGACTTTGTCCTTTGAGGTATGGGTTTGGTTCTTACTCACGACATGTCGTCATGTTATGTTGATCATTTGTAGCAAGTATCAACAAAATCCATTTAGACACGAAATACCGGACGGACGGACAGACGCTGGAATTAGGATATCTATCTAAATATGTCAAAATAATATAACGAAAAGGGGTTTACTAATTTCCTAAACTTGTTCCTTCATGTCCAGGTTAGGATACAATATAGATTTCCTTCTAAAAATTGCAGCATATTTTGTGATGTATAAATTGCAATTTGATTCGATACTGATTATATATTGTCGAATTTGGTTTGTCGTGTACCAATTTATTTTAGCTTCATTACGAAGAAAGCTCAAATCTTATATGAACCGCTCTTGAGTTTGTTTCCTGGGCAGCACCAGTACTGAGTGTTGTTTTTTGTTAGGGGCATTGGGATGAGAAGGTAGGTATTCGGTTTATCAATTCAATGTAGACTATTCATGGAAAATGAACAAGAAGTTGGATATTTAGTTTATCAATTCAATTTATACCACCCGTGGAATGTGAAGAATCTATTAATCAGAAAATTATTATCAAAGGATACAATACATAATAACAATTCAATGTATATTGTCCATAGAAAATGCAAAAAGTAGATTAAAAAATAGACTTTATCTCTACAAAAAATAGATCTGAGATATATCAATCAAAAGTACTTTATTTATGAATCCAAATAGATCTTATTGTCTTCCAATTCAATGAAGATCGTCCATGAAAAGGTCTTACTTCTACCAATTCAATGAAGATCATCCATGGAAAGGTCTTACTTCTACCAATTCAATGAAGATCATCCATGGAAAGGTCTTACTTCTACCAATTCAATGAAGATCATCCATGGAAAGGTCTTACTTCTACCAATTCAATGAAGATCATCCATGGAAAGATCTTAGGTCTACCAATTCAATGTAGATCGTCCATGAAAAGATCTTAGTTCTACCAATGCAATGTAGATCATCCATGAAAAGATCTTAGGTCTACCAATTCAATGCAGATCATCCATGGAAAGGTCTTATTTCTACCAATTCAATGTAGATCGTCCACAGAAAGATCCTAGTTCTACCAATTCAATGTAGATCATCCATGGAAAGATCCTAGTTCTACCAATTCAATGTAAATCATCCATGGAAAGATCTTAGGTCTACCAATTCATTGTAGATCATCCATGGAAAGATCCTAGTTTTACCAATTCAATGTAGATCATCCATGGAAATATCCTAGTTTTACCAATTCAATGTAGATCATCCATGAAAAGGTCTTAGGTTTACCAATTCAATGTAGATCACCAATGGAAAGATCCTAGTTTTACCAATTCAATGTAGAACATCCATGGAAAGATCCTAGTTTTACCAATTCAATGTTGATCATCCATGAAAAATGTCTTAGGTCTACCAATTCAATGTAGATCATCCATGGATAGACCCTAGTTCTACCAATTCAATGTTGATCATCCATTGAAAGATCTTAGGTCTATCAATTCAATGTTTATCATCCATGGAAAGATCCTAGTTCAACCAATTCCATACAAATTGTCCATGGAAGATTCTAGGTCTACCAATTCAATGTAGAGCGTCCATGGAAAGATCTTAGGTCTATCAATTCAATGTAGATCATCCATGGAAAGATCCTAGTTCTACCAATTCAACGTAGATCATCCATGGAAAGATCCTAGTTCTACCAATTCAATGTAGAGCATCCATGGAAAGATCCTAGTTTTACCAATTCAATGTAGATCATCCATGAAAAATGTCTTAGGTCTACAAATTCAAAGTAGATCATCCATGAAAAACTCTTAGGTGTACCAATTCAATGTATATTGTCCATAGAAAGATCCTAGGTCTACCAATTCAATGTAGATCGTCCATGGAAAAGATCCTTGTTCTACCAATTCAATGTAGATCATCCATGAAAAGATCTTAGTTCTACCAATTCAGTGTAGATCATCCATGGAAAATTTCTAGTTTTATCAATTCAATGTAAATTATCCATGAAAAGTTATTAGGGTTACCAATTCAATGTAGATCATCCATGGAAAAGTCCTAGTTCTAACAATTAAATGTAGATCACCCATTGAAAAGATCTCAGGTCTACCAATTCAATGTAGATAAACATGGAAAATCCTAGTTCTACCAATTCAATGAAGATCATCCATGAAAAGATATAAGGTCTACCAATTCAATGCAGATCGTCCATAAAAAGATCCTTATTCTCCCAATTCAATGTAGATTGTCCATGAATAGATATTAGGTCTACCAATTCAATGTAGATCGTCCATGAAAAGATCCTAATTCTACCAATTCAATGTAGATTGTCCATGAAAAGATATCTTAGGTCTACCAATTCAATGTAGATCATCCATGGAAAACTTTCGTCTACCAATTCAGTGTAGATCGTCCATGAAAAGATCTTAGGTCTATCAATTCAATGTTGATCATCCATGACAATAACTCACGTCTACCAATTCAATGTAGATTCTCCATTGAAAGATCCTAGTTCTTCCAATTCAATGTAGATTGTCATTGGAAAGATCCTAGTTCTTCCAATTCAATGTAGATCATCCATGGAAAGATCCTAGTTCTACCAATTCAATGTAGATCATCAATGGAAAGATCCTAGTTCAACCAATTCAATGTAGATCATCCCTGAAAAGATCTTAGGTCTACCAATTCAATGTAGATATACATGGAAAGATCTTAGTTCTACCAATTCAATGTAGATCGTCCATGAAAAGATATTAGGTCTACCATTTCAATGTAGATTGTCCATGGAAAAGATCTCATTCTACCAATTCAATGTAGATTGTCTGTGGAAAATATAAAAATCAAGCTAATGAAGAACATCGCTAACAATTTATTAAGTGATTGATACAAATAAATTGACAAAAATAAAATTCTTAAAACTTACGTGGCTGAGTGGAGCCATTAATCTGGCTGAGGAAGGACTTTGTTGTTGGTGGGTTTATCAACTCTGTATCAGTTTTCTTGTTTTCATAATCGAGTAGTTGTGGTATAATGGTATTAATATGGTCCCCCAAGGTCATCTGTTTGTCTTGGCTTTGTACTTGTTGTGCCGAGGGTCCTTGTGACGGAGGTCGCAGATTGGGGTCCTAAAACACATGAGTGTATTGGTATTAGTGATTTACAATTACATCTTTTGTATAACAAATCTTGAAGATTTTCTGTCACTGTACTGTCATGTATTTACTGAACAGTCCTGTCCTGTCCCATCCCGTCCAGTCTCGTTCTGTCATTTATTTACTTGACTGTACTTTCCTGTCCTGTACTGTCTTGCACTGCAATGCACTGTCCTGTACTTACTGTAATGTACTTTGCTGTACTGTGCTGTACTGCACTCTACTGTACTGTAGACCATGGCATGGTTAGTGGTGGAGCGCCCACCTTGCACGAGGAAGGTTGTGGGTTCAGTTCTAGGCCAGGTCATACCAAAGATTTGAAAAAGCTTCTACACTTGGCGCTCAGCATTTAGAGAAAGTTCCAAATCTGGTCGGTCCAGTGTCAGTATAATGTGACTGGGCGGGGTATTATACCATGTGTCTGCGGCATGATACTCTAGTGTGGAAGTGCTCAGAATACTGTCTCAAGTAGACACCATCACGATTTGACTGAAAAATTGCTGAAAGCGCGGCTAAATACCATACAACAACAATGTACTGTACTGTGCATTACTTATAGCGTTAGAGTCACTTTCTTAAGACATCTGCTGAAGACAGCTTAATATTATAAACAATTGTCACACTGAAGTACCAAGATAGACCAGCTATATGCAGAGGCCCTGATAAGGGTTTTGTGGGTATTTTACTCTGAGACTCATAATTCAGCAGTGCGTCTATACCCCTTAAAATGCCAATCAATTTACTGCACCGGTTTGAAAGTGAGGGGTAAAACTCCTGAAATTGACTACTTTCATTATTGTGAATATTAACTCACCATGACTACAGATCTGACTGGGGTTCCAGCAGAACCTCGACTTGAGGGTCTCGATGGGGGTCTCGATGGGGGTCTGCTATCAGGATCGGGCTTAATTGATGCACCTGGGGAAAAACTGGATGTTGAACTAGTTGGCGTTGTTTGCATCCACCTTTTCTTACCTGAAAATAACCACAGAAATTATAGAATCCCAATTGTTTTGTTTTTTTCTGAACTACCATATCAAAGCTTATTTCTGTATGTTAAGCTAGCTTCTTTTGTGTTTCTTCAACATATTATCATACACCAGGTCTGACAGCCAAAACTTCGTCTTCAACAAAGTGATTTTTTTTACATAACATTATCAAACTGAACTCAATAAATATATCATGTCAACTAGAAATGAAAAAAAATGTTGTTAAAGATTGCAAAATTAAGTCAAGAAATTCATCTTATTAGAAATAAAAAATGTCACTGGAAAGTGTCACATGCCCACAAATGGTCGTTGAAAAATAACAATATAATTATGTTATAATAGGTAGCGATGTATCCATGAATATAAAAAGTAATTGACTGATGTTTCAGACTAGACATGAAATTTCATGTTTTTTTACATTAAAGCATGACCTTGACCTTTGTGTAACCTTGACCTTGACATCTAATGTAAGGGTCTGGGTATTTCAACAGTTAAATGCTGCTGAAACATCATCATGACATGCTGATCACTTGCGGCAAGCTGTTTTAAAATCCCTAAAAGTAAGACGAAGTTACAGATCATTTGTTGATAAATTGATCCAAGTGTTTTTGAAATCCATCCATGTATGATACAGTTAAAGGATGGACTTGAAATCTCAAACAGATTCAAACTGTTGTCATACATACTAAAAGTGTGACCTTGACCTTTAAGATATGGGTCTAGGTCTTACTTATGACACGTTGTCACATCATCTTGATAAATTGAGCCAAATTAAAGGCAAAGTCACAGATCAGACACACAATATCAAACAAATTGAAAGTGTGACGTTGATCTTTGAGGAAAGGTTCTGTGTCTTACATGCCACACTTTTTATGTCATGTTGATCAACAGTTTTCTGAGCCAGGTGTTTTTAAAATTTATCCATAGATGACAGACCGGACAAGAAATATCAAAATGACTGAAAGTGTTGTCAAACAAAGTTAAATTGTGACCTTGACCTTTAAAGTGGGAGTTTTGGTATTAAATACTACACCTCGTCATGTTATGTTGATCATTTATAACAAGTATTTATAAAAATCCATCTATGCATGACAAAGTTGCAGGCCAGATAAGAAATCTCACACAGACTCAAAGTGTTGTCAAACTCAAATTGTGACCTTGATCTTTGAGGTACGGGTGTGGGTCTTATTCGTGACACGTCGTCATGTTATGTAGATCAATTGTAGCAAGTATCATTAAAATCCATCTATGTATGACAAAGTTACAGGCCGGACACAAAATCTCACAGACTCAAAGTGTTGTTAAACAAACTCAAATTGTGACCTTGACCTTTGAGGTACAGGTGTGGGACTTACTCATGACACGTCGTCATGTTATGTTGATCATTTGTAGCAAGTATTTATAAAATCCATCAATGCATGACAAAGATACAGGCCGGACACGAAATCTCACACAAACTCGAAGTGTTGTCAAACAAACTCAAGTAGTGACCTTGACCTTTGAGTTACGGGTGTGGGTCTTACTCAAGACACATCGTCATGTTATGTTGATCATTTGTACTAAGTATCAACAAAATCCATCTATGCATGACAAAGATACAGGCCAGAAACGAAATACCGGACAGAAGGACAGACGCTGCGATTACTGAATAACTTGTTAATTATTGTATATCTCTAAAACAGTTTTTCTAATTTACAAACCTGCCATCTGCGCTGGCGGTGACTTGCTCTCCTGCTGACCTTTCTGACCTTGACCTGGGTATGGTTGTCCTGGATACTGAGGCTGACCCGCCAGCTGTGGTTGTCCTTGAGGTTGAAAACCCTGTGCTGGATGACCTGAAGTACAGCATACATAGCTGAATAATCAAAACACTGACTTAGAGTAAACTACTACCATACACAGCTGAACAATCGAACACTGACTGAGAGTAAACTACTACTATACACAGCTGAACAATCAAACACTGACTGAGAGTAAACTACTACCATACACAGGTGAACAATCAAACACTGACTGAGAGTAAACTACTACTATACACAGCTGAACAATCAAACACTGACTGAGAGTAAGCTACTACCATACACAGGTGAACAATCAAACACTGACTGAGAGTGAACTACTACCATACACAGCTGAACAATCAAACACTGACTGAGAGTAAACTACTACTATAAACAGCTGAACAATCAAACACTGACTGAGAGTAAACTACTACCATACACAGCTGAACAATCAAACACTGACTGAGAGTAAACTACTACCATACACAGCTGAACAATCAAACACTGACTGAGAGTAAACTACTACCATACACAGCTGAACAATCAAACACTGACTTAGAGTAAACTACTACCATACACAGCTGAACAATCAAACACTGACTTAAAGTGAACTACTACTATACACAGCTGAACAATCAAACCACTGACTGAGAGTAAACTACTACTATACACAGTTGAACAATCAAATATGACTTAGAGTAAACTACTACTATACACAGCTAAACAATCAAACCACTGACTTAAAGTAAACTACTACTATACATAGCTAAACAATCAAACACTGACTGAGAGTAAACTACTACTATACACAGTTGAGCAATCAAACCACTGACTTAAAGTAAACTACTACCATACACAGCTAAACAATCAAACACTGACTGAGAGTAAACTACTACTATACACAGCTGAACAATCAAATATGACTTAGAGTAAACTACTACCATACACAGCTGAACAATCAAACACTGACTTAGAGTAAACTACTACTAAACACAGCTGAACAATCAAACACTGACTGAGAGTAAACTACTACTATACACAGCTGAACAATCAAACACTGACTAAGAGTAAACTACTACCATTCATAATATCTATTTCCAATCTATTAAGTTTCTTATTTAAACTTAGTACATTTAACCTTCGTTGCGTTACTTGCTTCTGAACCAAATTATTTCCCTTGTCTGCCGATGATAGTGTGAAGTATAAACAATACCCCAGATCTCAAGATGATTGAAACCATTTCTAAACTGGATGAGAAATACAGAGTTTATTGTTTTTCCGTAGTATTCTTATGTAAAAAAAATCAATGTTACCTTACTAGGCCCAATGAATCCCAGCTCCTTTATTTGAACACACTTTAAATCAATAGCTATCATTTTAATACAAAAACATATGGCTGGTTTAATCTCAGAAGAAGATTTTAGAAAGTTCACAATTTAATCTTTTTTTGAGCCCACGCTGTCCCCATATGCACAATAAATCATTTAAAGACTAAATTATGCAAACTTAAGTAACTTTGCTTTATACTTTATTTGTATAACAAACCATGAATGTGTTTGTGAAGTTTTGTCACTACTATTAAATTTTTTCTATTGAGAAACCGTAGAAAAGCTAAGCTTAACTTAAAACTTCGACCAAACTCCAACAAATGATGACAAATACATCTTTTTTTTCTCCAAAAAGACAAGCTTAAAATTATTTTAACATAAAATTACAATATTTTAATTTTTTTCAAACCTTGAGGATAATTTTGTCCTGGGCCATGTTGAGCTTGTTTATATTGCTGCTGTTGTGGTTGCTGATGCTGCATCTGCATCTGCTGATGTTGATGAATTTGCTGCTGCATCTGCTGCTGATGGTGAGATGGTTGCGAGATTGCTGGCTTCTGTTCCTGCTTAACAATCGGCTTGCCGTTCTGGAGGCCGCCTGCGTCCGGCGTCGTCATATCCTCGGTGGCTTGATTGATCTGATGTACGATTATTGCATCGATCAAACAAGCTGCTGTCATGTTTTTGTTTTTGTTAGTTGGCTCTTGTGACATGACTTTTGGCAGTGGAGTATCAGGGGCAAACACTTTAAGCAGGTCAGTAGCTTGAGCAAGTTTCGGGGAGCGCTTGTTGGGATCCTCCCCTGACCGTACCCTGATCAAATATTCTTCTTTGGCACGCTCACTGACTCGGACTGTCTCATTTTCATGTTTTAATCGCATTTCTTCATTGTAACGCTGCTCTTCATTGTAGCGCTGAACACCTTGCTCATATTTGGCTTCTGAAATGTCGGAATTTCTTCTGTTATGTGTGATATTGTGATTAAGTTTTCAATATTTCATTTCCTATGCTGTTCCAGGGTGCTATATGAGTGATGGCAAGAATGATACTTTGTTTATATTATTGAATAGAACAACCCCCTCATGGACAGCTGAATGCCAAATCTGGTGAACCACATTTCCAAATGAAAATTAATGGAAACTATTGAGTGGAAAGTGATTACTTGATGTTGGTAATTAAAAATTTAATCATATGTGAGACAAGTGATTACCTCTATTAACACACATGTATGTTCCCCAGACAGGTGCTTTTTAGTTAGCT
Organism: Panopea generosa; assembly: GCA_029582155.1. Taxonomy (NCBI): domain Eukaryota; kingdom Metazoa; phylum Mollusca; class Bivalvia; order Adapedonta; family Hiatellidae; genus Panopea; species Panopea generosa. The sequence goes on from CM055899.1 coordinate 42,759,120, forward strand.
TGCCAGACCCTTTCAGTTTAGTTGGTAGCATGTTAAACTATTAATCCATGGGTTGTGAGCTCAAATCCCTGCCTGGCTAAAAGTCTCTGTGATGATTGATATATGACACGAGTCTTACTGTCATTCGTCTCTCACGTCAAGTGAGAAAAATATCACTTGCAGAGATGGCTGTTCTCGAGGAGTGGATCCCAGAAAAGAGTGGTTATGCTAATTTATTGTCTGTTAGCCTTTGATAATGCTAAATAGCCTGTACTTACTTGCTGCAATAATTGCTGCCTGTCGTTCCTTCTCCGCCCTATCGCATTGTTCTCTTTCTCTCTCCCTCTCGTATTGCTGCTGTGACCGGTAGTCGGGATGAACTGCCGGCGAGCGTCGGTGGTCCCCCGAAGCCTGTGGCATCTGCATGTAACCACCATCTGGCTGTCCAACTCTAGGAGAGTGATGGGCCCCTGAACTGTCAGGGGCTGTTCTGTACCTATAAATAGAATAGAGATGAATGTTGTATACAATACTGCATAATCTGGTCTAGACTTGCAAATAGAATAGAGATGAATGTTGTATACAATACTGCATAATCTGGTCTGTACTGTAAATAGAATAGAGATGAATGTTGTATACAATACTGCATAATCTGGTCTAGACTTGCAAATAGAATAGAGATGAATGTTGTATACAATACTGCATAGTCTGGTCTGTACCTGTAAATAGAATAGAGATGAATGTTGTATACAATACTGCATAACATGGTCTGGACTTGTAAATGGAAGAGATGAATTTGTATAGAGCACTGCATAATCTGGTCTGTACTTGTAAATAGAATAGAGATGAATGTTGTATACCTGGTCTGGACTTGTAAACGGAAGAGATGAATGTTGTATACAATACTGCATAATCTGGTCTGTACTTGTAAATAGAATAGAAATGAATGTTGTATAAAACACTACATAATCTGGTCTGAACTTGTAAATGGAAGAGATGAATGTTGTACAGAGCACTGCACAATCTGGTCTGTAACCATAAATAAAATAGAGATGAATGTTGTATACAACACTACATAATCTGGTCTGGACCTGTAAATAGAATAGATGTTAAATATGAATGGAAATGGTTACGTGTATGAAGAATTTTTTTTATTGGGGTAAAACATATTTAGATGACTACCACCACAATCATATTATATTCTAACATACTTTAATTGATGAATACCTACACAAATATGCATACTTTAAAGGGAATATATCAGGGTTTTTTTCAAAATTTTATAATTGGCTAAAAACATTTTTTTTTCAATATACCATGCTAATATATAATCACCGACCCCATATTGCCAAATAGATATGTATTTAAACATGCTAAAATAATATATTGAAACTGGCTTTCCTAACTTGGACTAGGTGCCTTGTTAGAATAAAAATAGACAAAACATTTTGTGACAAATAAGATGAGTCACTATTTCATTTTGATTTCAATTTGATCAGTTATACAGGTTTACATGAAAAATTGTTTCAGCTTAGAAAGAATCAGAATGATGATGCGAAGGTCATCAAACAATATTTAAGTGCTTTCTGTTTTAAGAATGGGAATTTTATTTCAAGTTTATCACTCCAGTTTACATATTAATTTGTCATGTTTTGGTGGATATGACATGCTAATCTATTTGGTTTATATTTATTAATGATCATAAGATGCTTTCTATCCATTTTGATAATTTTATTTTGTTAAGGACATTTATAGCATTCTTTCCTAATATACTCCCTTTAACGTAAAAAATCTTACATATGTTTAATATGAACATAATTTTACGAACACCTACATAGTTATGCAAACTTTCAGTTTTAAAGGTCCAAAACTGCTCTGGCAGAGAGTTATGTAGGAGTGATTCTTTATCTATCAGTTACAGTAGTGTGCTAAAAATAGACCAATAACATCAGATGCTTCAAGCCTGCTGAGCATGTATAAACACAGAGCCAATTAAAAGAGCATGAACTCACAAGCTCCTCTCTTGAATTTCAACTTTGTTCAAACTGTATTATTATAGCCAACTGTTTTATGAAAATATTATTTGCCAATTTATAGTAGTAACAATAATCTAGTAGTATACAAAAGTATACCAAAATTATATCAAAATGCAGTGGTGATTGTGGAATTTTGAAAACAGGTTCTCTGATTTGAATCATGTATAGAATTATATACAACCTGCCCCACAGCTATCTCGCAGCTTTTATATGGCAACTGGGGCTTTAAGTATGCTGTTTAGCATCACTCTCAAAAAAATGTCAGTGATATTAAGAAGGTGACAACTTCTGACACTATTTTAAGTACTGTCGCAATGGAATAGCATGCAGCAGAAATATAAGGTAAATATTGGTGTATTCGACATAGCTCTATTTATTATTATATAAGTGACACTTCTGACTGATATACAGTACTAACCTATCCTCGCTTCTCTCCGTTATAACAGTCTGCCTGCCTGTGCCCTGTGTTATACTGGGCCTTCCTGTAGCCTGGGGCGGATACTGCATGACAGGGTCCCCATGGCCGCCTGGACTTGGCGCACCCATGTTTGGCCGTCCGGGCATCATCCAAGGGGAGCCACTCTTGTCATCTCTGGGTGAGGTCATGCTGGATGTTGGACGTGGGGAAACCCTACATGATAACACCATAATGTACAGCTATCAATTGATTAACTTCAAGATTATGTCTTGTGCAATTTATTTTTGCTTGATAATGGAGAATCAAATTATAAAAGAATTACTTTTTTTTAAAAAAAAGATAGGCATTTCACAAGACTTCTCATCATAAAATGCATTATACAGTTGAAACTCATTATCTTGATATCGCTGGAGTCGATATTCCGGTAGTGTCGATATCTTTGCCATTTCAAATTTTTCCCTTTCTTTGTGTATGTAAATTTATTCCTTTTTACTCGATATTGTCTGTATACATAATCCGAATATCCAGATCTAAGTTTAAGTTCCCAATTGCTCATTTCACAGCTTTAATTGAATGTTTATCTCAATATCATTATTGCTGACATAATATTTTGTGTTTAAACTTTTGCATGTCATGTCAAAGTCTATGCATGCCACTTTACACAGTTTGTTTTAGAAGCAACACTAATTACTGGTCAACAACAAAGGTGTCAGTTTTAATGACTGACAAAATGTTGCAAACATTGTTTCATCCAATTGGGGGATTGCATGTAAATTGTTTAAATCAATCAACCGCAACTTATATCTCACACTGATGAGAAATTCAAAGAAAGACCCCGATATCAGCATTTATCACGACAGTGTAGTTCTACTGCACGGACCATAGTATGAAAGCAAAAGTTCAATTGACAGGTGACAATTATCTGGTGATGAAAATAAAATCAATATTGATCTTGAGACAAAATCTATGTCAATATTTGGATGTCTTGAGTTTTTTTTTGGCAAACCCTCCAATGTCGAGATAACGTGTTTCGACTGTACATTGACTACATTTTGCTGAATTTTTGTTTCGACAACCTGAAGTTCAATGGAAACCTTGCTGGTGCAGGAAGACCTCAACATGAGTATTTATGGACTAATATCTTTGTATACAAAGATTACTAGAACAATTTTTAATCTACAAATAACTTTTTTAATTAGAATGTTGAGTTCATACCAATTTTCTTTTAGCTTGATTGTGATGGAAGCTCTAAATTTCCTGGGTAGAAGCAGTACTGAGTGATGTCTATGAGAGGTTTTTATTGAGTTGAGTCTGTGATTAATCCTGATAACTCTGGCATGAGCACACACTATCAAATCTCCTACACTACTGTCACAATATAAGTTAAAATACTACAATCTGCAGTCATTTGTCAGAGACCTGCTACACTAAAGTAGTTTACCTTGATGTGGAAGGTTGCGTTACAATGTCATGCAGTTTACCTGGACAAGTAGGGTTGCTATACACTGTCATGTAGTTTACAAGGGCAAGGTACATGTAGGTTGCTATACACTGTCATGTAGTTTACAAGGACAAGGTACATGTAGGTTGCTATACACTGTCATGTAGTTTATATGGACAAAATAGGTTGCTATACACTGTCATGTAGTTTACTTTGACAAGGAAGGTTGCTATACAATGTCATGTAGTTTACCTTGACAAGGAAGGTTGCTATACACTGTCATGTAGTTTACATGGACAAGGAAGGTTGCTATACACTGTCATGTAGTTTACATGGACAAGGAAGGTTGCTATACAATGTCATGTAGTTTACCTTGACAAGGTAGGTTGCTATACACTGTCATGTAGTTTACATGGACAAGGAGGGTTGCTATTCACTGTCATATAGTTTGCCTTGACAAGGTGGGTTGCTATACAATGTCATGTAGTTTACCGTGACAAGGAGGGTTGCTATACACTGTCATGTAGTTTACCTTGACAAGGTAGGTTGCTATACAATGTCATATAGTTTACCTTGACAAGGTAGGTTGCTATACACTGTCATGTAGTTTACATGGACAAGGAGGGTTGCTATACACTGTCATATAGTTTACCTGGACAAGGAGGGTTGCTATAAAATGTCATGTAGTTTACCTTGACAAGGTGGGTTGCTATACAATGTCATGTAGTTTACCGTGACAAGGAGGGTTGCTATACACTGTCATGTAGTTTACCATGACAAGGTAGGTTGCTATACAATGTCATATAGTTTACCTTAACAAGGTGGGTTGCTATACACTGTCATGTAGTTTACATGGACAAGGAGGGTTGCTATACACTGTCATATAGTTTACCTGGACAAGGAGGGTTGCTATAAAATGTCATGTAGTTTACCTTGACAAGGTGGGTTGCTATACAATGTCATGTAGTTTACTGTGACAAGGTGGGTTGCTATACAATGTCATGTAGTTTACCGTGACAAGGAGGGTTGCTATACACTGTCATGTAGTATACCTAGACAAGGAGGGCTGCTATATTACCTTGACAAGGAGGGTTGCTATACACTGTCATGTAGTTTACCTGGACAAGGAGGATTGCTATACAATGTCATGTAGTTTATCTTGAAAAGGAATGTTGCTATAAAATGTCATGTAGTTTATCTTTAACAAGGAAGGCTGCATTACAATGTTATGTAGTTTACCTTGACAATGAAGGTCACTATACAAATATTATGTAGTTTACCTTGATGAGGAAGACTGCTGGGCCTGACCAGGTGGTATATACATCATTGCTGGGGACATCGGATATCCCATCCGAGGGTCCATAGAATAACCCTTTGTGTTTGGAGATGGCCCATGGTCCTGCACACGTGGACTCTGATCCCTGGGATCTCTCTGGTCCCTTGGATCTCTCATATCTCTTTGATCTCTGGGGTCCCTCTGGTCTCTGGGGTCCCGTTGCTCACGCAGGTCTCTAGGATCTCTCACGTCTCTTGGATCCCTTGGATCTTTTTCAGTTGGCGAGGACTGGTGTCTCATTTGTCGAGCTGTAACAAAATCACTTGTGATCTGCTTGGCACTGTACTCCAGCCCTGCATTCACTGCCGGACCCTGTTGTTGGTACTGGTGGAATGGTGGCTGTTGGTACCCTGGATGGGGCATACGCATCTGTTCAAGGGAACGGGGATCATACATCTGTTGTGGATGAAGGCCACGCATCTGTGGCTGCTCCATCATACGGATATCATACTGACCTGAATACAGAAAAGATATCACTTTACTATGCCTTGCATACCAAGTTTGAATCTCGAATGTTCATGGCATTTCTTAAAAAGTCTGTATCAAAGAAAAATGATAGCTTTTTTTGCGCTGTTCTGATTCATTTATTTTTATAGCTCACACATCACAAAGCCCCGCCTCATGTCATAATTGGTTTATGATTAGCCAATGAAAATTGGCCTATCAGTTTTCACATCACAAAGCCCCGTCTGATTTCATGAATGGTTAATGCTTAGCCAATGGAAACTGGCCTATCAGTTTACACATCACAGAGCCCAACCTCATGTCATGATTGGTTAATGAGTAGCCAATGCAAATTGGCCTATCAGTTTACACATCACAAAGTCCCGCCTGATTTCATGAATGGTTAATGATTAGCCAATGGAAACTGGCCTATTTTATCAGTTAACACATCACAAAGCCCTGCCTCATATCATGATTAGTTATTATTAGCCAATGTAAACTGGTCTACCTGTTAATACATCAAGCAAGCAACAAGCTTTGAAATATTTGAGTTGTCAGTAAGTCATTTGAAATAGTTTAAATTGACCAAGCTGCATAAAACATGTACATTTGGATTTATACCTCTAACCTGAATTGGCCAATCACATGTGAGAATAAATGGGTAGAAACAAACTGCTCTACTGTTATCAGTCAAGTGCATCATGTGCACATTTCCCTGTGATCAGTGTGTGATATCCTGTGATCACTGTGTGATCTAAGATAAAGAGAAGATTATCCATTACATCACCTTTAACATGCATGATTGACAATTGGGTATTCAAACAGTTCACATATTCTGTACCCACCTGGCATTCTGGGAGCTCCTGGATCATGATGAGGCAGGCCTCTGCCCATCCCAGCTTCACGTATCGGTGTCCCCTGGGTTATGGATCCACGAGCAACCATCGGCTGAGGAGGTCGCCCTGCTGGTATATAAAAGAGCTTTTGTTTACAATAGTTTAATACAATTTTTGAAGGCTATTAAAAAGAGACAATTAAAACAAGAGGCCCAAGAGGGCCTGAGGACGCTCTACTGACTCATAGTGGCCATAAGACTTTTTGAAATTCTCCTAGGCAATAGAAATATCAGGGCGTGGTCATTTTTAACCCTAGGGACACCATTTGAACAATCTAACGAACCTATAGTTGGTCATCATTACTACATTAACATTTTGAAAATATGTTGGGCCGTTCATGAAAAGAAGATTTTTTAAGTTTTGGACTATTTTTAGTAAGTGGCCATCTTGAATTTCAGATCGAAAAAAAAAAATCTTCTGTATAGTCTCCTATGCAACAGAAACATCCATGTGAAGTTTCAGTTTAATTGACCTAGTGGTTTCAGAATAGATGAAAGAAAAAGAGAATTTTCTGTTTTCCCATAGTATCCTTATGTAAAATTCTAAGTCCCCTTTCAGGGTCTCTATAAATTTTAGCCCCTTAATTCTTATCTGCAATCAAACCCTTACACATAGGGATAATTTATGCCAAATATGTGCAAATCTGACATACCGGTTCTTAAGAAAACGATTTTAGTAAATCCCAATTTGTACCCTTTTGGGGCCCCTCCTGACCCCTTAACCCTTTACTCCATAGATAGGCATTTTCCCTCTCCAATCACAGAAGGCCTTTGAAAACAGTGCAGGAAGAGTTCAGATTGCTCGTGACGAGCAATCTGAACACTTCCTGCACTGTTTTCCACTCTGTCAGTTAATATAAACATAATTCACCTATTGCTGACATATGGTGAAGTAATGCTTTCAATATTAAAGGTGTCCAAAAGCGTCTTTATGAAGTAAAGGGTTAAGACAGTGGAACCAATTCATTTTTACAAATCTGAACCTCCTTCACCAAACAATGCTTCTGTGAAGATATAGGCAAAATCTTTGCCATTTTAAAAAAAAAAAAAAAAATATCAAATGACATGTGTCCCCTAATTGAACCCTCAGAATGGGGTCATATTTAACCCTAGGGACACCATTTGACCAAATCTAACAATACTATAGTTAGTCATCATTGCTACATAAACATTATGAAAATCTGTTGGGCCGTTCATGAGAAAATTTTTTTTTAAGTTCTGGACTAGTTTTAGTAACGGCAACAATCTTAAATTTCAGATCGAAAAAGTCTTCTGTATAGTCTCCTATGCAGCAGAAACATTTTGAAAATCTGTTGGGCCGTTCATGAGAAGAAGATTGTTTAAGTTTTGGACTATTTTAAGTAATGTCAGCCATCTTTAATTTCAGATCGAAAAAAAAAAAAAATCTTCTGTATAGTCTCCTATGCAACAGAAACATGCATGTGAAGTTTCAGTTTAATTGGCCTAGTGGTTTCAGAGAAAGTGCTGCTAACAGACGACAGACGACGGACAACAGACAACGCGCCATTGCATAAGCACTTCTGGCCTACAGGTTTAAGTGTATGTATCTCTGATACTGAAGGGTCCTCTGTGGTCGAGTATAATAAATAAGGCATCATCTAAATGAGTCTTACCTCTCACCACAGAAGTCATAGATTCAAGTCCTGCTAGGTTCATGCGAAACTTAAGAAAAAAGTCGGGAAAGAGTTATCACAATTTGGTTTCAAAACTGTAAATTAATACTTACATAAAGTTTCAATCAAAAACATTGAGTGGGTGGTGAGATATGGACTTGATGGTAGTTACACATAAAACTTTAACCAGAATTTCAAAGTCAAACAAGGACCATAATTTGTATTATATTCTTATATTATTATCACCCCGACCCTCACATACCTATTACGGGGTGATTAAATGGATCACTTTACAGTGATTGAAATTAAAAATAAAAAATTTTAAAAAATAATGGATATTAAATCCGCCAGTCTCAACTGCCATACTGAAACAATGCTCCTGATATCAAGATGATTGAAATAATACCAAAATAAGATATATTCCTATAGTGTTCTTATGTAAAATTCAATTTTCCCTTTTTGGGCCCTAATAGACCACGTCCCTTTATTTGAGTCCCTTCTCATAGCAATCATTTAATAAAAGATATTTAAAGAGATTCCCATCTAAGAAAAATATACCTACCACTAGATGGCGATGTTGATGCCAGAGTATGTCCAACAGGTGTACCATGGGTAATTGAGCCCGACGGCAGTGCCTGCATGTGACTTGTCGGTGGTGATTTTGTTAATCTTGGTGATGAATTATTAATGAGAGGGGGTGGGGGTGGAATTCCTCCCTTACCAGCATGTCCTCGAGCTTCCGCACTGTGAGGACTGTATGGTGATGAAACGGGCGCCATTCCTACATTTATAAATAAAACAGCATCTTTGAAATATTATATACAAAACTTCTCAGTTACTATAAATGCAAAACTCAGCTGATCTAATTTTTTTAAACAAACGTGCCTTCTAAATCACGCCCCCATCTCCGATCAAATGCTGAAATGGTTAATACTGAGATTTTACAACCACATATACTGAGTTTACGTATGCTGAAATAACAACTACTTAGTTTACAAATGCTGAAATAACAACTTCTGAGTTTACATATTCTGAAATAACAACTTCTGAGTTTACATATTCTGAAATGACAACTTCTGAGTTTACATATGCTGAAATAATAAAACCGCAGAATTTACATATGCTGAAATAACAACTACGGGGTTATATGCTGAAATAACAACTGCTGAATTTACATATGCTGAAATATCAACTACTGAGTTTACATATGCTGAAATAACAAGTGCTGAATTTACAAACTCCTGAGTTCAAAACTGCTTAATTTGCAATTGCCTAGTTGACAAATGCTAAATTTACAAATGCTTAATTTACAAATACTGAAATTACAATTGATTGAATATTGATTGAATATTTAGCGTCATTTTTATGCCATCGAGGGCTAACAGACGATCAGTTAACCTAACCACTGTTTCCTGGTATTAACCAGTACTCGAGCACACCCCATCTCCGCAAGTAACTGATAACTTTCCCACTTGAATCAGCGGTGAGAGACGAATGCTAATGAGACACAATATATCAATCATCGTGGAGACTGTTGCCGGGCGGGGATTCGAACTCACGACCCCTGGATTGATAGTCAGACGTGTAACCGACTGAGCTAATTGGGCCCGGCTTTGAAATTACAAATACTGAAATTACAAATATTGAATTTAAAGTTCATTACACTTCCAACAACTGATTTTTGTTTATAATTTTAGTCTATTTTACTATTCCAGTTCACACATTGCATGTTTATTTGACCTCTGAGGAAGTATGCCAAGAAAAATATCAACAAAAGATGCATTATTTTAAATACATGTAATTGTGAACTCGCATTTGTTTACAAATCAATGGTTGATTCTTTCCAATAAACACATTCGGCCGAAAATGGGTAAGCAAGAGTCCATTCGAAACAGCTACGGATTGCAACTATAAACTGAAATCACTATTACAGCTAATGCTATTGTTTATATATAAATATGAAAAAATATAACAACAATCCACCAGGTCTTCTAAAATTCCAAAATGCAAATCGGTCCAGGTCTTTTACTACCGTAAGAATCGCACTTATTCTAAAAAAAATCACTATATACCTTTACATATATGCATACCCCACCCACCAAGTCAGCTGCACCATGTATTTTCTCCGTTTATTCATTCATAGGGAACTATTTCAAGTTTATATGTGTATTATTTATAACATACTTTATCACAATGTGTGCATTTCAATGACTGACATTATGTTTCCGCTTTACTGAATAATTTTCATTATATTGAAAATGCTTGATCGAACTGGAAGTGTTGCAAGAACCGGAAGTTGCATGAAATAATCACCATGGAAACCAATGTAACGGTTCATTCAACTTTTTATTCTTTATATGCTGTAGCTAGTCACTACGTTCTATTACCAGAACCAGCTCGTATATATAATTAAAGTTATTTTTAAAAAAAAATGAAACAAGCAAGTAACACTGCACGTTTTATCAAATATTTTAATGACGCAAACAATATTTGGTCCGACCGTTCCAGCTTTGGCTAGCGGTTTATCAAAGAAATTACGGACGCAGACACAATCTTTTGATGAACCGACAGAACACTATGGGTCGCTGATCACACAAGGCGTGCTACATAGCGATAGGCTCTTCCGATAAACTCCCCCTAATATCGTTAATGGTTTAGTAAAAATTGACATCATTTCGCACAAATGATATTGCCACAAGGCATATTTCACAGGTCAGTATGGCATGGTAAGAGCAATTAATGAGATTTAATACAACCAATAGAAAATCTCTGGACCGATATTTATTAAACTTTGAAAATATCTGGACCGATTTTTTATTAAACTTTGAAACGAAAACCAGTTTTGAACTTTAGAAATCGGTCCAAAAACTGAAAAACTGGCAATTTTAGAAGGCCTGCAATTCACGCAAGTAAGAAACTCACAAAACATACAAAAGTGGCAGCTTAACTCATTCACAATTAATCTGAATGCAAAACATCTGAACTCTTTTTTTTTGCACTTATATACTTTAAATACGTTTTTTTTAATAATCATGCCAAGTATTATATTTCTGTTTCACAGATCAAACTATTCACCTCTCATGGATGGAGATAAAGTTTGCCTCTCAGGAAACATGCTCGGGGATTTTTCCAATCCTTCCTGTCGGGCCTTCATTGATATCGGGCCATCCTGAATTGGATACTGTGACCTTCTGTGCGAGTGGGCTGGAGGAGGTGTCACCATGGTAATGACCTTCCTCTGCTGAGGGTCCTCAGATTGACCCCTGTAAGGAGAATGGAGGTCGAAGTCTCGTGGATCACCCTTGTAGACGTGAGCCACTTTATCGATTCCATCCGTCTGCCTCATAGAAAGGTCCATGCCACCATTTGGTGGTCCCCTCATTTCACGAGGGTCACTACGCATGTCTCTAGGGTCGCGCTCTTGTCCCTGGCTTTGGATTTGATATGGTGAACCTCGATGCTCTGGGTAATTAGGAGCACGTGGATCTTTACGCAGATCTGTTGCACGCATATCATGTCCCATTTGTTGTGGCATGGGCTGGTTGACAGTTCGGTACCCAGCATCTGTTGACCCTGAAAAATGAACTCATTCATTAACTTGCATAAAATACTATTTATCAAAATAAAAACAGAAATCTAATTGGAAGGAAATTACAGGATTATGATATATAGATACATTCAAATTCTGTAGAATATTTGTTTAAAACCCACTCAGATCAGTCTGCAAATCCCCACTGCCACCCCCTCTTTCCTTTTTCCTTTATTCTCGGAATTTAATGAACTGATTATTATTGTTTCTGAAGGAGGTTTATGGGCATTTGAATCACTGATAAACATAGAAGTTCAGTGAGATCTTTTAAGTGAACTTGGTACGTCTCTCCCAGCAAACAGAACCGACTGCTTTAATTGCCCCTGCAGGGACCATTCGTGTAATACCTATTATACATTAATTTGTTATTTTATTGTTTAATGATCATCTGAAATGTATGATTAATTAATTTTAAATTCAGGCTTTTATTCCGAAAACCAGGTCATACAAGGAATCTATTTATAAGAATGCGACAACATGTGTATATATGGTGTATTTTTTATTGCATATATATGCTTGCAGAACTATTAGTACATCAGATTTTTTTTTTTAACAATTACTTCTGTTCTGTTAACAAAGAAAATTGGTTATTTATGAAGATTCAAAACAGATTTGAAATTGAAAAGTGAAATCAGAAAGCTACATGTATTTGTTGGAAAAAAAATCATGTTTCCTTTTAAAAAAATATGCAATGGGCAGTTCAGAAAAACATTGTTTTTCAACAAAATTTATAGAAAATACTCATTATTTTGGGAAAAATGAGTATAAGAGGTTGGGTATAACAGTATAATAATCAATATTAAATTGATGCTTAATCACTGATACAATTAGTTAATAGGAAGAAAATCTAGGTTAGTCCTTTCCTTAAAGTTTAATAGATGAGGCTAAGAAAAATGCAACAAGGCAAAACTGTCAAGCCACTATTGTATATTGATTCCATTTCGAGTATTACGTTTATTCTTCTGGCTTATGATAAATTATAAAAAAAAGAGGCCTTAAGGGGACCAAGCAGCTCAACTTATTACACCTGTCACTTTTTTTAAATTTCGGATTTAGTCTATGTAAAATTTAGAGATGAGAAAAAGGAGAATGATCTGTTTTCCCATAGCACTCCCACATAAAAAATTAAATTCCCCTTACTCTGTCCCAAATGAACCCTAGCCCCTTTATTTGAACAACCTTTAACCTTTGATTCTACGGATCATTTATACCTAATATGAACAAATTTGCACTTTTGGGTTAGATATTTGAAATTTCGGAAAAAGAAACAACTGATAAGCTCCAAGGGCGGGCCAAATTTGAACCCTGGTTTAATATTGGTACAAACTTGAGAGACCTTCACAAAATTTGGTCAAAAATCTATCCAGCGGTTTAAGAAAAGAACTTGTTTGAAAAAATATAATAACGGAATGATGACCGATGATCAGATGGACTCAGGACATAGGGTGATCACAAAAGCTTGTTTGTGAGCCTTTGACTCAAATGAGCTAAGAAACCAAGCTTACTAGGCCTATCTTGTGTGGGCTGTTGCTGTGCCTGGTCTTGACTTAGATTTCTCTCGATGGCGGAGTGAATCAGGTCCCGCACACATGTCGCTTGCTTCAGGGACTTCTTATCTTGAGGGGGAGTTGTCACCCTTGATGGATCTAAACCTACAATATATATTTAAGTGTAAATAAATCAATATTTTTATTCATAATACCGCAATGATGTCTTTAAAATTTATCAACCAATCAGTGATTAGTGTTTTGACACACCTTCCCATTCTGGCAGGCAAATACATGTAACTCTATACATTATGCACATCTATATGAGGATAATCTGTTCGCTTTGCATGCGGAAGGTCAGGGGTTCGATCCCCATCCTGGTCGTACCTGAGATTTGAAAAATGGTACTTAAAACTTCCTTGCTTGGTGCTCAGCATATAGAGGATGGTTCTAGTTTGGGTTAGCCAAGTATCAGTATACTGTGACTGGGTTGGGTATCATACCATGTGTGTGCGGCACGACACTCTTGTGTGACAGCACTTAGAATACTGTCTCAAGTAGAAACTGTTGCGATATAACTGAAAAATGGTCAAAAGCATCCCTAAACACAATACCATATCTTTTGGTACATGGATGAACTCAATTATACAATTCTAAGTATAATTCTTCAGCATGTACAGTAAAACTTCGATGGCTTGAATCCGACAAGACTGGACAAAATAGTTCAACTTAAAGGTTGTTCAAGCCAAGTATTGTTCAACATCATACCATACTAGTACATGTATATCAAAATAGGAATTTGACGGGGACCAGATTAGTGGTTCAACTTATATGTGGTGTTCCAGCCATCCGTCTAATTCTAACCAACGAAATTCTACTGTATCTGGCAAAGCACTTAAGACCACGCAGCCAAAGAATTTATTTATTATTTTGGTGTGGGGAATATCGCCTTAAGATCATTTTATTTATTATAGGATTAAGAAATAAAATATATATACAGGATACTTACCCAGAAGTATATGAGCTTGGGTTCCACCAGGAACATGTGGAGACAAGGCTCGGTGGGTCGGAATGCCAGGCTCTGACAGAGCACTTGTTGGTCGCCGGGGCTGTCCGGCAGGCTCACGCCCGGACTGCTGATGTGGTGAATAAGGTTTCATTCCTTGTGAAAAATCAATCACATTTCCCACAACTTGGTTTGGGTTTGTTTCACGGATAATTGGCACCTCGTGGCTGGACTGGCGAGAGTTTGGGCGACTGAGCTGCATTAAACCACTTTGACCACCTTGACCTGGGGTGGCAGGACTCTGCCTCGAGCCCGGCCTGGAGGGGAAGCTGTGATTTGAGTTGCCAGGACTGTGAGAAGGGTTTGAGGCTGGTCTTCCTCGAATACCAAGGCTGATGGCACCAACCTGAGCAAGCCTCGAGTCCACTGAAATAAAGTGGAAGAAAATACAAATATTGTAATATATGTTTGGAAGATGAAAACCACATTGTAAGATTACCAGCTTTTTATGAGATGAAAAAGATTTAAAACAATCATTATGTTTTTTTATGTTAAAATAATTTGAATATTTAGCGTCATTTTATGCCATCAAGAACTAACAAATGAACAGTTAACATAGCTCCACTCTTTGGTGGCACAGCCCGTGTGGTTCAAGCTAAGAATAGAATCACTGTCCATCTCTACAGAGGGGTAGGAGTCCTCTTAATGGGTGGCAATTTATTTTATCATTTTTTGTCATGTTCACTATTGTTGTTAAATTACCAACCACTGTGTGGTTCCAGGGAGCCATATTAGTGATGGCAAGAATAGGATGTCTAACTCATGCATGTCATAGGAAGCAACAATTTGAGTAATACAATAGAATCTGCTGAAACTGCAGTTCTGCAGGTATCAAGGTTCTAGGTTCATCCTGCATGTTCTTAATTATGGTTGTATTTTTTTTTTTAAATCTGTACGTTAATTTGTTGTTGTTATTACATGTAAGAGTGAACCTGGAAATTTCTTTCCTGTTCACATCAAACAACCTAAAATGTTTTGGTAAGCGTAAAACCCCATTCATTGATTCATTTTGGTGGCATCATGGAAGTTACCCAGTATTAGCACAGCCATATCCACAAGCAAATGATAACTTTCCCTACTTGAATAAGAGAACTTTTGGCACCATCAAACAGATGGATATATTATAGGTCTCACTTAAGAATTACCTCCCTTACATGACGGTAGCAAGATTCTTATGACGAAGAAATTAGAGCTGTGTAAAGCGGTTGGGCAAATTTTTTTGTTGAAATGCATAAAATGTCATATTTCTTTGTGCATATGAGAACATTGGAACATTTTCATGATTTCTGCAGAGTTGAAATTGGGATCTGTTTGATGATGCTATAACAGTTTAAAGATGCGTAGTGATACACTGCAATAAATGGGCAGAATTGTCAAAAATTGAGGGACGCCATCAAACCATCGAAATTGTGAACAAGAGTTGTCAGAAGACAACAAAACTCACCGATGGGATAAAACTCACCACCCATGCAAAGATTGAGATTGGAGGCAAACACCAAAACTAAATGCAAAAGTTAAACCATGGTGTGTACAGATGAAAAATTAAGTCCAAAAGGGAAATAATGCAACCCCGAGTTATGGTTCTTGTCTATGTGTGTTCCATTGATGATGGTGAACATACATGCGAATTTTCATTCATATCCAGTGAGTGGTTGCATAGATATGTTACCTGATAAAAAAACTTTAACCTGAAAAATTAAGTCAAAAAAGGGCCATAACTGTGCCAAAATGCAACCCAGAGTTATGGTTCTTGTCTGTGTGTGTTCCATTAATGATGGTGAACACACATGCAAAGTTGTTTCATTCACATCCAATGAGTGGTTGCATAGATATCTTAAACTTTAACGCAAAAGTTTACCCTGGGTGTCTACAGATGATGACGCCACTGGCAACACCGGGGTCATGGCAATAGCTCTCCTTGGACTTCGTCCCAGCAAGCTTAAAAGCAACCTGGTCAAGCCCATGTTTTTTCTGCATAACTGGACCAACAGAGGACTATCAATGGGAACAAGGCACTTTAAGAACCATTGGTAGGTATCAAGTGTTCCAGAAGTGCATGTCTCTATATGTAGAACAGTACAAATTAATTCTTGTGCAAGATGTTATACCAAGATAAAGCATTGATTAACACATTGTTGCTGTACAAAGGTAATTGATGTATTATTAATGCTAGTACTATGAGAAACATGACACTGGAGTATTGCAAGAAATGCTAAAGTCTCCTACCAACTTAATTTTGTTGCCATAGCAACCACAATTTGACTGAAATAATAAAATGAAATGCATGATTTCCTTATTGCCCTGCATCTACAACCCAAACCTAAGGATACTTTTTGAGTAATCTTTGTGGACGAATGGCCAGCCAGATATGGAATTAAGCTATAGTCTGCTTCGGTAAAACAGGTAGTGGACTAATAAGTGTTAAGCAATTAATCCTGCAGCATAACAACCCAACTGTAAAATTTCTATACTGTCCCTTTAAGATATAACAAGAAAACTGTAACTGTGAGTGTAGTAAATCAAACATAATTTCTCATAATTATTGACATTTATCAATGAAAAAGAATAAAATTAACAGGGCCGGTTCGCTCAGTTGGTAGTGTGTCTGGCAATTAATCTAGGTGTCGTGACTTTGAATCCCCATGAGTCAATATCAACGATGAATGATAAACGAGACTGCATGCCACATTGTCATTCATCTCTTACCCCTGATTCAAGTTGGAAAGTTATCAGTTACTTGCAGAGGAGGGTATGCTTGAGTACTGATTAACCTTTCTAGATCCCAGCAAAGAGTGGTTAGGTTAACTGATCGTTTTTTAGTCCTCGATGTCATAAATATTCAAACAATAAATCAACTTACTCATAGACGTTGCAGTGCATAGTGGGAGGGCAGAAGGCTGGATACTGCCTAAATGTGAACTCTGGAGATGTTGTTGTTGCTGCTGCTGCTGCTGCTGTTTCTGTTGGTGCTGTTGTTGCAGCTGCTGGTGTTGCTGCTGCTGTTGTGAAGTCTGCAGTGACAGTTGTTGCTGCTGCTGCTGTTGCTGCTGCTGTTGTTGTTGTTGTTGATGTTGTATGGACGGTTTATCTCCCTGTGATCCCGGGGTCTCGTCAGCACTGAGAGTCGCTGTACTGTCATTGTCCGGTATACTGCGCAAACTTCCCTGGGATGTGCTCAGAGACTTCTGGGAGGTCATTAGTGTGTTAGTGACCTCTGAAACTACTGAGTCACCAGATACAGGTCTACCAGAAGAATCTGGTTGCTGATCCTTTTGAAGATCTGAAAATATAAAAGTATTTTATTACAAAATAGACTAGTTATAAATCAGTCAAGTCTAGTCATTAATCAGTCAATAGTCTAGTCATTAATCAGACAAAAGTCTAGTCATCAGTCAATAATCTTGTCATAACTCAGTCAATAATCTAGTCATAAATCAGTCAAAAGTCTAGTCATACCTCAGTCAATGATCTAGTCAATAGTCTAGTCATAAATCAGTCAATAGTCTAGTCATTTCTCAGTCAATAGTCTAGTCATAAATCAGACAATAGTCTAGTCATTTATAAGACAATAGTCTAGTCATCAGTCAATAATGTAGTCATAAATCAGTCAATAGTCTAGTCAATTCTCAGTCAATAGTCTTGTCATAAATCAGACAATAGTCTAGTCATCAGTCAATAATAGTGTCATTGTTCAAGTCAATAATTTAGTCATAAATCAGTCAATAGTATAGTCATCAATTAGTCAGTAGTGTAGTCATAACTAAGTCAATAATCTAGTCACAAAAAAATCAATAGTAAAGTCATAACTAAGTCAATAGTCTAGTCATAAGTTCAGCCTATAGTTAAGTCACAAATTCATCCAATAGTCAAGTCACAAATCCAGCCAATAGTCAAGTCATAAGTTCAGCCAATAGTTTAATCACAAATTTAGCCAATAGTCAAGTCATAAGTTAAGCTAATAGTCAAATCACAAATTCAGCCAATAGTCAAGTTATAAGGCAAGCCAACAGTAAAGTTACAAACCCAGCCAATATTCAAGTCACAAATCCAGCCAATAGTCAAGTCATAATTTCAGCCAACAGACAAGTCATAAGTTCAGCCAATCGTCAAGTCATAAGTTCAACAAATAGTCAAGTCATAAGTTCAACCAATAGTCAAGTCATAAGTCCTGCCAATAGTCAAGTCATAAGTCCAGTCAATAGTCAAGTCATAAGTTCAGCCAATCTTCAAGTCATAAGTTCAGCAAATAGTCAAGTCATACATTCAGCCGATAGTCAAGTCATAAGTCGTGCTGATAGTCAAGTCATAAGTTAAGCCTATAGTCAAGTCATAAGTTCAGCCAATAGTCAAGTCAAATGGCAAACCAATAGTCAAGTCATAAGTCCAACCAATAGTCAAGCCATAAGTTCAGCCTACAGTCAAGTCATAAGTTCAGCTAATAGTCAAGCCATACGGCAAACCAATAGTCAAGTCATAAGGCAAGCCAATAGTACTGAAACATGGGCAAACAAGTAAAAATGAAATAATAAAGTTTGTGTCAGATGTAGTACATAACTTTATAATATTATAATCAAACTGATATAAAGTGATTTATCTCAAAGATGAATGAAGATAATTGGCAACTGGGACCTCAACTGTTGAACTATTTTTTCAGTGGTAGAATTTCATGGACGTTCTTCAGTTTGTGAAAGTTGTTACTATTTATAGAACATTATACATAGCTATTAAACATGACTTCTAAACCTAGGCAAAGTACAATTAGAGACCAATTTTTTAGACCAAAATTTGCCAGCATGTACGGACCCCTAATATATAGTCAAATTAACTCTCAAGTTCATGTCTAAGGTTATTCTCAAGAATGGTTGGTGGATACCACCCCAGGTGTCATAGCAACCATCCCAGGTGTCATAGCAACCATCCCATGTGTCATAGCAACCATCCCAGAATTGATCTGATGACCTCTCCATTACAACAATCAGTACTGGTTCTACAGTGATATATAATAACTCTGAGGTTACTTCAAAAACGTCCTCTAATTTGGCATAAACTAAAAAAGAGCTGGGTGGTAGTGCAGTGGATACAGAGTTAACCACATGCCAGATGAGGTCACAGGTTCGAAATAGGTGGCCTCTCATGAACATCATTCAGTTATACCAATGAAACAGATTCTAGTGCCATACATATCAGGTCTGAGATAACTTCGCAATCATTCTATAATTAAATTTTACCAAGCAACTCATAAACTTTTTCAAATTAAATCAATGGATCCAACTGAACTTCATCTTGCTACGAAGCTTACTACAGTGAAACGAAAAAGAAAGTATACATACCTATAAACGTCGACAGGTCAAGGAACAATAAATGTATTGCATATAAATTTTGTATATTTATATTTCATCATATTGTTGTATCAAAAAACAAACATTTAATTCATTTCAAAGCAAAACAATAAGACAAAGTCAGTTCATTTTCCACCATGAATAAACTTAGCCAATAATGAGATAATTTTAAAAACCAAAATGTATACTTTCTTTTTCCATTCAGTGTATGTTAGCTTTCTAGATGAAATCAACATTTCCTGCATGATTAAAATTTAAATAGTGGTTCTCTTTTACAAAATAACTTTACAAATAGTTGTAGTAAAAACAGCCATATTCAAATCTTGACATAATAATCAACAATATTATTGTACCTCTGTCTTCCAGGGGACGTGGACTGGGAGCACTGGCTGTGCCACTATCATCGCTATCCTGGTTGTCTTCGTTCTCAGACAGGTTCTGTTCTCCATCAGATGGCGCTGTTACCGTGGAGGCCATGCTCTCACATATAGAAACAGTCCTATTGTCCTCTTCCTTTAATGGCAATGGACATTTTATTATTAATTTATTAATATTAGATACAAAAATAATCAATTGTTTTTAGACGTTGGTTTTCTTTCAAAAATCCTAGCATGTACACATGTTGATAAGATGAAATTTATATATGAATTCCATGGACTGATATACACTGCCTTATTATTGGTTTAAATCAAAATAAAAGGACATGATGCGTTTCATTTGGAGTATTTTTTCTAGGCGTCTTTTTCAGGTTATCCACAAAATGTCTTATAGGACTGCTTTGAAGGCCATACAGAAGTGTGCATAAATACAAGCACAATAATCAGTACACATGATTTAACATGTACCAGAATGGTTTTGTTGATGTCCAATGAATAATGTATCCCCCCAAAAATGTGGGGTTGTGTGATGTTACGCGAGTTTAATTATTGTCTTTCATAATGCTTTATAAAAATAGTGATGCGGATGATGATCATTATTCCACGATAAAACAAACTTTTCTTAAATTTAGGTAAAAGTTTTTATAGGTTGAGGAAAATTGTTTCTTTCACATAACATACATAGATAGATATATACTGCATATTCCCACATAAGCACTCTCTCCTAATAAATGCCCCACCCTCTTATTTTTAACCCTCTGGAAGGTCTTTAATCAAAATAAATACAAATATATTTACAGTCTGGTTTAAACATTTTGAAATTGAATAAATCCCTCATTACTGGTTGTATGTTTTATGGCATTGTAGATACACATACTTTACACAAAATTAAAATTTTGATTTCTCGGACCCAAATAAGCACAACACTTTTGCAAATTGCATTGCATCCAAAGGCGTTTAGTCATGGGTATACGTAAGTCATTTATATATCAACACTGCAAATCAATCTCCAGGAGAGATTCTGCTGATGCCCTGCTGCATATGGCATCAAATAAATCAAATTTCAAAATTCTTAAAAAGTCTTATCAAAGAAAAATGGTTGATTTTTTTACACTGATCTGACCCTATTATTTCAATAATTTGTGCATCACAAAGCCCCGCCTCACATCATGACTGGTTTATAATTAGCCAATGGAAACTGGCCTATCAGTTTACACATCACCAAGCCCCGCCTGATGTCATGATTGGTTAATGATTAGCCAATAGAAACTGGCCTACCTGTCAGTACATCGTTTGAAATATTTGAGCTGCCATAAAGTAATTAGAAACAATTCTTATTGATCACACTGTGCAAAACATGTACATTTGAATTTATACAGCTAATCTGAATTGGCCAATCACATGTGAGAATGGATAGAAGCAAACTGCTCTACTGTCATTGGTCATGATGATGCACATTTCCCTGTGATATCAATGTTGTTTGATGATAACATAAAGGAGAGGCTTTCTAACTTATAAATTTCCATTCAAATTTTGAGAAGTAATCTATTTCAAACAGTCAAATAAATATTTGTAATTATCATATCGTGTTTAAAGTAAATATAATATCCCACCAAAATTAACGTTAAAAAGTATTAAGTTTTCTTTTTTTGCAAATGAGAAGTATTCTGCCAATGTGGGACTAATTTTCTGAGGCATGAGCAGGGATGAATGATGAAAGAGCTTAAAATTTCGAAGAGATTGATTATAAAATTTAACATATTTAACAAATCTGAATAAAAACATAAAAACTGTAATATAGAAATATAACAATGACACTAATATAGTAATATATATACAAAAGCGAACATTATTAGAAGCACTAGTCTATATTTATATATAAAACTGACTAATTAAAATGCTATTATTTTGCAGTACAGTCAAACCTGTTTTCAGCGACCATCTCTTGGGGATAATAATTGGACCATTTCTATTGGCTTATCATTGACCAGTCATGATTTGAAAGGCACAATGATCATGTTAAGTTTATGTTAATGGATGACCTGAATGGATGAATTTTTTCACATTTATCATTTCAGATTTATTAAGAAAGAATTCTTTATAAAATCATGCAGTGTTATGATAAGTGTCTAATTTTGCAAATGATTCTAATTTCAAGGGTGATAACTCAAGACTTACAGTTTTTATCTTATTTATCCAACAGCCTAGCTTTAATACCAAGGGTGATAACTCAGACAGTATCTGTTTCATCTTGCCAGTATGACAACCTAATATCAAGGGTGATAACTCAGGACAGTAACTAGTTCACCTTGCAAATGCAATAGCCTATTTTTAATATCAAGGGTGATAACTCAGACAGTAACTGTTTGTTTCATCATGCTAGTTCAACAAAAAAATTTAATGTCAAGTGAAGAGCCACAAGCCTGACAGTAACTGATTCACCTTGCCAGTATGACAACCTAATATTAAGGGTGACAACTCAGACAGTAACTGATTCACCTTGCCAGTATGACAACCTATTCTATAGTGTAAGGGTCACAACTCAGTACAGTAACTTTAGTAACCTTGCTGGCTCAACAGCCTATTTTGGTCATAACTCGAACAGTAAATGTTTCTTTCATCATGCCAGTTCAACAAGTAATTTTGATGGAGAGTCAAGAACCATAACCCTGACAGTAACAGTTATTGTTTCACCGTGCCAGTTTAACAACCTATTCTTAATTGCAAGGGCCATTACTAGGACAGTTACTATTAAGATTCAGGTGATGGGTGAAACAGAGGTGACAGCTTACTCAGGTTTGACTGTACATGAATATACAGTCAAGCCTGTCTTAAGTAGCCAGTCAAGCGAATGAGCAAGAGTGGTCTTTTAAGACAGGTTGTTGCTTAATACAGATTAATTAACTCTGAATACATAAAAATGGGAAATAGAAAATATGGTTGCTTAAGACAGGTGACTGCTTAATAAAGGTGACTGCTTACACAGGTTTGACTGTATGCCATATATATTATAACAAAACACCCACCAAAGCTGTTAGTTGTTTGACTAACATTATGCAGCTTAAAGGCTACAAATTTTGAAACAATAAAACATAAATAGGCATAATTAGTATATAAACAGATAATAAACTATAGCACTGAAATAAATCATTACTAATAAGAACGTCATCAATACTTATTAACTAGTATTTGCCTTATGAGAGATTGTGTAGAGATTTTACATTAGCGATTAAAGATACACACTGTCCATGATGATTAAAGGTACACTGTCCATGGATGATTAAAGGTACACACTGTCCATGAATAATTTAAGGGATCCACAGCAATTTTAATAAATTTTCACTTAACACTTTTTTTCTGAAAATTGTTTTTGTTGTTGTATGGTCAGTCTTAAGTTTTGACTTTTAACAATTTTTCAGTCATATTGTGATGGTGTCACACTGGAGTATCATGTTGCAGAAACATGATACTCCAACCAGTAATGTTATACTGACACCTGGACGACCAGACCAAGAACTATCCTCTATAGGCTGAGCATCAAGCCAGGAAGCTTCTCGTATCATTTTTCAAGTCTTTGGTATGACCCAGCCGGGGATCAAACCCATGACCTTCCCCATGTGAGAAGGTCATTTTACCACTAGACCACATAGCTGTATTTCTGAAAATTTAATATGTACACTATACAAATATAACATTAAATACACAGCTTTTTATAAAAATACCAAAAGGTCTATCAAAAGTTTATTCAGATTATTTTTATTAATTAGGTTGTTTAAATCTTGAATGTGTCTTTAACTTTTGAATACAGCCTATTCAGTATAATGTTTACATGTTTTTATGAAGTGTCAATAATCATCTCTTTGGCTATTGTGTATTTACAAGTCATGGTAACGTGATAATTTCAATCATACAATTTCTTTTTTATGAATTAAGGCATGTGATTATTTCAATAATACAACATCCTTGACCTTTGTTTCAATGTCGTCCTTAACCTTTACTTGGCCATGTGATTATTTCAAGGATATCATGTTTTTGACCTCTGTTTGGTTATGCGATTATTTCAATGATATAACGTCCTTGACCTTTGTTTTGCCAGATAGATGATACCAGATAGATGACAACAGATAGATGACAACAGATAGATGATACCAGATAGATGACAACAGAGAGATGATACTAGATAGATGACAACAGATAGATGATACCAGATAGATGACAACAGATAAATGATACCAGATAGATGACAACAGATAAATGATACCAGATAGATGACAACAGATAAATGATACCAGATAGATGACAACAGATAAATGACAACAGATAGATGATACCAGTTATATGACAACAGGCAGATGATGCCAGAAAGATGACAACAGATAGATGACTACATAATTTATGGATGCCGACAGATACACTGAGAGACTTTAAATACGCAAAAGTCACATTTTGTAAAAATAAACAAGTTTTGTATTTTATAATATCAACTTTAAGCAAATTTGGCAACAATAAACATATATAATTATAAGCTTAACGAATTGTGTGAATTCTATACAAAAATGTTATCATTTCCCTGAGAATTAACATTTCAAACTGAGGTACCTTAGATAACCAACTTTGCAATTAGTAGCAGTTGTAACTACCATTTACAGCAATGTAGGCAACAAATATCTGCCTCGTTGAAAGCACAATATTTGCAATACAGTGTTGAGAAATGTTGTTCCACTCCTGACCCAAGGCATAATGTGTGTGATGCGTCTTCTCTACTCATCCAACACATGCTAAATTGGAGTTTTGCATTTTTTAAAGTTTCTCAGCGGACATGACAACATATAGATGATAACAGATTGATGAAAACGATGGATAAAAAACATATAGATGATGTCAGATAGATAACACAAGAAAAGACAATAACTTACTAATAAACACAATATTATTTTCTGAATTAAATGTTAAAAAAATCAGTACAATACTAAGTGTGGAAATTAAAATATTTATCTGCCCGCATTTTTGTTAGTTTCATACAGTAACTACTGGAAGTAAAGGGACACATGGCAATCACTTCATTAACACAGGAGCACAGAAGCCGGATTAATTTAAACTTATTTATTTTACATCGATTGTGAAACAAGTTTTTACTACTTAGACAAATCATGCTAGCAGTACTCCTGGTTAGAACCAGTACTAAGCATATGATGAAAAGTTTCTTGCTCAAGAACACCACACATAGCCGCGGCGGAGGATCGAACCCCACCACCCTCGGATCATGGGTTCGGTGCTCTGCCACTGGACCATGCGCTCAACAGAAGTCTGTTTATTCACAGTTCAGACTTCAAAATGTCTAAAATTAGTTGATAAACTATAATAATTGCTTTTGTAATTAATTTCTCCTCAAATTATTGCGTAACTATACCTGACTGCCGAGTTTCCCCACGAGAAAAGACTCCTGGGAAACTTTAATGCCAACAACCACAAGCCTGAGATACAGAAGCAATGGCATGTGGCCCTTTACTCTTATTTTGGCTACAATTGTATACTAGTATACTCATATAGATCCTACATAATTATTTTTTTTAAGAGGGAGATTTGCCATACCTAATTTTATTTCAGTAAAAATATACAAAAGGAAGAATTGCCGACTGTCTGGCTATTACTGATTTGATATTATATCCTTTTTTAATGTAGTTTAATTCAATTTAAACACATTACAGGTTTTGTGACGTATTCAGTTTTAATGGCGGAGGACAATCTCAGAAGGAATTTGATCAGAACCATCGTCCTTCCAAGAGAAACTGACCTACTTTCTTAAATAATCTAATTTTATGAACCGGACCAAGCTGGGCTTGACCTCACAGACTCAGCGGTGAAATTTAAGTGACCTTGAGATGATGCCTAAGACCTTACTTGATGTGATGTAATAGGACCACATGACACAGAGACATTGTATAACAGTTACAATTGCATCATCACTGAAATATTTGAAAAAAAACACAAATATATCTTTCAACATGAATGCCCCTGCTAGTGATTGGAAACCAATTTTTTACTTTAACCCTTTACTCCATAGATATGCATTTTCCCGCACCAATCACAGAAGGCCTTTGTAAAAACAGTACAGGAAGAGTTCAGATTGCTCGTGACGAGCAATCAGAACACTTCCTGCACTGTTTTTCCACTTTGTCAGTTAATATAAACATAATTCACCCATTGCTGATACGTAGTGAATTAATGCTTTCAATTTGTTAGAGTTCAAGAAAATGCTTATGGAGCAAAGGGTTCAGTTGAAAAGGGGCCATAATTCCTGTAAAGTTGACCGATGTTAAAAAATATCGAAATTATCCTGTATTTTATAACTATACAGGTACACAAAATACTAATTAAAAACAAGGAACCACTCAGGAGTTATTGATCGCAAAAAGAATAATTAACTGGATGAATGAATGAATGAATGAACAGATGAATAGGGATAACACTATTTACTATTCTTCAATTGGCGGGTCCATGCTAAATAAAGGTACGTAGGATTGATACCAAGCCTTACCATAACAATTTTCATACAAAATACATTACAACTTCCTGATGAACCGTAGTCAACAAAACACCAACCCACAAAAGTGAAGAAGAAAAAACATATTTATAAATACATGTTCTATAAATAATTGCTTCCAACATTTGCTGGAATTCTTAGTGAACTTGCAAGCAGTAAAATTTTATCAGATTTTTACCATAATCGCACCTAAACATATGAACTAGATGTGTAGGAGCATAAAAAAATAACCATAAATGTACCTTTGAAATAAATATTTCTAAATATTTCAACCCTAGAAGAATGTTCGATTCAAGTTATTTCGATGGGAGGATTGTAAAGCAGCATGACCAGTATCGGAACTTCTGAGATATTTCTTTTATAAAGGAGAAACAAATTTTTTATGAATGACAAACATTTTTCGCGAATTGTCATGACCTTCGATGCATTTTTTACCAGCCGGTACCTCTCTTAAACGTGAATAAATCAAGTTATATATATATCACTTGTTACGGAATTCAAACTCGGATCAACCTCGCGGCAATCCGCAGACATGTCAACTATTCTACAGAGGAAAATATCAACATCGGTGGTATAAATCTAAATGAAATAAACCTATTTACCCCGATTTAATTGATGATGGATATAACTATTAAATTATGTATGTTATTCCATGGGTCATATCTAATTCAAATATCGCCGATAATACCGAGTTTAAATACATGTTTTTTGACCATAAAAAAGTGTATTTTGCATAAGATATGAATCAGATATTTGTATTAAATATATCAAATAACTCAGGAAACATTTCATCTAATAGATCACCTCTATAGGTAACGAGAAAAAATCAGGCATATTAGTTTCCGTCAGCCGGTGTGTGACGCAACGTCTCACAATAACATCATTTTACCATAACAAATCAACGTTATTTATATAATCAAGCGAGTCCGAAACTATTTTAGGTATGAGGGTCAAGTTATACAGAAAACACTAAGTGATGAATGAGAAGTGATATTACATTAGGTTAATATAAAATATGTCTTGAGTTTATTATACCCCTGTACTCTAAATTATGTAATAAATACTGGTTATGCCGCTTTAATTCAATGCAAATTACTGCACCTTGCATATCAACTTTATTTCAGATTTTTGTGGTGTTTCTAAAAATGTTTTAAACAAAGTAAAACATCCTTTTGGCATTGTTTTGACGATTTCGCTAAGTTCATTCAGATGTCATATAAACCCTGCACCCATTTTATTAATGGTCATGAAACGAAAAACGGTAACTGGCCCATTGTTTAAACCACTGTGTAAGCAACCAGTTTCAGAAGTTTAAGTTGTCATCTTCCAATGACCAATGACTTATTAAGAGAAGGAAAAGCAACTGATTGGGATGCTGTGAATACTCACATATTCATGCTATATCTCAAGAAATCTCATTTCCAAATATCCTAACTTCCATTCATCTCATAAGTACAAATTAGAATTTTTTTTTTTGCATATTGAATTTCTCTACGAAATGAGACAACTCCTAGGTAATTGTGTTTACATTATTTGTGTAGTGCAACTGAAAAATCATGAAAAAATACTTGAAAATTTTCTTCAAACTGCAATGATTTTAATTTAAGAGCATCTTAAATGTTAAAAACATTATAAAATATTTAAGGTTACAAAATAAATTATAGCTTACAGAAATCAGTTGCCTGTCAAACCAGAATGATTAATTTTCTTAGAATGCTATTTTATTAACATTTAGCAGAGAGATGCCAGTTTCCTATCCTTCTCTGTAAGTCCTTGCAATGACCAAGGCACATAATTATCAAAATGTATACTACTATTATTTCATCTATTCTGAAACGGCCAGTCACATGAGAGAATAGGTAAAGAAAACAGGTGTACTGTCATCAGTCACATACACCATCAACAGATTTCCCTTTGATGGCAGCTTTGTTTAACCTAACATAAAGTGCAGATTCTCAATGTTGTTATGCAATGTGTAGTAACTCATGAGCAATACTTAAAGATTTAAGATTTCAAATCAAGAATTATTTCTTGGCCCAATTTACTGACCCTCTGATAATCAACTTGGTGAGTGGGTGTTTGTTGATGAAGCGAGTAATATGCATACTAATGTAATAAGGACTTATTACTCCTACAGTCGCCGAGAACTTACTTTGATTCTACCCACTGACTTGTCCTTAGGCTGTGCAATGATAGTAAAAAGACAATGTATGAGAACCACTTGCGAGTGAGAATTAAAAATCAGCATTTCAACAAAGGTTTAATTAAATAATTCACGAAGAGCCCTTTGTGAATGAGAAACACAAGTTGCAATTCAGTGTAAGTTTAGTTAGCATGAGAATCACTTGTGAACGAGAAACACAAGAAGGCAATTCATCATAAGTTTAGCTAGCATGAGAACCACGAAACACAAGTAGGCAATTCATCATAAGTTTAGCTAGCATAAGAACCACTTGTAAATGAGAAACACAAGTTGCAATTCATCATAAGTTTAGCTAGCATAAGAACCACTTGTGAATGTGAAACATAAATCAGCAGTTCATCATCAGTAGAGTTAAATAATACATGAGAGTAACTTTTGTGTAAGAAACACAAATCATTAGTTCACTTTAGTTTGACTAAAAATGCATGAGAACAGTTTGTGAATGAAAACATAAACAAGCAGTTCATTTTAAAACACAATGCATTAGAACTGCTTAAGAATGAGAAATACAAATCAACACATTATTTTGCTTGTATTAACCGTAAGTTCAGATAAATAATGCATTAGTCTCACTTGCAAATGAGAAATACTTCATTTAATGTTAAATTTTGCTGACAAAGAATTTTTTAACTAGGTAAAATATTATACATGAGAGATCCTTGTGGATAAGAAACTGAGAAACATAAAACAGAAGATAATGTTTAGAGCCTCCTAGTTTAGTATAACGAAATACGAGAATGACCTGTAAATGAGAAATAGTTCATCTATACATTCAGTAAAAGAATAATACATGGGAATTACATAAGGGAATATATCAGGATTTTTCAAAATTTTTAATCTGAGTAAAATATTAGTCAATAATTCTTTTATTGGATGAAACAATAATGATATCCATTACTATATAAGCACAGAATGTTAAAGATACCCCACCCCCTACCCCAAACAACCACACCACACAAAAAGAAAATTCAATTGGGATTTTTTTTTTTTAACTGGAGTTAAAAAAAGAGTTTTAGAATTGGAAATGAGAATCAAAATAAAAAACATTTCTCAAATACCTACATACCTACCTTACAATTTCTATCACCTTTCTCAACTACCATTCCTTACTTGGAAATAAAAATAATACAATTCAAAAGTGCCATTTGATACATTTTCAGTATATCAATAATTTTCCTATAAGGAGAGCTCACCTTTTCTTTGCCTTCATTAAGAAGTGTATCAAGATTGTATTTCCGTCGGTAATTTGAGTAAAACGTTTTGCACTGAACGTCCGTTTTTGTTCTGATGAATGTTGCTATGGCAACCCAGTCTCGTCCATGTTCCCGTAAACCTGAAATAAAAAGTAGCAGTGTGACATGAAGTTGTATGTAGCTAACAGCACACAGACTTAAAATGTGTCAAAGGACACCGATGCCCCTGCTTTCTTAGTAAAGTTTACCAAAAAAATAGGTAAAAAAGGGGCAAACTCCCGATAATTTTGCAGACATTGACAAATATCAATTAAATATAATTATACAGCTATATAACAATATTAATTAAATACAAGTTAAATTTTTCAGAAGTTATCTATCTGACAGAAAACAAGCTGACAGACTAACACGTTTTTTTGTATGTTGTACAACACGTTAATGCAGATAGTACTTTCTGTTGTTTCATATTTTATTTATATTTTATAATAAACCCTGTACCTATATCTGCTGCATAAATCATTATAAGAATGTATTTGATGACATGAAGCAATAGATAGTAAACAAAAGTCGTAACTTTTGCTGTTCCATTCATTATTAACAATAGAACACATCACAGTAGAACTTGGCTGGATCAAACACAGATCACTGGAACAGCACATATAGCTTGAACCACTTATCTGGTCCCAGCAAAATTCCTATTTCCATATTTATACAATCATGTACATGTATGATGTTGAACAATACTTGGCTTGAACTATTTTGTCCAGTCCCGTAGGGCTCGAACCATCGAAGTTCTAATGTACTTATATTAGTGCTAGCTAAATGTGGAACATGACATGTTAATTGAGTGCAATAATGATATAAATAAGAAATAAATGCTACATTTTGGAAGTTAATGAGATATGTACTTACATGTAATTAGCAAAGTTTACCCCTTTATGGTTTGCTTTACTATACGTGCATTACATGTAAGTTCGTATTTCATGTAGCATGTGGTCTAATCATAGGGCAACTGACCCAGGATTAGGGATGGGGGTGGGGTGGGGTATGATGGGTTCATCCCTCCGTCAGGGCTATGCATAGTTTCTTTCAGGAAGATACACATACTTTATTTTCCAAATTATGCTCAGCACTGGTTCTACCCAGGAAGACTTTGAGCGTGATTTGTATATAAGTTGTAAGATAAAATAAATAAGTTTAAAATAAATAACCTTTTTTTCTTAAAGAACATTGCAATCCTAAAATGAACTTAGGCAATCACATAGAGTCAAATACCTTTCTTTGCTAGTTCTATTTCTTCATCCGTCCAACG
Source organism: Panopea generosa (assembly GCA_029582155.1). NCBI lineage: Eukaryota > Metazoa > Mollusca > Bivalvia > Adapedonta > Hiatellidae > Panopea > Panopea generosa. The sequence continues at coordinate 42,790,413 of CM055899.1, forward strand.
TGAGGAATCTGGAGGCTCCTGTGTAGTCGTTGCTGTGGGAAGAAAAACGTGAGCTATATAATTATACATGTACTAACGTTTTTAAAAAAGCAAGTTTTTGAATATTAAATGTATTTTTATCACAGATCTACTATCATTTTTATTGGTGCATTTATGTAGACTGCAATTCATTTAGTTAAATTAGCATTTTAAAGTGATAGAAAAGTTATAAAATGTTAAAAAAAAAATTTAAAAAAATTTAAAAATTAAGGTTTTGTCTTGGTTTATAAGTCATGCAGTTTTTTGGAAATTTTCTCTAAAGCAAAATGATCCCTAGGGTTCACACCGAGATGCGAGTATAGTAATCTCTGATTATATTCGGATAATGAGTCATATTTCCTCAACAACAGAAATTCTAAAATTTGCTGTTGGATATTTTTCTATAAACTTTCTTATCCTCAATGTTTCCTTCACTATAGTTTTCTGTATGACTCTCAGGAAACTCTGATAAAAATGATGAAATTGAGTTAGTATTGTGTTTGTTATAACAATTCATAAAGACTGTTGACTCTCAAATCTGAAGTGTTTAAAATTAAAATGGACCAGGTTCATGAAGCCTGAATATCAGCCCTGTAAAATGCATTTCTTTTAAATAATTATATTATTTTTGTATTATAAAGGCATCATGCCACACACAGATATTTATTCTGATCATTGTCTAATACACTCTGAGTAATATTTGTAAATATTGTATTGTGGCAAGAGTGTTTTCACTGTTAAAACTATTATATATTTACCTAAAATGGCTTAAAATGTAGAAAAATTGCATATTTTCAATGTTCATGTACACTTTAATGGTATTACATTTAGCGCAAAACGTAAAACTGAAAAACACAATTAACAACTTTTAAAAAAATAAGTATAATTAAAATTTAAAAAATAAAATTTTGCAAAAAATTAAGGTTTGATTTTATTGCATTATTCGGGGCCATTTTTGCAGATTCATGGACCTTGTCCTTTAAATGGGTGGTGGTGTAGAAGATAGGGTATTAGCTGCTCACACCAGATGTTGCAAATTCGATCGAAAGCTCTACCTGGTGCCTCTCATAAAAAAACAAAACTCAGAACATGTACTGGTTCTACCCAGGAAGAGGACTTGAGAGCGGTTCATAAAGGTTCTGAGCCATCTTCACAATCAGGCTTAAATAAATTAAAATAAACTAAACTGAAATTTCTCTATATGTTAATAAGGCCATAATAAATTTATTGCTAGATTATCATACCCGCTCCCCTTCCCCTAATTTTCATGCCGCCCCGACCCTTTTTATTTTCATAAAAATTATTAAAAAAACATCAACAACTTTAAAAATAAAAATAAAAAATAAAATCCTCACGCTCTTATGAAAAATTTGGATGATAATCTAGCAATTAACTTACAATGGCCTAAAGAAACATTACCTTATCTTCAAATAAGCATGTTAGCTCATCTCAAAAAATAATTTGAGTTTTTTCTATAAACATTCATGACAACATATCAAACTTTTACATACCTTCCATGGACTGTTCCATGGATTTGTCTGTTGACTCAGGTGTCTGTTCTGAAGAAGCCGTTATCACTGATTCCATGAGTTGCGCCATTGTCGACTCGAGTTTTCTCGCAATTCTATTGAAACATGCTGAACAGCATTTGTTTATGTCTTCAGTTAGCTCTGAAAACAAATAAGAACATAAGTCGTTAATACTTATATATTTAAGTATGAGTGTCAAGTCAGGTCAGAGCTTTCAACCCTCACATACTATATAGAGTTTCATTGGTGGAAGCCCGTGTGGTTCCGGCTAAGAATAGAATCACTGTCGATCTCTGCAGAGGGGTAGGAATCCTCCGAATGGGTGTCATGTTCATTTTATCATTTTTTGTCATGTTCACTATTGTGGTTAAATTATCAACCACTGTGTGGTTTCAGGGAGCCATATGAGTGATGGCAAGAATAGGGCAACTGTGGCTCATGCATGTCGTAAGAAGCGACAATTTGAGTAATACGATAGAATTTGCTGAAACTTTGCAGTTCTGCAGGTATCAAGGTTCTAGGTTCATTCTGCATATTCATTTGTTGGTGTCTTTTGTTTAAATCTGTATGTTAATTTGTTGTTTTTGTACAATATGTAGAGTGAACCTGGAATCTTCCTTCCTGTTGGCATCAAATAACCTATAATGTGTTGATACGCCGTAAAACCCTAATCATTCATTCATTCATTCATTGGTGGAACAACAAACTTATATCCGATTGGAAATTAAATGCTGTTTTGTATCAGTGAGTAGCCAAATATTTGCTACCCAGCAATTTTATAAGATAACATTTAGATTGTACATTTAAAGCTCATTAAACTTCCAAAACTGTCGTTTTCAGTTTTAATTTAAGTCAGTTTCACTCTTCCAGATGATAAAGCACATGTTTATTTGACAACTGAGAAACTTTACAAACAAAAAAATAAATATTATGTACATTATTTAAGATAATTAAAAATGGGTTTTGTTTACAAATTAATGTTCGTAAATTTCAGATAAATACGTTTGGCAGAAAACAAGAAGTAGTGCAGATAGATTTTAAGAACACCTCTTCTATTACCTAAATGTACATGTATTAATGAATTTTATTTTTTAATTTTATATGAACAATTCCTCGCTTCCATGCAGTTAACCTAACCACTGTCTCCTGGGATCCTGAAAGGTTAACCAGTACTCGAGCACACCTCATCTCCTCAAGTAAGTGATAACTTTCCCACTTGAATCTGCAGTGAGAGACGAATCACAACAAGACACAATGTCGTATATCAATAATCATGGAGACCGTTGCCGGGTGGAAATTCAAACTTACGACCCCTTGACTGATAGTCAGATGCGTAACTTACTGAGTTAATTGGACCCTGTGATCAATGGATCAATGACATAGGACTTCTATGCAAACTTACGTAACTCTCTGATGATTGGTTCCTTTACCTCGGCTGATATTTCTGCCCATTTTGTGGGAAATGGTCTTAGTCGCTTCACCTTACGCTTTGGTGTCTTACACGAAGGAACAGGGCATCTGAAATGCAATTATGGTAAAAGAGTTGGAGATACCCGTTCTTAAATTCCTCAAGAAAAATTAATGTAATGAACGTTAGAAAAGATTTTCATCATAGAAAGCATTGTACCCATTTAAAGTAGATTCATTAAAAATTCAATGAAAATATAGAACTTAAACAAAACAATTCATTTATATGCCCCTGCTTTATAACAAAAACTCCTGTAAAATTTTACCAACATAAGGAAAAATTATCTTGACCTGTATTTTATAATTACAAACCTATACATCAAATATTATTTCAACAACTATTTATTTGTTGGAAACCAATTAGACAGACAAACAGGGGTAACACTTAATGCCTGTTCAAACGTTGTGGCATAAAACACACATGCAACGTATGCATTTTTTTAAATTTCCCTCATATCGGAGTGGTTTATACTGGCTTATACTCCTTTATTTTGGCTTATGGCTTATACTCCTTTATTTTGGCTTATGGCTTATACTTCTTTATTTTGGCTTGTACTCCTTTATTTTGGCTTGTGACTTATACTTCTTTATTTTGGCTTATTGTTTATACTCCTTTATTTTGGCTTATGGCTTATACTTCTTTATTTTGGCTTTTGGTTTATACTTCTTTATTTTGGCTTATACTCCTTTATTTTGGCTTATGGCTTATACTTCTTTATTTTGGCTTATACTCCTTTATTTTGGCTTATGGCTAATACTACTTTATTTTGGTTTATACCCCTTTATTTTGGCTTATGGCTTATACTCCTTTATTTTGGCTTTTACTCCTTTATTTTGGCTTATACTCCTTTATTTTGGCTTATACCCCTTTATCTTGGCTTATGGCTTATACTCCTTTATTTTGGCTTATGGCTTATACTCCTTTATTTTGGCTTATACCCCTTTATTTTGACTTATGGATTATACTCCTTTATTTTGGCTTATACTCCTTTATTTTGACTTGTACTCCTTTATTTTGGATTATACTCCTTTATTTTGGCTTATATTCCTTTATTTTGACACCTTTATTTTAAAAAACAAGCAGTATAATAACCCATTGAAAAGATCTATCAATTCATTAATAAAGATATTTATAAAAAAATCATTTTTCTTTATTAAAAAATAGCATCATTAGAAAAACATAATAAATGTTGCACACATACAGTCAAACCTGTCTTAAGCAAGGGAATGAGCAAATGTGGTACAGGATGAAAATAAAAAAATACCGTTTCTAAAATCTGAAAAAAAGATAATGAGAAGACCGCTTTTTTATGGATAGATAGGGTGACAGTAAACACACAGTAATTTAATTTTTGTCTTATACTCTCTTTTCTTCCATTCTCCTATTAACAACTCTAGTTACATGTAACTTACTGAGTGTATCTTCGTCGTACTGATTTACATCTACAGTTGCTGCACACACGCATGTCTGTCTTCAGTTCTGACTGGGGTATCCCATACAGCTCACAGTTCTTGCCTGTCAAAGGTCGGCTCAATCCATAGTGCTCCAGTTGAGTCTTGCAGATCGCACATGGATGAACCCCGCCTGGAAAATTTATAAACTTGTTAATGTAATTGGCTCAAATTACCACTTTCATATTAACCATTAATTTAAAGTAAAACAATAGGTCCGAAGATGATCCTGACTTGCATGTTGATTTGAAATTCAATCAATTAAATCTGAAAGTCAACCACCCAAGCAAATCTGAAAGTCAACCACCTAAGAATCATTGTGACAAAATTTTTTTAAATTAGTCGAGCAGTGTCAAGATAAGAACTTAAAAAATAAAGCAAATTGAAGGACAACTGCCTTCACTGACATATCACCCTAGGAGCATAAAATATTATGTTTGTTTGAACAAACGATCAGTTAACCTAATCACTCTTTCCTAGAATCCTTGTAGGTTTACCAGTACTCGAGCCCACCAATCTTCGCAAGTAACTGATAACTTTTCCACTTAAAGCAGTGGTGAGAATGGCAATGAAATGCAATGTTGTATATCAATTACAACAGAGACTGACGCTGGTCAGAAATTCAAACGCATGATCCCTGGATTAATAGCCAAATGTACTACCAAACTAGCTAACAGTTCCCAATCAATCCATTTAAAATAGTGGTACAGATAAACATCTGTACACCAGACACCCTATAAACTGTGCACTTTAAAATGTCAAGAAAATGTTCACTTCATTTCTTTCAGTTTATAAAGTGTTGGGCCCAATTAGCTCAGTTCGTAAAGCATCTGGCTATCAATCAAGGGGTCAAGAGTTCAAATCCCAGCCCTGCAACAGTCTCTGTGATGATCGATATATGGCATTGTGTCTCATTATCAATCATCTCTCACTACTGATTCAATAGGAAAGTTATCAGTTACTTGCAGATATGGGGTGTGCTCAAGTACTGGTTAACCTTTCAGGATCCCAGGAAACAGTGGTTAGGTTGTCTGTTAGCCCTTAATGGCATAAAAACGACACTAAATATTCAATCAATCAATCAGTAGTTTATAACGTAAATTCTTGATGAACCTCTATAAACCGGGAACCTCATCAAACCAGATTTTTATCTGGTGCGGTGGTTGTCTGGTTGTTGGAGGTAACATTATTACCTTCACCATCCTTGGATACATCATTGTCATCTGATGAATCGTCCATCATATCTTTATCATCATCATCTTTTTCCTTGCTAGTTGTTGTACTGACAGCAGAATTAGTGGGGACATTGAGGGGTCCTGTGTCAGGCCTAACCGGTGGTCCGCTAGGGGCTGTTGAAGTTACTCTGGAAAAAAGGATAATAACAAACTGGTTAAAGTGAATGAAAGAATGAATGATCGAATCAGAGTTTTAATTTATTGCTTAACAACACAATATAGGTAAGAATTAAGATCAGCAAATTCTAACCAAATACTCTTAAAACATGCATGAACCTTAGTGGTCCTATTCTCATCATCACTCATTTGGCAGCCATGATCCAGACATGTTTTGGTAAATGAAACACGACAACGATCATAATGAAAAACTGATAAACCAGAAATGAGCAAACACTTTATGCCCCTTCACCATTTTTAGGTATTAAAATCATAAAATGAACACGACGTTCATTCAAAGGATTTGTACCTCTGCAGAGATCACCAGTGATCATATGCTTACCCGGAATCACATCTGTTTACTGATAAGAGAAAAAGTCATAAAAAGTCGAGGCATATAAACACAAAAGCCCATAAGCTATTAAATAAAAAGAGGACCCAATTATTATTTAATTTATTAAACAAGTTAAAACAATGAAAATATATGTGGTAATTTCACTTTTGGAGGTTGGTTCCAATGAAATATCAATGTTATTTTACTTGTTAAACACTAAAATTGGTATTCTCATTCACTCATGGCTTTGTCGATCTTGACAATAGCACTTTCGTGTTCACAAGATGAAATGTTTTTTCTTTTAATTTTAATGAAACCAACACGTATACTCTTTATAGGGTGGATTAGTGGTCCAGTGGTTACGCCTTGGACTGTAAACCCAGGGGTCACAGGTTCGTTCCGCGTTCCTCCAACTAAAAATACTTATCAGTTTTTCGGATGGGACTTTAATAAAAATTGAGGTCCCATGCAGCAGTGCTATACACCAGGCATATAAAAGAACCAGGGGATACTACAAAAGAGTCTCCTGTATCTCTGTACCATTCTCCAAAAACCTAAAATTACTAATACTCTTTTGGAGGTGTCGCCCATATGGAAAACCAGCTGCAATGAAATTGAATTGATTGACTGAATATTCAGTATTATTTCTATGCCATCGAGGGGCTAACAGACGACTGGTTAACCTAACCATTTTCCTGGGATCCTGAGAGGTTAACCAGAACTCGAACACACCCCATCTCTGCAAGTTACTGATAACTTTCCAACATCATCATCATACTTTTTATCATTGAAACAGCTGACAGATTAACAACTTACACATTAACAGTTTCCTCAGCTACTGAAGTGCTGGATGCCTGGGATGTGTCGACCTCGGACGTGGTTAATACTTCCATCACTTCCTCTTTCTGTACAACAGGCTGCTGTTGCTGCTGTTGCTGATGTGGGGAAATAGAAGTTTTGATGGTGCAATATAAAATAAAATCACTCTGGAGAGTAAAAAATAATATTAAGAATGAAGTTTTGTCAAGTTGTCTAGCTAATTTCATAGCCTGAGGTATGAATTTACTAAGGTAATCTGCAACCCATAAGTTCTATATAAATTAATAATTCATTTGAATTTGTTTAATTCATAATTTGAAATTGTACAAAACATGCAAGACAGTATTTAAAGAAACAAACACAGTCACCAAGGTAAGTCTAGCTCAGTCGGTAATGAATCTGATTTTCAATTCGGAGTCACAAGCTGGAATCCCCAACCGGCCAGAGTCTCCATGATGATTAGCCATCAACTTTGTTTGACACCCATTAATCTCCCACCTCTGAATATGTTGGGATAAATCAGTGACCTAATGTGAACTAATCTATATGCCAGTCATTCCGCATATTATCTAAAGAGTTTCTCTGGATAAAATAATTAGACAGTAAATTATAACACAGCTGTTGCTCACCTGTATTGTTACAGATTGCCTCTCATTTCACTACCCCTTCAACACCACCCCCTCCTAATCCCACATCCACCCCTAATAAACAGAACATTTGCAGCAGTCATACTAACTTGTTGTTTCTGCTGCTGTCGTTTTTTCTTCACCGTCTGTTTCCGTAACATCTGTTTGTAGTTCTCGCTTTTCTTGGAGCGATAGTAGTACTCCACACAGTCCATAGTATTCTGAAGGAATGACACGTATAATAATAAATACCTTTACATTCATCAAATTTAAAACCACAGTTGTTCAAATTGTTACTAAAATTTACACACTTAAGTGCACGAATCAGATAGATAAATTTGAGTATGTGTTGATCATTCGCCATAAACCATCAATTATGCCCAGTGTTGTTCAGATCATTCTACTGACTGACAAATTGCTATGAAAAATCATCGCCCGTCTATTAATCGGACTCGCATAGTAGTGTTGTAACAATTCATCGATGGATCGCGATTCACGTTTCCGCCGATGTGTGTATCGGTTGATAAATGAAACTTTCAATACATCGAGATACAATGCATTCTTTAAACCTAGGATGCATTGATACAATTGTAAGATATCGTGCATCGCAATAACATTCTTGATGAAACAAAAAAATAGCTAATAAAATCTAACAAACAAAAAATCTCTTTCCCATCAGGTACTATACCACTATGTTTATTTCACCAGTCTCGCAGTTATGCAGTGTAATAAGTTCTGTTGTTCTCTGAGATGATTTTAAATTGCATACGAGCATAGTTATTACATACACCTTATTAAACAATCATGCATAAACTACAGTTTAAAAATCAGTATCGTGATGCGCATTGCATCGCGATTTAAATATTGCAATATGGCATCGACTTTTATTTGCACAGGCAATATGTATTGTGATACATATTGTTCTGAAAATGAAGTATCGCGATACACATTGCATATGAAAAAAATGCTAATGCAAAGCTCTATCACATAGGCCAACTAGCCAGGATGACTGACAAAAACAAAAGCGAATGACTCTTTCCCTTTCCAATTAATAAATTATGATTTTAATCATTAATTAATCGTCTGAAATGTCAGATGATGAATCAATCAAACATTTCAGCTCCAATTCCTGACACTAATTATGCCACATTAGCTCAATATGCAAATAATGCTTGTTTGTTCTTTCCCTAGAAATGTGTCTGTTGACACAAATGTCCCCGCTATTGAAGCCATTTTTTTTTATTATTTCATTGTTTCATCCAGGCATCACATGTAGGTGTATGACATATTGTCAGTTCCATAAAAAAAAAATTGACCAACCCACCCTATTTTGAAACTAGGATTTGGAGAGAGCAAACAAAAAGTATTTTCTTGTCAGCTTTGGCATAAATTCGGGATTTTTTTAATGTCAAAGAAACATGTGAGGTCAATTCCATCAGCAAACTTGCAAACCATTACATATAACTTACAACTACAGTTTGTTAACTTAGTTTTTGACATTTATGTCAACATGCCTGGTTACATCAAGTTATAGAATTGGTATACGAAGAAGATTTCAATACCACAATAAACTGAATGAGATTTAATGTTATTTTCAATGCATTACAGGTTGTTTTGTTTGGTACCCAGTTTTATTAATGAAGGACAACTTGACTAATGGACACTTACCCAAGTAGAACCAACATCCAATAACTAGTAACAAGAAACTGAATAATTCTTTTTTAATGGGGTTCAACACCATTTTTAACACATGATAGGTTACATCTGCCATATCCAGTTTGTTTTATTGGTGGAGGAAGACCTAAGAATGAATCCGAGTAGAACTACAGTCCTTCAGTAAGTAACTGGCAAACTTTCTCACATAAATTTTTTTTTTGGGCTTGAACCCATGACCTAAGTGGTGATATATAATTGGTCATTAGACGACAGCACTATAGACCAGTCGGCCATGTAAGACCCCTTGACTAATCTGAAATAAAATATGCCAAACATATATTTAAAAAAAGTCCCAAATAATGTAAGAGAGTAGCTACTTTTGTTAGGTAACAAAGATTTCAATAATAGCAAATATTCATACTTTTTTCTCTAGAAATGAAGCAATCAACCCAAAGTTTTTAGGATGCTGCAGGTATTTCTCCTTGAACACCTGCTTCTCTTGGGCAGTCCATACATTGATGTATTTTCTCTCTTTGTACTCTTCCATGCAGTCCTCCAGGAGGCCATTCTTGTTCACGAACTTGAGACTTCGCTGACGGGCATCTAACATCATTGGAGGTATCACAGCAAGGTTGTGCATCTTCTTGTCTACTTCCTGGTATATATAATTATGAAGTCAGTAAGAGAAGAATAAATGGTATTTATAACACAATGGAGGTTATATAACCAATTTTAATGGTTGAGGAAGACCTCAGAGTTAATATAGTGTATGAGTAGAACTACTGTCTTTCCATAATTAACTAACAAGTTTTATCCCATAAAGTGTGTGATATTACTTTATAGCGATAGAGGGCATGCTCTTACTTTATAGTAATAACATGTGTGCAGTTACTCTATAGCAATCGTGCACAGTTACTTTATAGCAATAACGTGTGTGCAGTTACTCTAAAGCAATGGTGTGCAGTTACTTTATAGCAATAAAGTGTGTGCAGTTACTCTAAAGCAATGGTGTGCAGTTACTTTATAGCAATAAAGTGTGTGCAGTTACTTAATAGCAGTAGAGGGCATGCTCTTACTTTAAAGCAATAACGTGCGTGCAGATACTCTATAGCAATAACGTGCGTGCAGATACTCTATAGCAATAACGTGTGTGCAGATACTCTAAAGCAATAAAGTGTGTGATAATACTTTATAGCAGTAGAGGGCATGCTATCACTTTATAGCAGTAACGTGTGTGCAGTTACTCTATAGCAATAGTGTGCAGTTACTTTATAGCAATAATGTGTGCGCAGTTACTCTAAAGCAATGGTGTGCAGTTACTTTACAGCAATAAAGTGCGTGTAGTTACTTTATAGCAGTAAAGGGCATGCTCTTACTTTATAGCAATAACGTGTGTGCAGTTACTCTATAGCAATAACGTGTGTGCAGTTACTCTAAAGCAATAAAGTGTGTGATATTACTTTATAGCAGTAGAGGGTATGCTCTTACTTTATAGCAGTAACGTGTGTGCAGTTACTCTATAGCAATCGTGTGCAGTTACTTTATAGCAATAACATGTGTGCAGTTCCTCTAAAGCAATGGTGTGCTGTTACTTTACAGCAATAAAGTGTGTGCAGTTACTTTATAGCAATAAAAGGTGTTCTCTTACTTAATAGCAATAACGTGTGTGCAGTTACTTTATAGTAATAAAGTGTATGCAGTTTCTTTATAGCAATCAAGTTAAAGTAATTAGAATAAATAAAAATAAATGGGTGGGGTATTATACCAAATACATCTGTTGCATGATACATACATGTAAGTGGGCATCTCAATTATAAAATTCAATAGACACTGTCAATATGTAACATTGACTGTCTAAATATATTCTGTAGTGAACCCATCATTTTCAAACATAAATTTTACATTATAATACTATCATGCCTTTCCTTTGAAATATATTATTGAGTTAATTAAATAAACAATATTCATTGTTAATTGAAATATATGTCACTAACTGAATATTTCAACAAAAATAATTCACTATTTTGTTTCCACCTTGCATTGATTCTGTTGAATAATTTTGTAGTATATATTTTGTTATAACTAACTTTTGTTAACTTGTATACAATAGAGGACCACAGGGAAGATTGAAGTTTGTTCCAACTGTGTTTCCTCTTTAAATAAAGACTTAATTATTATTATTTTTTTTTTATTATAATATGATTGAAATACTGTTAAAATACGACTAAGCAAAAACTGCACAATGTAGCAGAAAATGACAGCTTTTCCTTTTGAATATTGATTAAACAATTTTCTAATTATGTCTACAATTACAATTCCACAATACAAAAATTTCAGATTTTTCTATTTACCTAATGATAGTACTTAACCAGACAATGAACAATATCACCAATTTTCTGAAAATATCAGTTTACACATGATAATTAAGGTATGGTAGAAACCAAAGCAAAAATATATCCCTGAAAGTACAGTTTGGATACCATCTGATTAAAGCCGCTAAAAGCTACATGTAATATGAAGATATCACCTTACCTCTTGTTCATTAAGTCCGTCCATTATTTGTTCAATTTCTGCCTCACTCCTAGCATACTGTGCACTTATACCGGCTCTGGTACCAGACCTGTGCAATGGACAAAATATGATGTCGTTTACAAGTCTAAGAGCTTAATAATAAACAGTTTAAGCTGCATGTACATGTACATGAACACCAGGGGCTAGGGGCACATGCACCAGTAAGTTTACAAACTTCTTAAAAATTATGTCATTTCATATTTCACCAACATCTTCACAAGAACAGTTTTTTGGACTGTCTTATAAATAAAACTCCTTTTTAAACTTGCAATGACTAAATTCATTAATGGAACATCTGTAGGTGTCACCATTTTTATACGAAAGTCTTGTGACTTACGAAGGTCAGTATAACTGGTCCCTTGACTGTTCAGATATCACATGAGATCTGAATTACAAAAATGGCTGTCAAGATCTGAATCGTATGCCAATAATGTACTGGTATGCAAGCATCTTGGAATATCTTTTAGAAAGGTACAGAGAAGTGAAATTATAACAATCCGGCTGTACACACGAGTATATTCAACCTGTGGATTAACGATACGTACAAAGGACGAGACTTTCACCATTCACAAACCTGGTTAGCTGTCACAGTTTATATTCTTATCTAAAAATATATATTACATCTTAAATAGTTGTAAAATATAGTTAAGACATTTTGTCAGAGTAATGAATTTGAAAAATGATTTTAAGATTTCTTTTTACCCATGCGAGCAAATAAGTAGGAGTAAGACTCACACCACCAGGCCTCAAGGTCATTATATTGTTTCTAAATGGAGCTAAACTCCATTCAACACATTTCAGGTTACCGGTACATACGGCATATCTAGTTTTATTGATGGAGTAAGACCTCAGCATAAATCTTGAGTAGAACCATTGTCCTTCTGCAAGTAACTGGCAAAATTACTGACAAGGTTTTTGTACCAAGAGACTCAAATTTACAATCTCAGTGATGAGAGAAAAATGACCTTGAGAAACCACCTTAGACCACTCGGCCATGGACAGACTCCCTCAAAATGATAAAACTCTTCAGTAAAATGCTCCATTGAGTACAGCTAAAACCAACTTATGGGAAACTAGTTACTATTGTAGCATGATTTTAATAGATTGATCTGAGCTGAACTGAGCTGGTGATGAACTCATGAGATTTATGTCAGGGTCAGAATATCCCTGTGCTACAAGGCAAGATAAAAGTAATACAACTGACCTGCTCAGTTTGTCATCTCTGGCCTTCTTCAGTTCTGGAAATACCTTTTCAAAGTAATCTCTGTGTTTTGCTTCTTTAGCCCTGAAAGAAGTGTAAAATCAAAAAAAAAATAATAAGAAGCAGAAAATAAAATGAGCATTAATTATTACAATGCTTTAATCTTATGATTTAGTGAAGACCTTCCTTGAAGTAAAACAAATCATATATATCGCAAAAAAACAGGATTATCCTCACTCATCATTTTCTTTTTTAAAACTTTGAAAAACACTTTCTTTCTTATATAAAATTGGAAAACCACTAAAATTTGAAGATGTCTGATTCAATTAAGTTCCAGTGTAACTTCAAAGCAGCTGTCAGACCAGTACAGTGTCACTTTGACCAGCTGTCAGACCAGTACAGTGTCACTTTGATCAGCTGTCAGACCAGTACAGTGTCACTTTGATCAGCTGACAGACAAGTACAGTGTCACTTTGATCTGCTGTCAGACCAGTACAGTGTCACTTTGATCAGCTGGCAGACCAGTACAGTGTCACTTGGATCAGCTGTCAGACCAGTACAGTGTCACTTTGATCAGCTGTCAGACCAGTACAGTGTCACTTTGATCAGCTGTCAGAACAGTACAGTGTCACTTTGATCAGCTGACAGACCAGTACAGTGTCACTTGGATCAGCTGTCAGACCAGTACAGTGTCACTTTGATCAGCTGTCAGACCAGTACAGTGTCACTTTGATCAGCTGACAGACCAGTACAGTGTCACTTTGATCAGCTGTCAGACCAGTACGGTGTCACTTTGATCAGCTGTCAGACCAGTACAGTGTCACTTGGATCAGCTGTCAGACCAGTACAGTGTCACTTTAATCAGCTGTCAGACCAGTACAGTGTCACTTTAATCAGCTGTCAGACCAGTACAGTGTCACTTTAATCAGCTGACAGACAAGTACAGTGTCACTTTGATCAGTGGTTTTGAGGACTAAATAAATTTAACTATTTAGACAGTGAATATAAAACATGTGAGCATTGTTTAGAAATCTGTATACAAGGTTAAATGAAGAAAGCTAAAAAACAAACAAAACACAATGGAATGTTGTTTTTTGTTACAAGACAATTGGTTCAAAAGTGCTTATACAGCATTCATGTATCAACTTAAGTCTCTCAAGTCAAAATTATGCCACAAATATATAAAAAAAAATTTAACATGAAAGTTGCTGCTTTACAACGTACTTTCGTTTTGGATTATTTTCCCACTTTTCCACTTTCTTGACCCAGGCCTGCATCAACTGATCGTACCTCTGTGTCAAATACTTCTCCTGTAAAATACATACCATGTATAATATAATAAAAAATACCACAAATAATTAATCAGAATTTTTGTAAGGAATGGGGTTAAACGATGTTTTCCGCTTATGACATGTTATATAAACATATCCAGTTTTTCTGACCACAGAATAAATCCATGTAAAACCACCATCCTTCTGCAAGTAACTGACAAACATTATCACATAGATGTTTTGGACAGAGACTCGAACCAACAACCTCAGCAGTGAGAGATAAGTGTTTATTGGACAAGTGTGTCCAACTATCAATCCAGGGGTTGTGAGTTCGAATTCCCATCCGGGACCAGTCTCCATGATGCACGATATACAACATTGTGTCTCATCGCCAGTATCTGACATAATCTTAATTTAACTTTTCCACTAAATTATACTTCTTTCAAGAACATAAATTATGCAAATTTATTTTAGATTGATTGTGAGGAAAGCTCAAAGCTTATACATGTGTGAACGGTTCTCAAGTCTGATTCTTAGGTACATGTATAACCAGCACTGAGTGTTGTTTTTTGAGAGGCATCAGGTCGAGCTGGGGATTTAACCCGCAGCCTCTGGCATGAGCGGCCAACATTCTATCCAATACACTATCAACTCTTGCTATGCTTGTTTAATGAATTTTATTTTTCGAAAATCATGTAAACATACATGCACTAAATTAAATAAATTTTGAGCCTGAGCTATGCAAAAGATACACGAAAAAAAAGACCATATTTAAATTCTTTGTTATAGCAGTTATGAATGAATATGTCATAATGCGAGATATTTATCAATGAATAAGTCATAGGACATTACGTTATAGGAGAATAAGGATACGCGAGTAAAGGAGGTGTGGGATGAAAAATCTATACCTGATAAAAAATACGCAGAAATCCTTGTCCTGTTTGCAAGAAAAAAATACTCTTACACTGTCACGTATCATTTCTGCGGGCAAACCATAGAAGTGGAATGATTCCAACCATCACTATTCAGCTGTTAAAAACTCACTCAGTAACCTAAATTTTGGATATTCATAATTTTCAAGTGCTTCTTTGCAATCTGTCGTCTACCTACCCTGATCTTCCTTGCCTGATGTCGCTTCTTGAAATGCAAAATCAACTTCGGTTTGAAGAGAACAAAACTGAAAATTGAAGAAAGTCATGTGGTTATCAGTTCAACCCAACCTCAAAAACAAAAATATATCCTATAAATAAAAATTATGTGTTTTTCAGTTGAAAATGTTCTGGTAAAGTCGGGGTTTGAGCCCTGCTCGGTTCAAAACTTGCGGAAGGATGGCGATTCTACTCAAGATTTATTCTAAGGTCTTTCTCAACCGATAAAACTGGATTTACCATATATAACCAGTCATGTGCTGAAAATGATGTGAAACCCCATTAAATTAACACATAAAACATCAACAGCTCACTGTAATGGGAAAGTGATCTTTTTATTTTAAACAAAATTTTCCACACATTGTGAGACTTTATGATTGTGTGGTTTCCAGTTTTATTTGTGAAGGAAGGCATAAGAATGAATATGAAAGTCCTTTCATCATCAAGTAACTGGCAAACTTCTAGCATAAAATATATGAACTTAGCAGGGCTCAAACCAACAACTGCAATGGTGAGCGGTAACTCATTTTAAGACAGATCCAACACCAGAATACAGCTTACTACGACAGTGATTGGTCAGTGACTGGAGTCAAAGCATATTTTCATCGAAAGTTTAAAAGTCTAAAACAAAAAAACTCAACTTTCAAATTTTGCATTAAGGTTGATAACAGGGTCAACACCTTTACATAACGATAATATCTCAGTATAGAAATTTTGTTAAAATCATTTGCCCCCAATTTTTAAATACAATGATTGAGTTTTAACCCCTTACCCTACTCCCACCTCCAGTTTATAAATGTAAGGATTGAACTTAAACCACAATTTTTAAATGTAAGGAGTCAATTTTACTCCAAGTTTTAAAAACTGGGGAGTATTAAGCTAAAACATGGGGGCAAAGTACCCCAACAGTGCTAACCTTACCATGAGGAGAAATGATTTATCAACTTACTTTTTCTTGTTTTCATGGTAGATGGGTGCATCTGATGGTTGGTTGTACAGGGGCTGTAATTAAACAAGATATTGATATCTAGATATATGTATCATCTAAATAATATATGCTGTACGGTGTCATTGGCATACCACATTAAGATAACAAAGTTACCGTTTTATTTAATGGTATATGGAATACATGGTTCATGCATATTTTTCCATTTTACAAGAACAGAAAAAGTGAAAAGTTGGGCAAATTTGTCCTAATA
Source organism: Panopea generosa (assembly GCA_029582155.1). Classification (NCBI taxonomy): domain Eukaryota; kingdom Metazoa; phylum Mollusca; class Bivalvia; order Adapedonta; family Hiatellidae; genus Panopea; species Panopea generosa. The sequence continues at coordinate 42,807,095 of CM055899.1, forward strand.
AAAAAGGATTTCTACAGATTTTAATACTAATTTTTATTTTATTTTTTTTTACCATAAATTTTGGAGAAAAAAAATATTTTGGATTTATTTTTCTCAAAAAACTGGTTTTATGCTTTGCGAAGGAAACAAGTGAAAAATTTTTATGTCTCACTGATAGAATGCTACCCTATATTTTTAGTACCAGGAATTAAAATTTGGACACAAAATGCATAATATATGTAAAGTCTCAAAAAAAATACTATATACTGTGTTTTCTAGAAAATCCATTTCGTAATGTAGTACTAGTAACTAGAAACCTGTCCGTGGGACATGAATGCCCTTGGTTTCTATTATGGGGTTTTCTGTATAAGCAAATGTCCAATACTAGTTTTATTATTTCTTTCAGAAATCTTTTGACATAACCTTTACCATCTCTTTCAGATGGTGAAAGATGGGTATAAAATATCAGCATAATATTGTTTAAATTGAAAAATCTATTTCTTGGTAACAACCTGCAAGGGAAACTTGTCTTTTCACCATTGACCGTCCTCCCAACGACCTTGATTTTGGGATAGTGGGAGTTGTATAGGGCCCATTGTCTTCAGATACTGAACAATCCTGGCTTAAAATTTTTAAAACCAACTCATTTTCTGCAAAGTTGCAGTTTGGAAGGAAAAAAGTGATGGACGCATGTACGGACGGACGAACAACCCTAATGCTAAATGCCTCACTCCTCCCCTGTCTATTCCAGGATATACAATACCCCCACCCCCTCACCAAAACAGTCACATATTAAACAGAATACTTGCTTAGGAGTACAGAATGTCTGCATATGTAAAACATGGGGGAAAGCATGAAATTGATCTCATCTAAAGATTTGATTTTTAATAATCTGCAATGAAACATGCTATCGAGACTTACCAGATCAACTTTGCGTCCCATCTTGGAAAACTTGTTATGTGATTCTTGGGCTTTTTTCTGAAAGATGATGAAAGAATATAAATGAATTTTGAATGTTTCAGGAATCGCATCCTATAAACTCTAAAACTGTGTTTAATTAACAAATTTTTTGTCCATAGCACTTTTTGAAATTCTCCTATGCAATAGAAACATTGGGGCGGGATCATTTTTAACCCTACGGACGACATCTGAACCAATCTAAATAAAACTATAGTTGGTCATCATTACTACATAAACATTTTGAAAAACTGTTTGGCCGTTCATGAGAAGAAGATTTTTTAAGTTTTGGACTATTTTTAGTAACGGTGGCCATCTTGAAATTTAGATAGAAAAAAAAATCTTCTGTATAGTCTCATATGCAATAGAAACATCCACGTGAAGTTTCAGTTTAATTGGCCTTGTGGTTTCAGAATAAATGAAAAAAGAGAATTTTCTGTTTTCCCATTGTATCCCTATGTAAAATTCTAAGTCCCTTTACAGAGCCTCTATAAATTTTAGCCCCTAAATTCTTATCTGCAATCAAATCCCTACACATAGGGATAATTTATATAAAATATGTACAAATCTGACATACCAGTTCTTAAGAAAACGATTTTAGTAATTCCCAATTTCGACCCTTTTGGGGCCCCTCCTGACCCCTTAAGACATAGGAATCCAGTCATTTTTACAAATCTGAACCTCCTTCACCTAACAATGCTTTTGTGAAGATATAGGCAAAATCATTTCCATATAAAAAAAAAATATATATTATATTGACATGTGTCCCCTAATTGAACCCTCGGGGCGTGGTCATTTTTAACCCTAGTGACACCATTTGAACAAATCTAACAAATCTATAGTTGGTCATCATTACTACATAAGCATTTTGAAAATCTGTTGGGCTGTTCAGAAGAAGAAGATTTTTTAAGTTTTGGACTATTTTTATGAATAGTGGCCATCTTGAATTTTAGATTGAAAAAAAAAATCTTCTGTATAGTCTCCTATGCAATAGAAACATCCATGTGAAGTTTCAGTTTAATTGGCTAGTTGTTTCAGAATAGATGAAAGAAAAAGAGAATTTTCTGTTTTCCCATAGTATCCTTATGTAAAATCAAACCCCTACACATAGTGATAATTTATGCCAAATATGAACAAATCTGAATTACCGGTTCTTAAGAAAACGATTTTAGTAATTCCTTTTGGCCAGTAGAGCTAAAAATGAACAGAAAAAAAACACTGCAGCATCTTGTACAATACATGTTTATTTCGTTTATACTGATTTATTTTAACCTGGTTGTGAAGGAAATGGCTCTTGACTCCATTTTTATTAGTGTAGCCTGTGGTCCAGTGAAAGAGCATTGAACCCATGATCGAAGGGTCGCAGGTTCAATTTTCTGCCATGACTATGTGTGGTGTCCTTGAGCATGACACTTTTTCCACATTATTATGCCTAATACTGGTTCTACCCAGGAAGACTTTGAGCGTGATTTGTCTAAGTTATAATAAATTGTTTCACAAACGAAGTAAAATAAATAAGCTTAAACTAAACACCATTTCCTGGGTATTGAGCGCTGCTTTTTGAGAAGCCATTTGGCTGAGCCAATAACCACTGGAATGAGCAGCATTATTGTCAACCTTTAATATAATGTATATGTTTTTTCACGTCAAATGCTGTGTTAAAATGCTATTGATTCCGTTGCCTCTTTTCTGGAAAATAACCAACAGCTGAGTTCCATGTTTTGTTCAAGTTATGAGGCTAGTTTATTATTATTATTATTATCACTTTGTTGTTTTTTTTATTTTTTTGTAAGCTTCAAAAGAGAGCTGTTCTCATTTTCAGAAATGTTCAATGTTTTACTTTGTCAGTTTAATATAATGTTGAATGACAATGTTTCTATTATATCTCGTTCAGAAATAATTTTTTTCTTTGTCTGCATCCTTCAACACGAGTGCGACAAACAGTTCTCTTTTTTCTTTACATGTATACGTCATCTTCATGAATTAGCTATAGGGGAAAACAGTAAAAACAATTTATCTGTAAAATCTGGTAAAGTAGTGGAAAATATATGTTCGCGTAATTAAAGGGAATATTTCAAAATTGGAACATATCTTGTGACATGTTACATGAGTCATGTGATTTGATCCATTACACAGGTTTACATGTAGTAAAAATTATTTGATCTCAGAAAGAGTTTATATGATGATGTGAAGGTCGCCACACGGTATTTAAGTGATGTCTTCCTTTAAAGAGCAGGTTAAGTATAATATAAGTAATATCATGTAGAATATTTTGGGGTAAAAAATGTTGTTTTTTTATAACTGAAACACTTTAACTTACCGTCTTCTAAAAGTAGTGCGACTTCGTACTAGCGTGAGTATGTTATGAGGTGTATGGATTTTATCTCGAACCCAGGTTGGTGATGAGATAAGATTTGTTTGAATAAAGAGCATCATTTTGGTCAATTTTAAAAAATGAAGAGAAGCAGATTTATAGACAAATATAGTAACATACCCGGTTCTCGGCATATATAATCTGTGCAATACTCTGGTGTTTCACATCCACCGTCGTGTCGGGAGTGTCCTCCGTCTCAACCTCGTCTTTGTGTTTATTGGCTGCTTCCTCTTGTTGCTATGGAAAAAGCGAGAAATGTTGAAGTGGCATGATGAGTCAACATTTTTTAAGTTGTTATTCTTTATTTTGAACTTTTGTCCAATCTGATTTTTTAAGGAGTCCCTTTGTAGAAGTATAAAACAGCTTTACTCTAATTTATTTTAGTTTAATTACAAAATAGGATCAAAGCTTTCATGAATGGCTCAGATTCCTGGGTAGAACCAGAGCTGGTTGGTGTTTTTGACAGAACATAGGTTTCGGCTTGGGATCAAACTTGCAACATGGGGTCGCAAATTCAAATCCCAACCAAGTCGTAGTCTCCGTGATGATATATCGTCAACGGGTTGGGTGCGTTTTGGGTCATATTTGACCCATTTAAAGCTGTATTGATAAAATATAACATCTCACAAACACAAAACTGTACACATTATTAAGATATGTGCAGTACTTATTATTTTATAGTGCTCTGAAAGACAGTTACCTTTGATGTAAAAATTGCATTGAAGTACTATATAAAGTCTTCTTTTATCTTGTATGCAGTTGTGTGTATATAGATGAGATGAAAATAAAGATTTAAACTAAATTAACAAAAATTCAATAATCACCAACATGTGCAAAGGAAGAATTAGTGCTAAAATATATGTATTAAAAAGGGAGGTAATAGCTGATTTTTTTATTGTTCTATTATTTAACATGTATATATTTTAAAAAAATTATCATAAAAAAAGGGAATGATAGTATTGAAGTATATAATTATTTCAACAAAAATTTTTAAGTAGTTGAATGGGAAAAAAGTTTAAATTAAATGCCTTCCTGTACTAAAACAAGGTGTTGCTATCAATCGGTTCATGTTGACAGCGTATAATACAAGTTTTAACTAAACAGAAATAACATAGTACAGGAATAAAGTGGTAGCCTTTTAACTTTTTGCAGCAAGACAGAAAATAAAAAATTTACCCATATCTTTAAAATAACAGAAGACATAATAATTCAAACAGTTATACTCCAAATAATAATCCAAACAGTTATACTCCAAACAGAGATGTTTTCCACATTTTATAGAATATCAACTTATTCATGTGCCTGTCGCACATGACCTTTGAGTATTTGTGAAATTGACACGCATTTCCTAGAAAAAGGAATGCTTTTTTCATTGGGCAGATTTTGTTTCATGTCGGGAGAATGACGATCTTTTTTTTTTGACAAGCTAACATTTCAAAAAAAGTATTTTCAAAACTTACTATTGAATTGGACAGTGAACACAATGTTGAGAAATTGCGATTGTTTTTTTTTACCTAAAGAGATCAAGTACGATTGGGATCGGCCATGTCTGAACACTTAAACTATAAATATCATATGTTATTTTCAGGTCAGAAATTTCCAGTCATCAATGTGTTTATATATGGGTAAAAGCCTGTAAGTCTTTGTGATATTATTTTAAATCCCTTACTGTACAATGTATTGGTTAAAAATCGAGGGATTAAATGAGTCGGGTGATTCTATTTTGATTTCAATTTGAATCGTCATACAGAACGTGGTAAAAACTGTTTTATTTTATAGTAAGTCTGAAAGACGATGTGGATATCCTCAAACATTATATAAGTGCTGTCTATTTTCAGATTGGGGATTTCAGTTCAAGTTTACCACTCAAATTCAAATATCGATTTTGTCACTTTTTGGTGGATTTGACATACCGAACAATTCAGATTTAATTTATTAATGATAAAGAGACACAATTAGTGAGCAGATGCTAATGTAAACATGTAATAAACTGTCGAAAAAAACAAGCCCTAGAAGGAAACAGATGAATCTTTCATAAGAGATTTGACTGTTACCTGTTTCTTTTTCAGTTTGTTCTGTATCTGGGTCTCTACCATAACAATCTCTCTGTCGATCTTTCCAATGTTCTGAAGCAGGTCGTCCTTGATCTTCTGTACTTTCAACGTCTCCTCCGGGGGCAGGGTCGGAGATATGGCCTCAACCTGGGGGTTGTAGGCAGGCTCCTGAAATCATATAATTTTTCGTATGATTTTATAGGATTGGGTGGTTTAATGTAAATCTTATGCTATGCCTTCCTAGGCAGAACCAATACTAGCGCATATGCTTAATACTATGATTTCGTGTTTGTTCGAAATTCATGGGACTGTAGCTATTGAGTTCTGATTCAAAGTGGCATATTTTTACTGTCAAAACCGTGCATTTTATAACTTATATCTTGTTGTTGACATCTGTTCTTCAAATACATGCATGATTTATCAAATATTTTGTAGAGATACTCTTGTAAAAAATTTGTATTCTGCAACCTATTATTATGCCAAGGTTAATCATGAAATATTGTAATGATGTTTGTGACACCCTACACTAGTTGTACCCTCCATCCCTGCGTATGTAAATAGCACCTTGTGATATTTTTATCAAGCAGACGTTACTTTCTGCATCCTGCATAATTATGTCACGTTGCATATGAAAGATAATAATGCACTTTTTTTCAAAAAACATATTTATTTCTTCTGATGGTATGATTGAATCTCTGTTTTTGTTCTCCACAATATGAATTAAAGAATGTCAAGACTGGGGCAATTTCTCATTGCTGTAGGGAATAATTTCGGGACTGATATAGTATTTCTGACGAACTTAAATTCCGCACCACCCTGCTTTGTACCAACACAAAATCATTATCTTACTCAAAGATACAACACATGGGACTGGCCTGGTCTATTACATTTACAGGGGAAAATGTGTCAAATGTAATGTCAAAGTGGATATATTTAACTATCTATAAAATTTGACCCCAGGGTCATCATTTGAACAAACTTGAGAGAGCTTTGATATAAGAATTCTTCACACAATATTTGGTGAAAATCTGTCAATTGATTTCAGAGAAAAGTTGTTTAAAGCAAAGTTAATGATGGACGACGGACGACGGACGAAGGTAGATCACAATAGCTCATCTTGAGCTTTGCTCAGATGACTTAAAAACCTAGTAAAGGTTTGCTTTTTTCTTCTTCTTTATAACTGCAAATCTTGAACCAATGAAGAACTTGAGCCCAGACATACGCTGCAGATTTTGTTTTTCACTGTGTCTTGGACATAACTGTTACAATGGAGCCCTATGGGAAATGCAATAGTGGTGTGAGACATACAGTGGTCTATGGATAAAGGATAAGTGAAATCCAATCTGAAATCTGTTACAAAAGTAAATTAACGGGGATTTTAACACCATTTTCAACACATTTGGAGTCATATACAATGTATGACCTCCAGGTTTAATGGCATAGGAAAACCTCAGAATGAATCTGATTAGAACCACAGTCGTTTTTCAAGTAGCTGGCAAACTTTTTAACTTAACATTTTTTGGACTGAGCAAGACTTGAACCTATGACCTCAGCGGAGTTGGACGACTGATTTTTGTTATCAAAACTTGCCTGAACAGACATGGAGGACACTGGTAAATTTAGTTTTTATCATCTTATAATTTCAAATGACCTTACCCGCTTTGGTTCAGACTGGCTCACATCAATTCTCAAGGGCTGAGCCAGATCAGGTCGATCCATTGCCAAACGTGGTCGTTTAGGAACCTGTGGACCTGGATCCGGGGCAGCACTGATAGTAGGCTGAGGGGCTCCTTGAAGGTTACCCATGTTGTCTTGTCGGAAATGTTGCCCGTATGCAGCTGACAGGTCCGGCCTTTAAAAAGAAAAATAAGGTACATTTTTTATATATATACATAATATATAATATAAGGCTATCCTTAAAAAATTGTGTGTTTGCTGTGCTCAGACCAAGTACTTTTTAGGTGAGTAGGTAGGTAACTATATTATTTTAGGGGGTGGGGATTAGATTATGATTTTTTTATTGTCATTTAGAATAAAAATGGGACATAATACATGAAAAAAAAAAAACAATCAAAATCAAAAGGTTTGGCTCTACATAATTTTAGTGAGTTGGTAGAAGCACAACAAATGTATTTATCTAAATTCATTAAACAATTTTTGGGTCTCCAATCTTTTAGTGGGTAGGTAGAAGCACAGCAAACAATATTTGTTTAAGTACAGCTTAAACACAACCTTCCAAATATAGGGCAAAAAAATATTAAACATCATATAACAGTTTTAACGAAATAAGCAAAGTTTTTGTAAAATCAAAAACAACTCGTCCTGCTAGACCCCTTGTGTCCCCCTTATCTTTACCAGTAATCACACTCATGACATTTCACTGATGAAAACTACGGATAGGGGGCTTCTTGAAGCATGAGCAGGCTAAAAAAAACTTTTACCAGAAAAAAACAACCCAGATACAATAGCTCCCAATTTCTTAAACTAAATTTTCTTTTAAATTAAAGCATGGCATATCCTTTGAAACTAAAAACTAATTTTGTTTTTTTATAGATGAGCATAAATGTGCAACAAGGGATGTCTTTAAATCGTAATAAAGTGGTGTGGTAGTGTAATAGATAGAGTGTTGGCCATTCACGCCAGAGGTTTATATACATACTCAAACCATTTCAACTTGAGCAACCCACTCACACTAAATCATCAAACTGCTTCATCAGGAAACATAATCTCTTGCATCTTAAGTATTTGGAGTAAAATACTGTATGTACCCCCACCCCATTCACCTTCCTTTTTTTAAATCTTTAAAACCACTCAATTTTACAGATGGCTTAATGTTTTATTACTCGCGAACTTGTTTTATGACATTTTACACAAATTGTGTACAATATTTTAACTGATGTTTTCCGTCCATATAAACCACGCCCCCTAACCTCCCCCCTCCCCCCACTCACACTTTTGTCATACCGGTACACTGTTATCTTTGGACTAAAATATCAAATTTTTCCCTGAAATCCAAATTTAATAAACCTACCTGTATCTTGATCTATCTACGCCGCCCTGCGTGTGACTTCCATAGTCAAGAAGTGTGGGTCGTCTCTGTTTGTACGGATCCGCATCTCGACTGGAAGTGGCAGCTACACGCTCACGTGTAAACTGTTCCCTGGCATGCTGCTCTTGCACTTGATGCTGAAATCGATAATTTGAAATTTTGATAAGAAAGAAATATATCCAGTTATGATCCGCAGCTGGGTCATACCAAAAGACTTAGTTCAAGGTCTGGTTGACCCATTGTCAGTATAATGTGATTGGATGGGGTATCATACAATGTGTCTGCAGCATGATACTCCAGTGTGGCAGCGTGCAGAATACTGTCTCAAGTAGACACCATCGTGACAGGAATGAAGGTCTCACTACACAGTTGAATTTTGTTCTTTGTTCTATATAAAATAAGGTATAGGATTTTCATGGTAAAAAAAGAATTCCACATAGAAAAGAATTTTCAAAGCAGGAATGTATACCCATATAAAAATACACATTAACTGGTAGGTTGACAATGTTGTTGTTTTGTTTTTTTAAAGAGGGTGCAGTGACACCTTGAGATTTTTTTGTAAAAAGAAGTCCTCAAATGCTCATAAATACATGCATATATTAAAATCCTATAAAAGTCACTTTTTTAACACCAATGATGTCTTATTGCAGTATATGCTATGCCAACTTTTGCTCTACTCATCTGCAGCAAGAAATCACAACCACTATGAACCATTTTGAAAATATTTCAAAACCAAATTACATAGGCCTTTTTTTTTAAGCGTAACAATCATTTTGCCGTGAGAAGGGGCGTAACTGTGTAGTGAGACGTAAACACCATACAACAACCTGCAATGACACCAATTTTGTCCCTAGGGTAATGGCTTGAACAAAACGGAGATAATTTCATTAGGTGGAAGGTATTACATGCAAAATACCAAAGCTCCAACCCTTATTGGGAAAGACAATTATTTAAATTTAAAAAAAAATCACTGATAAGAAAGCCCCTGTCATGAACTGACAATTTGAGAGAGCTTCACATGAGACGGCTTTACACCAAATGTGGTGAATATCTGTCAAGCGATTTCCAATAAAAAGTTGATTGAAGCAAATATTTATATGATGGACGAATGGCGGACTGATGGTAAGCACAAAAACATTACATCTCCCAGAGGAGGGAAGACATAATAGAGTATCAACTTATCATTTATGGGGTGTAAGCCCACCACTGACTTTTGTTATATAATCGACAGTATATAAAAAGAGTTTGAAGGCTTGCCATTTATACAAAGACCCAAATGAAAGAAGAGAAATTATCAATTGTCAATTATTGTTTGTCAACCTCTGCACTACCAAAATATGATGAGAAAAGTAGTGGTCATATAAGATTTTTTTTCTGATCAGTGTGTACACTGGTGACAAAGTGAAACTAGACTTCCAGAATCATGTACTCATACCCAAATTTCCAAGCATAATTTTTTTGTCTTAAATATGACATCATTTTCAAATTTTTTAAAATACATAAAAAAAAGCCATTCAAATAAAAAAAAAATTAGCATTAAAAAAAGGAAAATGCATTTTTAAAGAAAAAGGAACAAGAAGTATTTATATTCGCAATTATGCGACTACCCCCTAGAAGCATTTTCCTGTTGCCAATGGTGGAATATGTCTATAAAACAACAATAATTCGGGGGTATAAACTCCTCCTCTTTCTGATGGCCTTTGCCTTAGTGGTTATTTTTTATTTTTCAGACATTGAAAATGGAAGTCTCAAAAGATTTCAAATGCAGCACTGTTTTGGCAAATTACAGTTCCCGCTGTCAAAAAAAAAAACAGAAAGAAAAAAAAAACAAGAGGGCCAAGATGGACCTATATCGCTCACCTGACTGACCCTTGAGTCACCCAACTTAAGTAGATTATATAATACATGTACACTAAAAATTCCAGAAAAATGAGATCAGCAAGTAGTTAGAATTTTGATTTGTTTTGAAGATGTAACAGATGCGTAGAAGAGTTCAAACTTGGTAGAGGTTCACCCATGGTAAATGTCAGTGAAATTACATTGAAATCAGGTCAGTAGATTCTGACAAGAAGTTTTTACTATAGCTGCCTATATAGTAAAATAGCACCTCACTGTGGTGGTCATGTTTTTTAACAAATTACAACGGCTTGAACAAACTTGGTAAAGGGTCACCCAAGGTACATTTCTGTGAAATTTTAAAATTTCTTGCCGCCATGTTCTTTGACTAATCATGATGGCTTGAACAAACTTGGTAGAGGGTCACCCATAGACCATTTCTGTGAAATTATTCTAAAATTGAGACAGTAGTTTCTGACAAGAAGATTTTTTCAAGTTTTTACTATAGCTTATATAGTAAACTAACCCCACTCCTTTGCCGCCATGTTTTTTGACAAATCAAGATGGCTTGAACAAACTTGGTGTAGGCTCACCTAATGAACATTTCTGTGAAATTATCTTAAAATCCAGCCAGTTGTTTCTGACAAAAAGATTTTTTAAGTTTTTACTATAGCTTATATAGTAAACTAACCCCACCCCCTGGCCACCATGTTTTTTGACGAATCAAGATGGTTTGAACAAACTTGGTACAGGGTCACCCAAAGAACATTTCTGTGAAATTATTTTTTAAAATCGAGCCAGTGGTTTCTGACAAAAAGATTTTTTAAGTTTTTACTATAGCTTATATAGTAAACTAACCCCACCCCCTGGCCACCATGTTTTTTGACGAATCAAGATGGCTTGAACAAACTTGGTACAGGGTCACCCAAGGAACATTTCTGCGAAATTATTTTAAAACTGAGCCAGTAGTTAGTTTTGACAAGAAGATTTTTTAAGTTTTTACAAATTAAACTTGCCCCACCCCCCCTGGCGGCCATGTTTTTTGAATTAATCAAGATGGCTTGAACAAACTTGGTAGAGGGTCACCCAAGGAGCATTTTTATGAAGTTATATCAAAATTGGCCCAGTGGTTTCAGAGGAGAAGTTGTTAGAAGCTAAAAGTTAACTACGGACGACGGATGAAGGACGACAGACGACAGACTACAGGCGATCACAAAAGCTCACCTGTGAGCCTTCAGCTCAGGTGAGCTAAAAAATAAAGGGTTGCATAATCATTTGAGCATGTGCATAATATAATAAGCATGAATCTCCAGAATGATTCTCTGTTATTTAATCCACAAATATCCAGAATCAAAAACAGATACCAGTCTCAATGTACATGTTTCACTGTAGTTAACCAACCTATAGGGATGTCTGCAATAGTACAGTCAGTGTAACAGTCGCACGTACTGGTACCCACAGATAAAGATAAAATATGCAGTATATACCATTTCCCACAATAATCAAACTTACAAACCTCAGAAAGCTTAAAATCCAGAATTCTAATAATCCATCTATATCTCTATATAATAATGAAAATCTCTAGTTTGTCTTAGCTTTCCTTAAGTGTATTTTTTCCCCCACTGATAACCTAAGCTGACCTACATAAAACTCAATGTGCCAGTAAATGTTATACAAGCAGAAAATAAACAGTAACACAGGGATAAGGGTCACATTAATGACTGTATACTGACAGCCTGTATTTTTTTAAAGCCAAGCCGTGACCTCACATATCTAACCTCTTTGTACTTGTTGCTAACTATTAGTAAGCTCACTATTGAAATGATTTCTTAGAAGTGCTTTGCTTGTTATGTGTGATCTATTTATTTTTGAATGGGGTTAAAGGGAGTGTATCGGGATAAAATGCTATTAACGTCTTATCAATAAAATATTTATCAAAATGGATAAAAAGCATACCATTATCATTAATATATATAAACAGAATAGTTTAGTATGTCAAATCAACCAAAACGTGACAAAATTGATATGTAAATTGGAGTGGTAAACTTGAAACGAAATTCCCATTCTAAAAATAGACAGCACTTTTTGACAACCTTTACATTGTCATCCTACTCTTTCTAAGATGAAACAACTTTTCCTATGTCACAGTAAACCTGGAGTGTATCAAACTGATATCAAAATGAAAGCATGCAACTTATTTTATGCATAACAGAATATGTTGCCGTTTAAGCGGGAAATCTATTTTAGCCTGATCTAGGCATGTAACCCAAGTTAGGAAAGCCTTTTTCAATTTATTATTTGGGCACATTATAATATCATTTTTGCAATACAGAGTTAGTGAGTATAATTTTATATAAGCCTTGATATATTGGAAGAAAATGTTTTTAGCCATTTATAAAATTTTGAAAAATCCTGATGTACTACTATTCCCTTCAATGACATTTTCAACACATTTCAGGCATATCCAGTGTTTTGGAGTGAATGAATCTGAGCAGAACCGCTGTCCTTGTGCAAGTAACTAGCAAACTTTTCTTACATAAAGCTGTACTTTGACCACTCAGTCACAGAGGACCCTATCTGTACCGGTGCAAATTAAGAACACCCCAAGGTGTTGAATTCATGTAAATTGTTGCATAAGTTCATTACTCATTAATATTCAACAAATGAATTTCATTCTTATATTTCTATAACATCACATCTCATTGTTTTATTTATCTAGCACCGATGTACTGGAAAAATAAATAATGTACTGTTTCCTAAAGTGAGAAAGTTTAGTAAATGGAACAGGTAAAAATTCATGCCTCTTCCAGAAACCCTGTTGCTTTCTGTCATTAGATTTATAATGTTTCTGAAGTTATAATTGATCACAAATTTCGGCAATGGATCTTTTATAAAAATTTACTGTATACCCAAAGATTGTTCACAGATATGCCTTCATGACAAAATAGAAAACTAAAATGCTCAGTATCATGAAATGACATCACCTTTTAATGCAAGTACTTATATATATTATGGAAAATGTATGTACTTTATTTCTCATCATAGGGGTTCTCCACGGCCAAGTGGTCTCAAGATCACTTACCTGTCGTCGGTTTGAGTCCCACTCACTCCAAAAGCTTTATGTGAGAAAGTTTGCCAGTTACTTGCAGAAGGATGATGGTTCTACTCAGATTCATTCTGAAGTCTTCCTCAACCAATAAAACTGGTATGCCATATATAACCAGAAATGTGTTAAAAATGGCCTAAAAAAACCCAACCCATTCCTTATTTTTCATCAGCATCTTTTTTCATCAGCATCTTTTTTCAACCGTGTGTTTTTACTTCAAACGACAATTTCAGCGGTAGTCTAATGGTATAGTGTCAACTGCGCATGTGGAAGGTCATGGGTTTGATCCTCGACTGGGTTACATTAAGAATTGAAAAAATGGTATCAGAAGCTTCCTTGCTTGGCACTCAGCATTGATTTAACCCTATACTTCATAAAGACGCATTTGGACACCTCTAATATAGATACCTTTAGACACCTAATATAGAAGGCTTTTGAATTATTGGGTGAATTATGTTTATATTAACTGACAGAGTGGAAAACAGTGCAGGAAGTGTTCAGATTGCTCGTTACGAGCAATCTGAACTCTTCCTGCACTGTTTTCAAAGGCCTTCAATGATTGGTGCGAGAAAACGCGTATCTATGGAGTAAAGGGTTATAGAACTAGTTCTAGGTCTGGTCGTCCTGGTAACAGTAAAATGTGACTGAGTTGGGTATCATACCATGTGTCTGCAGCACTTAGAATACTGTCTGATGTTAACACCATCGTAATATGGCTGAAAAATTGTTGAAAGCGGAGCTCAATACTATACAACAACAACAACCACAAGGGAAAAGACATGATCCAGTTAACCACAAGCACACAGTATCATTAAAATGTACAGTCATTGGGCAATGCAAAGGTGATGTATTACATATTTATAACTCTGCTTATCTGTGGTCAGTCAGTCAAACTAGTGCAATGACCTCACATGGTGTAAAGTACACAGATCTATACTACAGAAGGGGTCAGTGACCAGGTCAGCTACACATTATCATGAACAATATTCACAATAAATTGTGTTTGCTTCAAGTGATTTCAATCTAAACTTTAACTTGTTTAATTAAGAATTCTTAACTTGGCATGGTATTTCGGTGGCAGTATGAATTTTAAAAAAAATATAAACTTCATCAGATGTTAATTAATAAGATGATTTTGTGAAAATGTATTTGGAATAAAAATAATTCAATTTTTTAATATTAGTTTTGATGACTACCGGTATTTTCTATGTCTAATTTAGCACTATTTTTCTATTGTTCGCTACTTTGCCTACATGAATATAATGTAATAAGAAATGTTGAAATTTTATTATTGGTTTTATTATAAAAAAAAGATAATTGTTAGATTTTTATTTAAGATACAAATATTCTGAATGTATTAATCAATGAATAAAGCTAAATTTCATTATATAGGTACACAGTTCTATTCTGTGTTTATTTGAAAAACAATTTTTTAACAATCAAATATATTTTATTTTCAAATAATCGTATAAAACTGTTTTCTTACGACAGAGTTTATGTTGTTATATCTCAAACAGCAGACTATTTTATTACCCCCCATCAATGACAAGTAAGGGTATTAATTTGGTTTGACTCCATGGAATGGAGGAGGGGGGGGGTGCAGTATAAAAGTTAAGTCAACTTATAGAATGATGAAAAATTTATATATCATGGGCATATAATCAGATGATGAACTTGCTCTAAAGCATGTTTGATTTGAATCCAGTTAAAACTGTGGGAGGAGGTGCGTCCGCAAGGTTGTTGGCCAAAAGTAGGATATAAAAACTAAGATAAGAGAATGAAGGGCCATAACTCAATCAAAAATAATCTAATCGGATTGCAACTATCATGATTAAATTTTTTTTTCAAGATTCAACATTTCTTCATTTATACCAATATTAATATGTGTAATACATAAAGAAACATCTGCACATCTAAAGTTTATATTTAAACAAGAAGTTGAACTTGATAATTTATCAAATGAAATTCGTCAAGCGATTTTCTATATAAGTATATAAATTATCTAAAACTCCATAATTATATTATCCATGATAGCTCTTTCTTAAAGGATGATAGAAAGACTGTTGAAGACTGACTGAAGACTGATGATGGCTGACTGAAATATTGCTGAAAGTTGACAGAAAGATTGAAGCACAAGACTGAATAAAAGACTATTAAAGACCAAACTGAAAGTTATCTGAAGACAAACTGAAAGACTGATGACTGAAAGACTGGTGACTGAAAGACTTGTGACTGAAAGACTGATGACTGAAAGACTGATGAAAGCTAACTGGAATATTGCTGAAGGTCACCATAAATATCTTGCTGAACACAGAGTAAAATAATATGGAAGCCCAACTGCAAAAGTATGGAAGGTGATGCTAAACCAAGTTAACAAAACATTAATCATACCTGCTGTCAATTTCCCCTCCATAAACAAGACTACTTTTGTTCCTGGAGATCTCTGTTTCTCAGATCTCGGCAGGATATCAAGTTACAAGCAATGATAAATACCCAACATTTTCCATAAACAATACCTGACTTATTGTGGACTCAGCATGTATATCTACACTTTTAATCTATTAGTCCCCTACCGATCCAATTAAGGTTCAATATCACAGACACCCTGATGAAGCACAATAAACATTTACCAATTTCTTCAGATTCCATTTCCCATTCATTATCATTAATTCCTGATCTTCCAATTTCACAGTGCTGTTTATTTCAAATATTTTCCACCACTAATTGCAGTTGCACCCCATGCCGGCTGAACCTTATTTACTATAATAGACTCTTCTATTCATTTTTTGACAAATCACTTATCATTTACTAGGCCAGTGCGCCAGACTTTTTTTTTAACTGCGATGCGTATCGTGATACTTCATTTTAAGAACGATACCTATGACGACAGTACTGCTGGTGAAAATGATTGATTGATTTAATATTTAGCATCAATTTTTGCCATCGAGGGCTAACAGACGATCAGTTTACCTAACCACAGCTTTCTGGGATCCTGAATGGTTAAACCAGTGCTATAGCACAACCCATCTCGGCAAGTAACTGATAACTTTCCCACTTGAATCAGCGGTGAGAGATGAATGATAATGAGATGCAATGTCATATATCAATCATCACGCAGAATGTGGTCGGGCTTCAAACTCACGACCCCTGGTCTGATAGTCAGACGTGTAACTGTAAAAATGAAAGGTGATTCAAATTTCAAAAATAAAGTTGCAACGCGATACTGACTTTTAATCTGTAACTAATGTGCAACCACCATGATTATTTAATTAAGCCTGTATACTAACTATACAAGTTAAAATTACCTTTATTAACAGAGAACTACAGAACTAAAACATGTATTAACTTTATTTCCTGAACATTTTTTAGATGAAAAGAAGTTTTATTGAAAATTTAACAGTGAATAACTAAACTGAAATTTGTATCAACTAGTGACAACTAATGGGCTACTTCACGGTTTTCTCTAGGAAAAAGGAGCCTGTCAACATGCAAATTGCTTTCAAACATGCCCTTTGCCCATCGAGTATGGTCAATTTAAAAAAAGTGATTTTTTTAATACCTGAAAAAACAAAGCTTTAACCCTTTACTTCATATAGACACCTTTGGACACCTCTAATATTGAAAGCATTAATTCACCACAATAATTAACTGACAGAGTGGAAAACATTGCAGGAAGTTTTCAGATTGCTCGAAAACATGTTTCTATTGAGTAAAGGGTTAAATGATGGGAGAACATAACATATTATTTCTCTTTCTTGGTAGAAAGGTTGAATATTAGACTGATCAGTATATTTAAGAAAACTTGCATCTCCTGACTAAATGTTAACAAAATAGCACACGAAGGATAAATCAATTGGTAAATATTCCTTTATGATTAACAGGCAAATGATTTCATGTACATAAAATGTAAGTTGTATAAAATTTTAGATGATTTAAAATGGTTTGATCAGGAAAAATGATTTTGAATTAAAGATATCGAGGTTTAAAGTAAAAATTCTTGTAATTTGTTGTTATTTCAGCTGCAGTATACAAATTGTCAGTACTTCAACAATTTGCAAGGAATGGTAATGTTTTGATGAGAATTTCACTCTGCAAAGTAAGAATTTTGATTTCTGTTACTGAGATGAATGGAAGTTAAGAAAATTGAAAACGAGATATTGCGAGATTTTGTGTGAATACGCGAGTGGCCTTTCCTTCTCTATATTAAATTCTCTGATATATTTCAAAGCAGACAATTTATTTTTCAGTTAAATAAACAGGAAACGGATCTACTTTAGATAAGCTCATGATGAATATTGCCCACTAACTAAACTGTTGTCATTTTGATTCTACGTTGTATTTTTGTCAAATGGCCAAATAAGTATCAAGTAAACACACATAATGTAAAGCCTTGAAAGGTATTATAATCATTTTTGCCAATCAAAATATACCAATTATAAGGCCATAATAAATGAATTGGTAGATTATCATCCCCGCCCGCCCCCTAATTTTCATGCAGCCCCGACCCTTTTTAATAATAAAAAAAAACAGAAAAATAAAAAAAAAAAAACATCAAAAATTTTAAAAATAAAAATAAAATCCTCCTGCCCTCCCCGTTTTGAAGAAAAATTTGGATGATTATCTAGCAATTAATTTATAATGGCCTAACGCATAACTGCGAGAGCAATGTAATAAATACAGTGGGAAAGCACCGGATGGAAAGGTGAAGATGACAACAATTATATGCTGTCCATAATATTCATAAGGGGCTTAGCCAGTTTTATATCAGAAAATTCGTCTCACGTTTAAAAAAAAAAAAAAAAATTTTTGTTAGTTTTTATTGACACTTATAATCTACTACATAAACAACCCCTCTTCTATGTATGTAATGTATATTCAATATGCTGTAACGTGTTCAAGTGTCAATAAGATGCAAGATTTCAATTACCTGTGGCGGCGGTTGAAACGGATCTCTGTAAATACTGCCATAATTTCCTGCTGCTACTGCAGCCGCAGCCATAAACCTGGCATCCTGGTAATACGCAGGGCCCGCCGACCGCTGGAGATTCTGCATAGTGGAACTGGAAGGACTCTGAGGTCGTGACCTCTTGTAGGGGGATGCAGCGTCATGCTGTGAACCTCCCTGGCCCCTGAAGATATATAAAAACATGTAAATTATCAACGGATTACTCATACAGTGAGTATTTTTACTTATCCCATTGTGAACACAAATTACTGGCTAATGACTGGAAAATAATATTTCCATAAAATTGCTTACTTTGACCGAAAAAAATTAAACAACACACGATTATTTTTCATGTTTTTTTCTGTAAAAAAATAAATATATAAAAGGTTGAATAGGAATTCTGTCAAAAGTATAAACTTGGTATATCCTGGATTTGTGTCACATTTTATTTCCAAATAAGTCCATGACATGGGAATCAGTATCCCTCAACAACCTGAGTCTGATTTTTGTGCTTGAGCTTGATACTTACACTCGTAAGATTGTCCAGGACAGGCACGGACAAGTTTATTTTGATTATTCATTGCCATTTTTATGCCATCGAGAACTAGTCAGTTAACCTAACAACTCTTTCC
Organism: Panopea generosa; assembly: GCA_029582155.1. NCBI lineage: Eukaryota > Metazoa > Mollusca > Bivalvia > Adapedonta > Hiatellidae > Panopea > Panopea generosa. Next base: position 42,826,027 of record CM055899.1, read on the forward strand.
TAGGATCCTGGAACTCACTGGTTAAGCAAAAATAATATTTATTGTCATTTTCATGCTATCCCCGTGGTTACAGATGATAAGTAAACCTAACCACTCTTTCCTTGGATCCTGAAAGGTTAACCAGTACTCAAGCACACGGTCCATCTCAGCAAGTTACTGATAATTTTCCCACTTGAATCACCAGTGAGAGATATGCCACTGAGACACAACATCGTATATCAATTATCACAGAGATAAACATTATTTTCTTCTTCTGTGCCCCGTGTCTGATTTCAAGTCTACTGTTCTATAAGCTCCTTATTTTTTTATCATTAACGTCAACAGATCTGCTATAATGTTTCTTACATTTTAAAATTACACCAATTATTTTTACTTTCTCTTCGAAAAGATCGATTTTTTTTCATGTCACAAAGTCATGTTAAGATCTATCCAACAAATGCATAATTTTTATTTAAAACTAAGCTAATAATAACCTAGATTGTGCTGTGACCGTTATCTGGAACACACAGTGCCATAAAAGTACATGCAGACCTTCTTTACAGACATACAGACATTTTCAACATTTAATAAAGTTGTTGTAGTTGTTGTTGTATGGTGTTTAGTGTCACTTTCAACAATGTTGAGACAGTATTCTGAGCCCTGTCACACTGGAGTATCATGCCCCAGACACATGGTATGTTACCCCACACAGTCACATTATACCAACACCTGGGCGACCAGACCTAGAACTCTCCTCTAAATGCTGAGTGCCAAGAGAGGAAGCTTCTAGTACCATTTTTAAAGTCTTTGGTATGACCTGCTCAGGGATCAAACCGACAACCTTCTGCATGCGAGGTAGACGCTCTACCACTAGACCATGAGACAGTCCTATTTAATTAAGTAAATAATCACTTTTATATAACCAAGCCTAAGTTTTATCAAAGTGTACAAGTTAATAAGCTTATAGTTATGAGGTGTCACATATGTTGTACATCTTGGACTCTGCCAGGTCCTATTAGCTCAGTCGGTAACACGTCTGACTTTCAATCCAGGGGTCATGAGTTTAAATCCCCGCCCAGCAACAGTCTCCATGATGATTGATATATGATATTGTGTCTCATTATCATTTGTCTCTCGGTGGGTAGGTTGTCTGATTGTCTGTTTGCCCTCGATGGCAAAAAATTATGCTAAATATTCAATCAATCAACATCCTGGACTGGAAGGAAATATTAGTGCCAGAATGTTTGCATAGTAATTCTGTCACATATTTGGTACATCCACGTCTGACTTTCAATCCAGGGGTCGTGAGTTTAAATCCCCGCCCAGCAACAGTCTCCATGATGATTGATATATGATATTGTGTCTCATTATCATTCGTCTCTCGGTGGGTAGGTTATCTGATTGTCTGTTAGCCCTCGATGGCATAAAAATTATGCTAAATATTCAATCAATCAACATCCTGGACTGGAAGGAAATATTAGTGCCAGAATGTTTGCATAGTAATTCTGTCACAAATTTGGTACATCCAGTGTAAAATTTGTTATTTGAGTGGTGGGTTTTAGTAGCTGACCAATGAAAGAAAGGGATTAATTAGGATGGTTAGGATTTTTTACGGAAAATTAAGTTGAAAAGGGACCATAACTCCTGCAAAATTTGACGACATTGACAAATATGAAAATTGACCTGTATTCTATAACTTTATAATTACACACCAAATACTAGTTATTTGGAGCATGTGGTTCAGTGGTGGAGGATCAAACCCAGGATCAGAAGGTCATTGGTTTGATCCTCCGCCATGGCTATGTGTGGTGTTCGTTCTTGAGCAAGACACATTATCGGCATATGCTTAGAACTGGTTCTATCCAGGTAGACTTCGAGTTGATTTGTCCAAGTTGTAAGAATTTGTTTCAAAATCGCGAAAAAATAACTAAGTTTTAAACTAAATATTTAGACATATAGACCCTTAAAAGTACACTGATCAGAAACCAATTTGTAAGACACAGAGATGGACAAGCATAAAACTTAATGTTGAGAACGCCTTTAATTATTATTGTCATGTGCCCCTTTAATGAAACCAACATTTAACCGTAAAATAATTGAGAGGGGCTGGGTTTTCTTGTTTAAATTGGCTCATTTATACAATCTTTTTTTGATTTTTTTTTTTTTAACGAAACATTTGAGACTTAAGGGTATTTTTTCTGTTAACAATATTAATTCAAGATATTAATAAAGCAGAGGTCATTTACCTAACCATTCTGTAGATGTATACATATAAATGTATTGATTTACCAGGCAAAACTATTTTCAAATACCTCCCAAGGCGAAAATAATTTATTAACAATATTATGGCTTTTTTGAAAACATGATGATTATGATTATGACTTAAATTTACGTGTTTATATGTTCATGCAGGTGTAGTTTGGTCTGTATTCAAGAGACTGCCGGACTTTCAGGATTATAATATATCTCGACACATTTGTTAGAATTGGATACATCTATTCAATATTAAGGTACAAATTACTTGTTTTCGATTGTCCCAGGGTTATAACTCTGTTGTTTCTAGCTCAACAGTTAATTGCCTGGGGTCGTCCGAAAATAATCAGATAAAATTCAATATTAATGGTACTCACCTACCAAGGAAAGGATGTTGCCAGAATTTCACATGTGGCTGTTCCCACATTGGAGGAAAGAAATAATTCCCTTGTGAATTCATTACAACACAAAATGTGATTTAATTTCACTAAGATGAGGTCCAAGTTCATCCATTAATCCCTTGCTCCTATTGTCCACATGACTGTATAGACGACATACACACAAACGTCTAAAAGTTCAAAACCCATAATTCCAATGACATCACACACAACCCAGATCTAAGCACATCTTGCCAAGGAATATATGGGATCAAGATGTTCTATGATTCAGGGTACAATAACAATTAACAACAACAATGTGAGAAGTCTTTCAATTCTGATCCAAGTTTCAACAAAATCATGCTACACTATAATTCAGTATTTTCTCGCCTTTCATATACCTAGAATTCATTTAATTTAACCATTCCATTTCCTGAATGCATTCAAAAGTTCAGAACACAACAAGAAATACCATTGAAGCATGCATTGCATTCCCTAATGATGTACAATACATACAATACAAAAAATATCTGTATTCCATTTTCTTATTAAGTAAATGTTAAACAATACATTCATGGTATATTAAATCCAATACACTATTGTGAAACCAGTCATCCTATTTTTAAAATAGAACTATATTAAAGAGATGTTTCGCAGCATGACAGCAGATTTACACATGTATAACACACTTATTATAACTAACTGTATCGGCCAATTCTAGCTATAAATAGAATGACATCATTTCCGACAAGTGTTAATTTTGGCTTAAAACCATTCCATTCCTTAATGAAATCAAACTAGCAGTTTTATACCATTTTTTTCCAAATGTTAAAATTAGCAATAAACATCCTTTTCAATATATCAAACTCGCAGAGTTCTCCAGTCTGTGCAAAAAAACTTTTTAGGGATAGAGGCATTCCAAAATTACATCGTCCGAATTCAATTCTTATAGTCTGTAAAATAACGCAAGACCTGAAATTTTCATTTTCTACATTTTTATCAACTATAAATCATAATTTTATTCAGTTTCAGCAAAGAACTTATGATATAAATTTCTTTCAACATCTTGTTCAGATTGTCCCATTGTAAAGTCATAGAAATTGTCAGGCTATATGGCCGGAAAACTTTTGTAGTTCAGTTAAAAATGTCATAGACTTGGTCTCGGATTATATCCCATTTTTTGCAGACTGGTTCTCATTGCCAGGATAAATCTGAAGCATGTCAAAATGATTTTTTTAAAATGGACTTTCTAACTTCAACTAAGTGCTCAGGTAACTAGTCTAAAAAAGTTTTCCGCTAAAAATTGCAATGCAATGAAATTCCAATACAAGAGACATGGCACTATAAGTCAAACTGATTCCATTAACAAGAAATATCAGTACACCATTTCTTTCTATCCAATAAAATTCAATACAAGAGACATGGCTCTATAAGTCAAACTGAATTTATTCAAACAACACGAAGTATCAGTGCACCATTCCATTCTCTCCAATGAAATCCCAATAAAAGAGACATGGCACTATAAGTCAAACTGATTCCATTAACAAGAAATATCAGTGCACCATTCCATTCTCTCCAATGAAATCCCAATAAAAGAGACATGGCACTATAAGTCAAACTGATTCCATTAACAAGAAATATCAGAGCACCATTCCATTCTCTCCAATGAAATCCCAATAAAAGAGACATGGCACTATAGGTCAAACTGATTCCATTAACAAGAAATATCAGTGCACCATTTCATTCTCTCCAATGAAATTCCAATACAAGAGACATGGCACTGTAAGTCAAACTGATTTTATTCAAACAATAAGAAATTATCAGTGCACCATTCCATTCTATCCAATGAAATTCCAATACAAGAGACATGGCACTATAAGTCAAACTGATTCTATTCAAACAACAAGAAATATCAGTGCACTATTCCATTTTCTCCAATGAAATTCCAATACAACAGACATGGCACTTTAAGTCAAACTGATTTTATTCAAACAACAAGAAATATCAGTGCACCATTCCATTCTATCTAATAAAATTCCAATACAAGACACATAACTGATTCCATTCACAAGAAGTATAATCAGTGCATCATTCCATTCTCTCCAATGAAATTCGAATACAAGAGACATGACAAACTGATTGAACCATTCAAACTGCAAGAAATATCACAGCACCATTCTTGATTACAGATACAATTATTCTAAAAAAGAAATACAAATCGAAATAAAACAAATAAGTTTGAACTATCAAATATACTATAACAAAAGTCACTGCGAGTGATTGATCGAATATGCCATTGAGAGTTAACAGTCAATCAAATAACCTAACCACATCTTCCTTGGATCTTGAAAGGTTAAACAGTATTCGAGCACACCTATTTCCACAAGTAACTGATAACTTTCTCACTTGAATCGGTGGCGAAAGACAAATGATAATGAGACGCAACGACATATATATCGAGAATACCTTATTAGTGTCTGATATTATCAACTTTATCAGGTGCGGCTTAGAAAAAAAAAGATGAGGCTCTGCCGAGTCCTTGTTTTTTTGTGCCGAACCTGATAAAGTTGATAATATTAGACACTAACATGATATACTCTTTATCATGTCAATATTTCTATTTCATCTTTATTTTATGAAATTGAAAATCAGCATCAAACTTTTGTTATATTCTGTAGAGATTCCGTCAAAATGTATAATTGTACATAATGATGTCATGAGCCTGATCCATTGAACTTGCATTGATGTGATAAATCTTTGTATATCAGGCAGGCAGTTTATCAACAGAACTGAATGTATCAATATGATAAATATATTATATCAATCATCATAGACTGTGGCGAGACAAGGCTACAATTTAGCAAACCTTGATTGACAGTCAAATGTACTAACAACTGAGCTAACCAGGCCCAACTCACAGTCAGTGGTCTCTTAAAGTCCAAAATAAAATGAAATGACAATACAACAGCAAATACTGGTGTACAATTTCATTGGTCACACTATATAATATACACTAAACGTAAGTCACCCTTCAAGAGGTATCTTTCTAACAATTAGCCGACGCAAGAACAACTATCTCGCTGGCAACATGACATTGCTTGTCCAAGTAAATATAAAATAGAGTTTACTTAGACATAATTTGTTTGTCTAAGGAAAATGGTGACGTGTCAACCAATATCAAACGCTGACTGGATTATCAACTTGGTTGATTGACAGCCCATTTCAGGTAAATTGCAACACGATACAAAGTGTCAGCTATTTATCAATTCACAGCATTATCATTATTATAAAAAAAATTTATCTCCCTTTATGAAATAAAATTACTATGATTTCACTGTATCTTCAATATCCAACAGTTTTTTTATGTCTGTCCTTTATGTTATGAATCTATAACTAGATCCAATACTATCTGTTCATGTATGTAAATTGTCCCTCCAGCTCAGATGTGTTGCATGTAAGACCATTGTGCCATTATAAGTCGACACCTATTCTATTAAAATGGTTGGTGCTAATGGTCTTGTGTCCTTTGTTTGCATGCTAGTCATAGTCTGGTCTGTAGATTTATTTCTGGTTGTTCACAAATAATTATCTCATATATAAATATATATACATACGTAAATGATGGACATTATTATAGAACTATTACAAAATTTTTCTTTCCACCCCCCACAACCCCAAATGAGTTATAATATCAAGTCTAACATGTGATAATTATGTGATATCATTTGAATATTACTCATAAGGAAATCTATACTTTATATTGTTACATTTATAAAAAGGCCAGATCTTTTATCGGATTGTTTCTGGTTATAATTACGTAAAAATAAAAATCAACATTTTTTTTTCTTTATTTGCCACTACTGAACAACATATGGCATCATCACTGTGAAATAGTAGTCACTTTTCGCTTAGTAAACATTTCCAGCTTTGTCCGCCATCTTAACCTTCCGCGTTCTTTTTTTATGAGGTATCAACAGTGCATGCATAATCTGGTATTATTGGGAATAAAGAAGAGTGAAAATGTACAGCTGCACAGTAAATTTATTTACGCCGGTACATACTGTGGTACTATTATGGAGTACCAGTTTTTTGGCATCTTCCGTCACAGAGTATTTATGGAAATTACCGAGGTTAAAAGGTTTGTTTAATTAAAAAGGCTCATTAAACTTCCAAAACGGTCATTTTTAGTTTTAATTTAAGTCAGTTTTAGTCTTCCAGACGATAGAATACATGTTTGTTTGATCACTGAGAGACTTTGCAAACGAAAAATAAATAAAACCAACATTATTAGTACATAATTAAGAACAGGTTTTGTTTACAAATTAATGTTTGTCGCAATCCGGTAAACACCTTCGGCAGAAAACGGGGAGTTACAAAGCTTGTTCAGAAACGCGTCGGTCTGTAATATATGATCAATTCACTTCAGAGGAAAACACAGTATGGGGAACTGTAGGGGATACGGTTAAAAATTAAATAATCGCTTGCGTTAGATAGTTTTTAAGAACATCCCCTTTATTCCCCTCAGTGCATTAATGAACTGGAACCCACGAGCTAGTTTATTGCACACAAGCGACGAATTGTTCATATAAAATTAAACATAAAATTACTTTTTTAATAACTGTACTAAACAAACCCCCCTTAGTAGCCTCTCAATATTGACTGCAATAAAGTGATTTGTGACGTAATAGTACATGCGATAGTTTAACATGTAAATGCAAGGGAGGATCCTGAGCAAGAGTTACTAGACCAAACTAACATTCAGTACTCATTGTTTTTCAATGCGTATAAATAATATAATGTGTACTGCATTTGATACAGTTTTATTGCAGACATCAATATATTTTTTTAAAGCAAGACAACCCAATAACGATACATAATATTAGTGAAGCCATAACTTTTCCAATCTTGTTAATTAACCCCTTATCTAACGGTCTACATCCGCACAGTACCACTGCAGTATGCATTTGTGTACTTCTGAACACTGGCGGAGGTACAGTCAGAAAGCAACCGAGTCATTACGGAATTACAAAAATGTAAACAAAAGTTAAAAGTTTGGTCCGCTCGTCTAAGAAATACACATTATTTATTTTCTCGCTTTTTTAAAAACAGTCACTAAGGGGTCTACAGGAATCGTTATAGCAATATTATGAACACATTTAACTACAATTATTTTTGTTATTATCAAGAAGTGTGCATTTCAGAAGTTTAATGAGGCTTAAGATAAGTAATATTTCGACTTTTTCTCGCAGACCCACCTCTATGCAAATGTATAACAAATGAAATAAGTCCTCTACTGGTTTACCAATTTTGTTGCGATAGCAACCACAATTTTTGTCCGACTGAAAAATAATGACATGATGTGTATGATCTCCTTATTGCCCTCTAGTCACAAGCAATTTTTGCGATGCCAAAGATTCCAGTTTGTATCTGAAATTTTACCCATTTTGTTGCCAAAAGCAACCACAACTTCTTTTAGACTGATAAAATAAAATAACCAGCATCATCTGCATATTGTCCTCTATTCAAATACAAAGTTTCACAAAGCTAGCTAATAGTTACTTTTTTTTGGTAATCTTTACGGACAGATAGAAAACTGTGAAAGTAGTTCACTCCATAAAAATTGCAATATGGTAAATACAGCAATTTTACTTGCTAAGTGCAATATGGTAAATACAGCAATTTTACTTGCTAAGTGCAATATGGTAAAAACAGCAATTTTACTTGCTAAGTGCAATATGGTAAATACAGCAATTTTACTTGCTAAGTGCAAGGGCAATTACTCAGTATGGAATTAAATCAGCGCGACGAAAGGTACATGACGCTCTAGGGCTCTTGCTTGAAAATGATTGTGATGTCCTTCTAAAATTTAACAACATTAAAATCATAATATTAAAAAATCCCAAAACTTTTCCCCCAAATATTTCTTTGCATTTTGAAATTGAGAATTTTGTTACTTTGGATTGGGAAAAAAGATACTATTTGCCATTGGGAATTGGGCAGAATAACAGCCCCAAAAATGGGCAAACAAGAACCCTGCGCGCAATCTAGTTTTAAAAATAAATAAATATCAGTAAACCAACAAATAAAAATGATTCGGCCTAATGTTATTATACAGTTTATTCAGAAGATCAATTATTAAGTATTTAAATACTGCAAGAAACATATCTCATTTACAACGTAATCTGTGCAAATCAAAATGTAACATATGATCAGAGCATTTCAATACGCGAGCCTTGGTGTAATCAACCAGAATGCAAAAACAACTACCTTAAATATATTTAGAATTTCTATAAAATATCTGTATATCAATTATAATAAATAATATGATTTTGTTATATTTCTTGTTTATTCAAGGTTTTAATGAAATTTTCGAAACATTACAAATTATATTATTTTACTGGTCAGGGACCAGAGGCTTAAAGGGTAAATGCAATAAATGTCTTAAAAATAAAATTATTTTCAAAATAGATAAAAAGCATCTCATTATCATGGAGAAATAAAATCCAAATGCTTTGGTATGTCAAATCCACCAAAACATGACATAATCGATATATAAATTGGAATGGTAAACTTATAACTAAGTCCCTAATTTCTTAAAATAGGCCAGGCTCTTGTAAATACTGCTCGACATAATCATTCCGACTTAAAATGAAAAAATTTTACTACATGTAAACAAGTATCATTATGGCAGATCTAATCTTTAAACAGGAGGCCCAAGAAGGCCTGAATCGCTCTACTGGCAACAAATGGACAGATGAACATTTCAGAGGAAATGCTTTTTGCAAGTTTCTCTTCAACAAATCTTTTAGGAGACCACCAATGCTACATGTAAAATATCTAAGGTCTAGGCCATGAACAATGTTTTTTTAAAGTTACTCTTAAAATGTGCTTTGAAACTGGTAGGGGACTAAAAATATATTGTGGACAGGCCTTCTAAAATTGCCATTTTTTTCGTTTTTTTGACCGATTTCTGAAGTTCAAAACCGATTTTCGTTTCAAAGTTTAATAAAAAATCGGTCCAGATATTTTCAAAGTTTAATAAAATAATCGGTCCAGATATTTTCTATCGGTCATATAAATTCTTATAAATTGCTCTTACCATGCCATACTGACCTGTGAAATAAGCCTTGCGGCAATATCATTTGACCCAATAATCCGAATGTTTTGTCACCTGCTGTGCGAAATGATGTCAGTTTTGACTAAACCATTAATGATATTAGGGGGAGTTTATCGGAAGAGTCTATCACTATGTAGCACGTCTTCAATGTGTGATCAGCGACCCATAGCGTTCTGTCGGTTCATCAAGATTGTGTTTGCGTCCGTAATTTCTTTGATATACCGCTTGCCAAAGCTGAGACAGTCGGACCGAATATTGTTTGCGTCATTTAAAATATTTGATAAAACGTGCAGTGTTACTTGTTTGTTTCATTTGTTTTAAAAATAACTATATATACGAGCTGGTTTTGGTAATTGTACGTAGTGGCTAGATACAGCACAACGCATATCAAAAATTAAAAAGTTGAATGAACCGTTACATTGGTTTCCACGGTGATTATTTCATGCAGCTTCCGGAACTTGTGCCACTTCCGGTTCGATCGAGCGTTTTTAATATAATGAAAATTATTCAGTAAAGCGGAAACATAATGTCAATCAATAAAATGTACACATTGTGATAAAGTTTGTTATAAATAATACACAGATAAACTTGAAATAGTTCCCTATTAATGAATAAACGGAGAAAATACATGGTGCAGCTGACATGGTAGGTGGGGTATGCATATATCATATAGTGATTTTTTTAAAAATAAGTGCGATTATTACGGTAGTTAAAACCTGGACCGATTTGCATTTTGGAATTTTAGAAGGCCTGATTGTGGACAGTGTAATCTGAGGGCTTAGCGCAAAACTATTTTAACTCCATTTTTTCCAAAAATCGTTTTTTTACATAAATTACTCTAGTTTTACAATGTGCATCTTGTGTTAAAATAAGAACCTGATATACTAAATAATTTTCATTTTTGGTGAAAATACTGTATCTCAAATACACTAATTCTTTAATCGAATATAAATTCAGTTTTATTGAATTTTCAATGCAACACTATTGTAACTCAAACTTTTACATTAAATCAAGTAGTATAAAAACTTCAATTAAAAACACTTGTTAATATTGTAAGTATATATAATGCAGTTTCCATTTGAATTTTGAAAAATATTAGCAAAAATATCTAAAGAATAAAAATAAAAAACAGTTTTTTTCATCCCCCTGAAAAATTTGCAAAAACTTAGTTACAATAGTTTTGCACCAAGCCCTCTGTTTGTCATTTTTTTTTTAAAATTCACATCATAAAACAAACACTAAAACGATATCAATCAAACCAGAAAAGTGTAAGAATATTCATTAAAATTCGGCTATCTGTACTTTCAAATTACTTTGATTATGTACTGATGTGACAGGCTCAGATGATCATTTTGTTGTAAAGCTGATTTTCATTGAATAATACTATAAGGTGAATGGACAGAGTAATTTTTATCTTCCAGCTAAAACTCAAAAATGCATGTTTCATTCCATTTGAGCAGAGATCAGAATAAACAATAACAAGAGGGCCTGAGGACGCTCTACTTACTCAGAGTGGCCATAGCACTTTTTGAAATTCTACTATGCAGTAGAAACATCGGGGCGGGGTCATTTTTAACTCTAGTGACACCATTTGAACAAATCTAACAAAACTAGAGCTATCACTGAAGGTGATGAATACCCCTGAACGCCGCCATGACAGAAAATGGTTTACCATTGTATGAAGTTTTATTAAATTATATCCAATAGTTTTAAAGTTATGCTCCGAAAAAGGGAAATATATCAAAGGGCAATAACTCTGTAATTATATAGCAAGAATAGAGTTATGTTTCCTGTACACTGCACTTCCTGTCATTATATTCTACCATTGTATGAAGCTTGGAATTTGTACACTGCACTTCCTCTCATTATATTCTACCATTGTATGAAGCTTGATGAAATTCCATCCGGTACTTTTCAAGTTATGCTCCGGACAAGAAAAAATATCAAAGGGCAATAACTCTGTAATTAGCAAGAATAGAGTTATGTTTCTTGTACACTGCACTTCCTCTCACTATATTCTTCCATTGTAATACTATGACGTTTGATTAAATTCCATCCAGTACTTTTCAAGTGATGCTCTGGACAAGGAAAATTGCAACGGACAGACCGACCGACCGACCGACAGACAGACCGACAGACCAACCACAGGCTGACTCCAATAAACCCCCTCAAACTTCATTTGTCGGGGGTATAACTATAGTTGGTCATCATTACTACATAAACATTTTGAAAATCTGTTGGACCGTTCATGAGAAGAAGATTTTTTAAGTTTCGGACTATTTTTAGAAATGGCGGCCATCTTGAATTTTAGATAAAAAAAAAAAAATCTTCTGTATAGTCTCCTATGCAATAGAAACACCCATCTGAAGTTTCAGTTTAATTGGCCAAGTGGTTTAAGAACAGACGAAAGAAAAAGAGAATTTTCTGTTTTCCCATAGTATCCCTATGTAAAATTCTAAGTCCCCTTACAGAGCCCCTATAAATTTTAGCCCCTAAATTCTTATCTGCAATCAAACCCCTACACATAGGGATAATTTATGCAAAATATGAACAAATCTGACATAACGGTTGTTAAGAAAACACATTTAGTAATTCCCAATTTTTACCCTTTTGGGGCCCTTTCTGACCCCTTAAGACAGTGGAACCCAGTCATTTTTACAAATGTTAACCTCCTTCACCAAACAATGCTTCTGTGAAGATATAGGCAAAATCATTTCCATTTTAAAAAAAAAAAAAAAAAAATATTATGACGTGTCCCCTAATTGAACCCTCTGGGCGGGGTCATATTTAACCCTAGGGACACCATTTGAACAAATCTAACAAAACTATAGTTGGTCATCATTACTACACAAACATTTTGAAATTTGTGTGGGCTGTTCATGAGAAGAAGATTTTTTAATTTTGGACTATTTTAGTAACAGCGGCCATCTTGAATTTCAGATCGAAAAAAAAAATCTTCTGTATAATCTCCTATGCAATAGAAACACCCATGTGAAGTTTCAGTTTAATTGGCCTAGTGGTTTCAGAGAAAGTGCTGCTAACAGACGACAGACGTCAGACGACGGACGACAGACAACGCACCATCGCATAAGCACTTCTGGCCTTTGGCCAGTAGAGCTAAAAAGGATAAACAAGTGCTTTGAATCTTTGAAAACAAAAAAGCAGCACAATAAACATTACTATGGTAAATGAATCTCAGTTTTCACTAATTAATAGTAAGCCTGGACATCTGTACTCATAAATACCTCATTTAACTGCAGTCGAGACCTCCAGTCCTGCAGTCATTCTTTTATTTCAATTTTGACACCATTATAATCATGACTTGTTAATGGATACTTCTGGTAAATATGAAACATTCACAGAATGAGAGATTATTAATATAATCCTTGATAACACATACATGGTTTTCAGTTTCAGTTGTTGTTGTATGGTGTTTAGCTTCACTTTCAACAATTTTTCAGTCATACTGTGACTGTGTTTACTTGAGACAGTATTCTGAGCACTGTCACACTGGAGAATCATGCCACAGACACAAGGTATGATACCCCACCCAGTCACATTATACTGACACCGGGCCGACCAGACCTAGAACTCTCTTCTTAATGCTGAGCGTCAAGCGAGGAAGCTTCTAATACCGTTTTTAAAGTCTTTGATATGACCCGGTCGTGGATCGAACCCACGACCTTCCGCATATGAGGCGGATGCTCTACCACTAGACCACACTGCGGTCCTTCAGTATCAGTAAGTTTTAAAAGACTAGAAGACTAATTGAAAAAATAGGTAGAAATGATGTCAGAGTTCCTGCATTGTAGGGGTAGAGGGAACATGTGAGTGTTCCCAATTGTCATGATTGTGATCATCAAAACGGAAAAAGACTTGCTTGAAAAAAGATTTTTATCTGCCAGAAAAGATTGAAAAAGAAGTGAATACAAGACAGTGTAACCATTAACAGAAAAGTTGCTGCTACAATTTGAAAATTATATAGCTGATTAATTCTACCTGCTGTCACCTATACACCCCAGAAAGTTTGTACAACTTAATTTGAGACTGGCTATATACTGTACAAGCAGATATTACTAAAGGGTTTGAGGAAACAGACCCCAAAGTTTGTTAAACATGCTTCTTAAACATAGTTCTCAGAACACTGCCAAAATATGACTTTTTAAAGATTCTCGATGCTCTGCATCTCTTGGGTGTTACAATAATAAGACTTTTCTACTGCTCAGAGGAAAAGATATGTGTAATATAAACTGGACCTTAAGGTTCAAAATAACATTGTCAAGCTCAGATTACAGCCCTAAGTCAACTCAGACTGAAATTCCCCAAACTCTCACTTTAAATCCCAAAACTCCAACTCGAAATCCCAAAACTCCAACTCGAAATTCCTAAACTCTGACTCAAAATCCCAAACTCTGACTCATATCCCCAAACTCTGACTCGAAATAAAAAAACTCTGACACAAAATTCCAAACTCAGACTCTATATCCCCAAACTCGGACTCAAAATCCCCCAAATTCTGACTCAAAATCCCCCAACTCTAACTCAAAATGCCCAAACTCAGATTCCCTATCTCTGACTCAAAATCCCAAAGCTCTGCCTTAATAACAATGTTTATAGACTTGATTTGTGAAAGCATTTTTTTAAAGCATCATTTAAATTAATTGCCTTCAAAACAAATATAGAATTTACTACTTGTCTTTATAGTATACATACCACAATATTATGCTTACTAATTAATACTTAATTTGCTATAATTCAAGAAAACAAAAAAAACTTGTTCTACCAAGTAGCTTAGAGATGTAAGTGTGGGGTGTCCCAATGTTGAAATATTCAATGGATGCAGTAACTTCCATTCTGTATGCATTATCTGGGTCTTTCCTGGATAGGGAATCTGCCAGAAATGCCGTTTTCCTGCCGTGTATCAGACTGAGTGAGACTCCTACTAGGGAGCACCTACAGAGAAAGTCGCAAGAGATCATCTTGTAGTAGGGAGCATGTATGCATTATCTGGGTCTTTCCTGGATAGGGAATCTGCCAGAAATGCTGTTTTCCTGCCATGTATCTGACTGAGTGAGACTCCTACTAGGGAGCACCTACAGAGAAGGTCGCAAGAGATCATCTTGTAGTAGGGAGCATGTATGCATTATCTGGGTCTTTCCTGGATAGGGAATCTGCCAGAAATGCTGTTTTCCTGCCGTGTATCTGACTGAGTGAGACTCCTACTAGGGAGCACCTACAGAGAAGGTCGCAAGAGATCATCTTGTAGTAGGGAGCATGTATGCATTATCTGGGTCTTTCCTGGATAGGGAATCTGCCAGAAATGCCGTTTTCCTGCCGTGTATCAGACTGAGTGAGACTCCTACTAGGGAGCACCTACAGAGAAGGTCGCAAGAGATCATCTTGTAGTAGGGAGCATGTATGCATTATCTGGGTCTTTCCTGGATAGGGAATCTGCCAGAAATGCTGTTTTCCTGCCATGTATCTGACTGAGTGAGACTCCTACTAGGGAGCACCTACAGAGAAGGTCGCAAGAGATCATCTTGTAGTATGGAGCATGCTCCCAGAAACAGAAATGTTTGGCAAGGAATAAATTCCAACTTGTCCCAGTTATAACTTTGACCCCTTTTTGTTAATGTCAAGGTCAGGAAGATGTTGTTGGACAATGTTTATCGATTCAACAATTTTTCAGTTATATTAGGATAGTGTCTACTTGAGACAGTATTCTAAGCACTGCCACACTGGAGAATCATGCTGCAGACACATGGTATGATAACTTACCAAGTCAGTTTACCGGGCTGACCAGACCGTAACTTATCGTTAGCGATTCAACAATTTTTCAGTTATATTAGGATAGTGTCTACTTGAGACATTATTCTAAGCACTGCCACACTGGAGAATCATGCTGCAGACACATGGTATGATAACTTACCAAGTCAGTTTACCGGGCTGACCAGACCGTAACTTATCGTTAGCGATTCAACAATTTTTCAGTTATATTAGGATAGTGTCTACTTGAGACAGTATTCTAAGCACTGCCACACTGGAGAATCATGCTGCAGACACATGGTATGATAACTTACCAAGTCAGTTTACCGGGCTGACCAGACCGTAACTTATCCTCTAAATGCTGGGCACCAAGCGAAGAAGCTTCTAGTATCAATTTTTAAGTCTTTGGTATGACTCCACTTGTGTTTTAAGTGTCACCTTCCATAAGTGAGGCGGTTGCTCTACTGGCATATCCAGTTTTATTGGTGGAGAAAGACCACACAATGAATCTGGGTGGAACCGCCGCCCTTCCCCAAATAGCTGGCAGTCTTTCTCAAAGCTTGTGGAGTGAGTGGGACTCAAACCTTAGACACTTGTGGTTCATGGACAGTTATCTTAAGATTGGCGCCTTAGACCACTCAGCCACAAATGACCTTCTTCTGTTATAGATGTAACTGAGAATCTTAATTTTATCATCAATAAGTTCACCATGTTGGCTTAATCCATTCTAAATGTGATTATAAAACAGGGGCATGTGAAATCAAGTGAGCCCTGGACTTTATAATGACGATTTGGATCTCTTGAATGTTTAATATTTTTCATACCACAATTACCTAAATTTTAAATACGATGTTTAGAATCATATCAGATTTATCTGTTAAATTACTCCCATGCCAATATCATACACATCTTTTACTGGAACATTTTTTTTCTCAAATTAAACAACAAATAAAAGATCATGCATTATATGTTTAGTAAATAACGTTCACTTATTTTCACATCCTACGCTTAATGACATACACAGTTCATTATTCTCCCTTTCATAAATAAATGCTAAATATAATCATTATAATAATGAAGTCCTCAACTCTTTTATCTTTTTCTGAAAACCACATTTATATACTGATTAATAACTATATCATACTTTGAACTACCATTATTTTCTATTCCAGTAAAGACAGGATTGTACAAGAATTAATGCAACTTCTTCAATATCAAACGACTCGTAAATTATATTCCATAAAGAAAATAATGATGTAAAAGCAGCAATGTTTAAACTCTACAGGCACTTTTGTAGTCGTGTTTTTTTTAAAAAAAAATAGCTTCTAAAACCAACATGTGATTTTGTCATTCTATTAGGCTTGATGTTAATTTACCAAGATGCGTTAAGACTCCCTGTCATTTCTACACTTTATTGTTCATTTTTTGTCAAAGAAACGCACGTCTCCATTTATGGTGTTTAATATGAAAAATAGACAGCACTTCTACACTGCTTGACACCTTCACATCTCCAGTCGGACTCTTTCAAGATGAAACAATGTTTACTACATGTAAACCTATAAAATTTATATCAATCATGTGACTCATGAAATATGTCACAAATATGTTGCAATTTTAAGCAGGAAATCTATTTCAGTTTAACCTTAGGCATGTAGCCCAAGTTAGGAAATCCCTTTTCAATTTATTATTTTGACATGTTTAAATATATATCCTTATGGCAATATGGGGTCAGTGAGTATATGTAGGCATTATTTATTGGGGAAAAATGTAATGTGTTTTAAGCCAATTTTAAAATTTTGAAAAATTCTGATATCAAATTATATGCCCTTTAAACTATATAAGGCATGAAATGATTGATTGATTGATTGATTGATTGTTTGATTGAATATTAAGCTTCATTTTCTTGCCATTGAGGGCTAACATATGATCAGTTAACCTAAACCCTGTTTCAATGGATCCTGAAAGGTAAACCAGTACTCGAGCACACACTATCTCTGCATGAAAACTTTCCCGCTTGAATCAGTGGTGAGATACAAATGATAACGAGACACATTGTCATATATCAACCATCACAGAGAATGTGGCCGGGTGGGGATTCAAACTCACAACCCCTGGATTGATAGTCAGACACATAACAGGTATGTAATGAAAGAAAATTTTAATTGCGAAGTTTGAGAATAATTGGCATGGTGGTTTCATTACAAGTAACAACAAGAGTTGTCAGAAGACAACAAAGCTCGCCGATGGGATAAAACTCACCACCCATGCAAAGATTGAGATTCCAGGCAAAATTTAAACGCAACTAAATGCAAAAGTTAAACCTGGGTGTCTACAGATGAAAAATTAAGTCCAAAAGGGTCATAACTTTGCCAAAATGCAACCTCGAGTTATGGTTCTTGTATCTGTGTGTTCCATCGATGATGGTGAATACACATGTGAAGTTTCATTTATATCCAATGAATGGTTGCATAGATATCTTACCTGATAAAAAACTTGAACCTGAAAAATTAAGTCCAAAAAGGGCCATAACTCTGCCAGAATTATGGTTCTTGTCTCTATGTTTTCCATTGATGATGGTGAACACACATGCAAAGTTTCATTCATATCCAATGAGTGGTTTTATAGATATCTTAAACGCAACTAAATGCAAAAGTTTAACCTGGGTGTCTACAGACGAAAAATTAAGTCCAAAAAGGGCCATAACTCTGCCAAAATGCAATCCAGCGCTGGGTGTCTACAGACAACGCCGACGACACTGGGATCATGGTAATAGCACTCCTTGGACATTCGTCCCCGTGAGCTAAAAAGAGTACAACTGATTGGACATTTATATAAGCAACATCAATTGGCCAGTAGAGCTAAATATCATATAAAACAACATTACATTACTTCTATATATATGGAGATAATTATATGTGAATAACCAAGACATAAATATACAGGCCAGACTACGGCGAGTGCACCTAGCTACAATATATATTATATATATATATACAAGACCTGATGGTTACAGTGATATGAGAACACTGACAGACATAACGGCAATTCAAGACTGTGAACAAAATTGTTAGACAGATAAACAAGCACTACAAATTACATCGGGCCATCTGATGTCTTTCTCAGATATAAAAAAAATACAGTATCGTAACATTGTAACTATAATATCAGTGTGTCCTCTACCAAAGATGACTTTGTGTATTATACAATAAGTATCAGACTGTTTGGCCAAAACACAATAAGGAGCACAATTAGAAGTCTGGAATGTTATTAGAATTGAGATATATTCAACAAATGACAATTTTATCCTGATTATTTTTATATAAAGTTATCAGCTGTATGACAAATTTCAGTAAAAATATACTAAACTAAACAGCTAACCCGCCACTTTTTTATTTCTGATATATTTAGCCAGGCCAGATGAGCTCAGTAGGTTACGCATCTGACTATCAATCCAGGGGTCGTGAGTTCGAACCCCCCGCCTGGCAAGTCTCCGTGATGATTGATATACGACATTGTGTCTCATTATCATTCATCTCTCACCACTGATTCAAGTGGGAAAGTTATCAGTTACTTGCTGACATTGGGTGTGCTTGAGTACTGGTTAATCCCAGGAAACAGTGGTTAGGTTAACTGATCGTCTGTTAGCCCAAGATGGCATAAAAATGACGCTAAATATTCAATCAATCAATCAATCAATCTGATATATTTGGGGGGGGGGGGGGGGGGGGGGGGGAAATAACCTCACCTCACACAAGTATAATATGATTGAGCTGTCAGTTTGTGTATGTAAGAATGGTCGAAAAACATTTATGTTATTTCTGTAAATAACCATTAGGTGGGGTAATTCAGGGGAAACTATAATGACCTCACACAAGTATTATATGATTGAACTGTCAATTCATGTATATGGAAAATTAAATTGATTTATTGATTGAATATTTAGCGTCATTTTTATGCCATCGAGGGCTAACAGATGATTAACCTAACCACTGTTTCCTGGGATTTACCAGTTCTCAAGCACAACCCATCTCCACAAGTAACTGATAACTTTCCCGCTTGAATCGGTGGTGAGAGATGAATGATAATGAGACACAATGTAACAGTTGTACTTCGTTATAGCTTTTCTCTCATTGTTACCTAAGCTTCATTATGCTTTGACAAAAACATGCAATCAAAACATTATTCTTTACTGTTATAATGCATTTGTATCTCCATATAATGGTTCAAGAACAAAATCCATGGCTGGATGTTTTATTGTCTCATGAAAAAATGTTATTCAAGCTTTAAGACCGAAATAAATTGTTTAAAAAAATATGTATTGACATAACCAGCTTAAAATCTCAAGGATAATAGTATTTATTCTTTATTAAATACAAGAACTCAATTATTTAGAAATTCTTTTATTCCATCATGTATTTCTTCTTGGAATAATCTTCCGGAACACTTATGCAATTCTGAAACTCTACCATCATTTAAACGCCAGCTTATGAATCTTTTGTTTAAACCCACCAAAATACCATGTTTATATTTAACAGGTCCTCGTAAATTATCTATTTTTCATGCACGTTTAAGAAATGGTTGTAGTAACCTAAATTATGATTTAATTGTTAACAAATTAAAACTATTTTCAACTTGTGAAAAATGTGGGCATGAAAAAGAAGATGCCGAACACTATTTCATGCAATGTCCTTTTTTTTCAAATGATCGACTTCGACTCTTTCATGCTACACGTCACCTTCATCCTTTAAGTGTTAAAACCCTGTTACACAGGAGAGACGATATTTCAGACTTTGAAAATATTGCTGTATTTAACAATGTCCAAAATTACATTATAGATACTGAACGTTTTGATAAAGAATAGATCTAATTAATTTTAGTATTTACCTCACAATGGAGCCCCACTTTTAAGGTCAGCATCGAAAGCATATATTTAAACAATGTATCCTATTTCATTTTTTCTTCTTGCTTCATAATATTATATGAATATGTTTTATTGCCATCTTGATTGTTTTTGTAAATAATTTGTTGTTGGGAAGGTCAGATTTTAATGTTGGATAACTTGTGGCCCAACCCTTTTGCTACTACATGTATATAAAAAAGCAATAAAACATGTTTAAAGAAAGTAAATCTCAAAGATTAAAGTTAGCTATACTCTCAAACAATATTTCTGGCACTAGCCTCTTAGATGAAGACTTGAAATATAAAAAGTTTTAGGCTGTAGATGATAAACCATGTGAGCCAGGGGTTTGAACAGGTTACGGACACTACAAAAAACCTGTAGTGTCCGTAACCTTAAATTTACAGCCTCACTTCATTGCTGTGTCAATGGTAAAAAATTGAAATTTAAGTTTGCCAGGTATGTTTGTATTCTTACACCATCATTACTTTTGGAACTTAAAGACATTTAGATGATGCGAATACTTGCAAACAATTGATTGGATCCGATTTTAAATTGCATAATTTTCCTAACCAGCAGAACATATATATTCAATCTTTATATAACTAGAAGTCTTGACTGTGGTTATCTAATAATTATCAGCAGCAGATATTTACACAGTGTGTTAACAATAAAATCAAAAGGACTCTAATAACAACAGAAACTGGGAAGAATTTTCTAAGATTAAAATGGTATGTGTTTTTGTGGTGTACGTAACCTAAAATTGAATAGGACATTTAATCAAATATTGATTGAAATCTCAAAGGTCTCTACCAGCCATGGATCTTCCACAACTGACTGCTATGGACAGGTTTGACTGGATTACTTTAATTACATGTATCCCTCTGCAGAAAGTGGTGATATACCTAGAAACAAGAAAAAGAAGCACATGAAAGGACAGATGGCTTCACATCTTAATACAAAGGCATGAAATTGTTTAGACAAAGCTATGAGACAGAATCCAAAAGTGACAAGAAACCTTTTTTGAGATTAGCCATTAACAAATGTCTGTGACAGTTTAGGAGCCATTGCAAAGAAGGCAGTCATTAGTAACAGGAAGGCAATTGGAACTGCCCTTGGCATTATTCGTCATTGTGAAGAAAAAACTCCAATATGAGCCTGCAGTTTTGCAAATCATATATATATATATATATATATATATATATATATATATATATATATATATATACACACACAAGAGAATGGTCTGAAAATCATATAAATTTATACATTTAAAAGGACTAGAAAAATTCACTCTGTTACTGTAAGAAGTGTAGGATCAGATTACAAACTGCTAATCAGAAATCTAGCCTGATATTGACATTTACTTACCATGCTCAGCTGTAATCAGCCAATGTGAAAATACACAATACTGTCCACCATGGGTAGACAGTAGTGAACCATGGGTAGACAGTAGTGATGGGTAGACAGTAGCGAACTATGGGTAGACAGTAGGAAACAAAGGGTAGACAGTAGTGATGGGTAGTCAGTAGTGAACCATGGGTAGACAGTAGTGATGGGTAGACAGTAGCAACAAATGGTAGACAGTAGGGATGGATAGACAGTGGTGAGCCATTGGGTATACAGTAGGGATGGGTAGACAGTAGTGATGGGTAGACAGTAGTGATGGGTAGACAGTAGCAAACCATGGGTAGACAGTAGTGATGGGTAGACAGTAGTGATGGGTAGACAGTAGCGAACAAAGGGTAGACAGTAGTGATGGGTAGACAGTAGTGAACCATAGGTAGACAGTAGTGATGGGTAGACAGTAGTGAGCCATGGGTAGACAGTAGTGATGGGTAGACAGTAGTGAACCATGGGTAGACAGTAGTGAACCATGGTTAGACAGTAGCGAACAAAGGGTAGACAGTAGGGATGGGTAGACAGTAGCGAACCATGGGTAGACAGTAGTGATGGGTAGACAGTAGCGAACCATGGGTAGACAGTAGTGATGGGTAGACAGTAGTGAACAAAGGGTAGACAGTAGTGATGGGTAGACAGTAGTGATGGGTAGACAGTAGTGATGGGTAGACAGTAGTGAACCATGGGTAGACAGCAGCGAACAAAGGGTAGACAGTAGTGATGGGTTAAACAGTAGTGAACAAAGGGTAAACAGTAGTGATGGGTAGACAGTAGTGAACTATGGGTAGACAGTAGCGAACAAAGGGTAGACAGTTGTGATGGGTAGACAGTAATGATGGGTAGACAGCAGCGAACTATGGGTAGACAGTAGTGATGGGTAGACAGTAGCGAACTATGGGTAGACAGTAGTGATGGGCAGACAGTAGTGATGGGTAAACAGTCGTGAGCCATGGATAGACAGTAGTGATGGGTAGACAATAGTGATGGGTAGACAGTAGCGAACAAAGGGTAAACAGTAGTGATGGGTAGACAGTACTGAACTATGGGTAGACAGTAGCGAACAAAGGGTAGACAGTTGTGATGGGTAGACAGTAGTGAACCATGGGTAGACAGTAGTGATGGGTAGACAGTAGCGAACAAAGGGTAGACAGTAGTGATGGGAAGACAGTAGTGAACCATGGGTAGACAGTAGTGAAGGGTAGACAGTAGCGAACCATGGGTATACAGTAGGGATGGGTAGACAGTAGTGACGGGTAGACAGTAGCGAACCATGGGTAGACAGTAGTGATGGGTAGACAGTTGTGAGCCATGGGTAGACAGTTGTGATGGGTAGACAGTAGTGAGCCATGGGTAGACAGAAGTGAACAAAGGGTAGACAGTAGTGATGGGTAGACAGTAGCGAACCATGGGTAGACAGTAGTGATGGGTAAACAGTAGTGAACAAAGGGTAGACAGTAGTGATGGGTAGACAGTAGTGAGCCATGGGTAGACAGTAGCGAACCATGGGTAGACAGTAGTGAACAAAGGGTAGACAGTAGTGAGCCATGGGTAGACAGTAGGGGTGGGTAGACAGTAGTGATGGGTAGACAGTAGTGAACCATGGGTAGACAGTAATGACGGGTAGACAGTAGCGAACCATGGGTAGACAGTAGTGATGGGTAGACAGTTGTGAGCCATGGGTATACAGTTGTGATGGGTAGACAGTAGTGAGCCATGGGTAGACAGAAGTGAACAAAGGGTAGACAGTAGTGATGGGTAGACAGTAGCGAACCATGGGTAGACAGTAGTGATGGGTAAACAGTAGTGAACAAAGAGTAGACAGTAGTGATGGGTAGACAGTAGTGAGCCATGGGTAGACAGTAGCGAACCATGGGTAGACAGTAGTGAACAAAGGGTAGACAGTAGTGAGCCATGGGTAGACAGTAGGGGTGGGTAGCCAGTAGTGATGGGTAGACAGTAGTGATGGGTAGACAGTAGTGAACCATGGGTAGACAGTAGTGATGGGTAGACAGTAGGGATGGGTAGACAGTAGTGATGGGTAGACAGTAGCGAACCATGGGTAGACAGTAGGGATGGGTAGACAGTTGTGATGGGTAGACAGAAGTGAGCCATGGGTAGACAGTAGGGATGGGTAGACAGTAGTGAGCCATGGGTAGACAGTAGGGATGGGTAGACAGTAGCGAACCATGGGTAGACAGTAGGGATGCGTAGACAGTAGTGAGCCATGGGTAGACAGTAGGGATGGGTAGACAGTAGCGAACCATGGGTAGACAGTAGTGATGGGTAGACAGTAGGGATGGGTAGACACTAGTGAGCAATGGGTAGACAGTAGTGAGCCATGGGTAGACAGTAGCGAACCATGGGTAGACAGTAGTGAACAAAGGGTAGACAGTAGTGAGCCATGGGTAGACAGTAAGGATGGGTAGACAGTAGGGATGGGTAGACAGTAGTGAGCCATGGGTAGACAGTAGTGAACCATGGGTAGACAGTAGTGAACAAAGGGTAGACAGTAGTGATGGGTATACAGTAGTGAGCCATGGGTAGACAGTAGTGATGGGTAGACAGTAGTGAGCCATGGGTAGATAGTAGGGATGGGTAGGCAGTAGTGAACCATGAGTAGACAGTAGTGAACCATGGGTAGACAGTAGTGAACCATGGGTAGACAGTAGTGAACCATGAGTAGACAGTAGTGAAGATGCTGAAGGTTTTGCTTTGACAGGGCACAGATAACCAGAGGCATGACATCCAAGAACCTCCCAGAGAGATAAATAGTGGGGATGAAACTAGAGAACAGACCAGCTTGATTAATAATTTTTTAACTGTTTCAAACGTACATATACATACAAGAAATTTGTTGCACTTTGTTTTAAATCAAAGATTTTTTTCTGAAGTGTACAATTCTTGATTTAGAACTGTCAGTTTATTTGGACATACACTCTTACATGTGTTTTAGGTAAAAGTAAAAATTCATTGTATAGTATGATGCTGACATCTGTAAGATTTGCTTTTAAAATATTCAAATGTTTATGACAAACTGATGTTAACAAAATACTAAAGAATGGTGCTATCTTAGGTTTCCTTTAAATCTGTAGAATTTTGCAGCTATATTTTAAATTAATATCAACTCAAAATAATTATTTGAATTGATTATAGTGTTTGCTCACAAATTAGTTTCACGCAATAGAGATTTTTATTTTGTTTTTGATGCAGCAATTTTTCTTTTGTGCCCGTAACCAATTAGGACGCACAGATGGCCCTTGGATACAACAAAGGATTACACAATAGGATTTAGATAATTCTAATTGTTTTCAAATTTCTGTTAAACATACATCATCGTGACACATTGAATAATTTGAACATTATAAATATGTATGAAAAAAAGTGATTTTTTGTTTAAGTGGCAAAAAATATTATCGGTAACAATATCAAGGAACGATTGAGAGATATGTGCAAAAACATAAATGCATATAATGACATTTATAAACCTACCAGGCTGTCACACGCATTTTTTATCAATGATGCCCGAAAATTTTACAGATGTTGCCAAGATCAGACTGATATGCTAAACCTAGATATAGGTCAGGGCTTATATTCACTATTTTGGGAACATAGCCATGTAGCTAGAATTGGAAAATTCAGCATGTTGTTGGTGTATTTGTGAATTAAAAGGAAATGTAACGGTTTAAAAAAGATGTTTTTTTACAGAGCAATATCTGAATTTTCTGCAATTAAAATGGTCAGCAATGTCCTCCAGCCCACGTTGTCTAGAATGTCTATGTCTGACTGAAAATTTAAGTTCATAATTTATGGAAGAAAAAAAGAAAATAGTTACAAAGAATTTAAGAAATATATATTATGTATCTTTCTGTTTTTAATTCTTTCTCCATTTTAACATGCCTAATGGATAAATTATAGACTGACAAAAACTGATCATCCGCGATCAGCTAACAGAATGTAGTCTTGAATCAGCAGATAATGACAAACTACTGAAACACAGCCAAGACTCAAACCAGGGACCAGGGGTGGTATTCACCAACCATTCTCAAGAATATTCTTAAACTTGGACTCAAGAATGAATTTTGAAAAACACATTTAGTGACCATTTTTTGCGGCAAAACTTTGCAAGCATGCAGATTCACCTAATATATAGTCTGATAAACTCTTACAATTATTAGATATATGTCATAGTAAACTAAATATCTAAGGTTGAAATTTGGATTAAGTTTGGTCTAAGAATATTCTCAAGAATGGTTGGTGAATACGGTCCATGATCACACTTTCAAGTCCAGCTTGGACATTCTGTAGCATAAATTCAAGCACAAAGTTGAATTTCTTCAATTCTACATATACATGTTCTTCCAGTTTCGGAGACTTATGCAAACAGCTTACTAACAAGAGCTGTCGGAGGGACAGCACCTTGACTATTTCGATGCTGTTCCAAAACAACAGCTTTTTCAGGAAAATGGAAGACAATTAAAACTCAGGTGTGGTAAAATTAAGCTATAATTATTGCTTGTCTGTTAAAAATAAATTAGCAAAATTGTCACTAACACTATTTATTTTCATTACAATATACAAATTAAATATTACCTGAAATAATTCCAGCAAGAATGTAAAATACAGTGTATGCTATAGTTGAGATGATATATTTCAAGATTAGTTTATCAATGTTTTACATAATGTGATACAATTATGCACTACCTTCAAATCATATGGTAATATACCCGTTTTTGTAAATGGATCTATAGTCTCGTACCAACACATACAGTTTATCAATGCTGGATATCCTTCTATATTCAAGTTGTTCAGTTTTATACATATATTTATTTAACTTCATATCAGAGGGCAATATTTTGGTACCAGTTCATGAAAATTGATCTATAGTTAAATAATCTTGTACCAGCATACCAGTTAACAGTTTATCACACCTGGATACCCACTCATAAATATGAAAAAACATTTTTTTACAAAAAATAAAACTTCAATGAAAATTAAAAAAAATAAATTAAAAATAATAAATATATAAAAACAAAATCTGAAAAACTGACTCTATTTGTCAAACATCTAAGTTCAATGCCTTGTACTACAAACTTAAACCTGCTGAAAAACAAAATTTCTAAGTCCAAATCTCTGTAAAAATGCAACCCAGAGTTATTGTTCTTGTCTCTGTGCATTCTGTTGATGATACTGAACACACATGTTAAGTTTCATTTATGTCCAATGATAGCTTGATGAAATATGCACCTACTCAAAAACTTTAACCTGCCCAAAAACTTCAGCCTACTCAAAAAACTTTAACCAAATTTTCTATGTCTAAAAGGGCCATCATTCTGCCAAAATGCAACCCAGAGTTATGGTTCTTGTATCTGTGTGTTCCATTGATAATTCTTAACACACATGTGTAGTTTCATTTATACTGAATAAGTGGCTGCGTAGATATCTTACCTGATAAAAAACTTTAACCTGAAAAATTTAAAGTCCAAAAAGGACTGTAACTGTGCCAAAATGCAACCCAGAGGTATGCTTCTTGTCTCTGTGTGTTCCATTGATGCTGCTGAATATATATGTGAAGTTTCATTCATATTGAATGAGTGGTTGCATAGATATCTTACCTGATAAAAACTTAAACCTGGAAAATTAAGTCCAAAAAGGGCCATAACGCTGTCAAAATGCAACCCAGAGTTATGGTTCTTGTCTCTGTGTGTTCCATTGATGATGCTGAACACACGTTTGAAGTTTCATTCATATCATATGAGTGGTTGCATAGATATCTTACCTGATAAAAAACTTTAACCTGAAAAATTAAGTCCAAAAAGGGCCATAACTCTGTCAAAATGCAACCCAGAGTTATGATTCTTGTCTCTGTGTGTTTCATTGATGGTGCTGAACATACATGTAAAGTTTCACTCATATTGAATGAGTGGTTGCATAGATATCTTATCTGGTAAAAAAACTTTAACCTGAAAAAGATGCTGGGGCGAGTACAATAGCCCGCATGTATAACAACACTATTTTTCTTTATATAACAATCAATCTTATAGAATTCATTCAAATTCCTTGACAATATCTTAAATACAATCCAATCCAACAATACAACAATGTTTGCCATCACGAAATCCTGCATATAATACATTCAATCTAAATTGGAACACAAATACCGTACATGAAAAAAAACACTAAAGTTCTAGATATCCAAATAGCAACCTGTTTTGATTCCCTTAAAAATAAACCTAATCTCTAATTAAACAACTTTGACAGCCATATCTCTTTCCACCATTCTACAGCATAAATATGCACCAGTATTTCTTGCTTCAGTCATCAATCACAGCATATATATATATATCCAAAACACATTCATCATGTACCAGAACCAGTGAACAACACATCACATTATTTGTCACAGCAGAAAATTGGCAGTATTGAGAAAACAAACCTGAGCTTTCTGTTGATATTGACACCAGCGCCTGATATCAACAGGTGGGTGAAGTTCACAGAATCGTGACAATAGGTCACAACATAATCCCTAATTTTTTTGACACCATAAAGAGCAACATGTGACACATGCAGCTAATAGAGTTTAACACTTTATTGGAGTTAGCACTATTTTTTTTTCATGTTATATTATAATTTTATTGTCATGTGTATATTTTTACTGCAAATTCTCTTGCCAGTGGCAGAAAAGAGTCAGACTGTGCCAAAGAAGGTTATTTTTGATGATGCCATACTTCAGACATTTAAAGATGGTCAGCTGAGATAATATTATTTATATATACAATGTATATAATATAGTATTGTTTGGGTGTATTAATTAATATATAATAATTAATTTATTATCTCTCCCATATATATTTTTTTACTTTTTTTTTTGAATGGGGTTTAACGTCATTTTCAAGACATTTCAGGTTATATATGGCAGATCTCAGACGGAGCTAAGAGCCATTGTCCTTCCGCAAGTAACTGGAAACTTCCTCACATAAAGTTTTTGGAGCGAGCTGGACATGAACCTTTGACCTTAGCGGTGATAGGTAAGTGATCTTGAGACCGCGCCTTTAGACCACTCAGCCACGGAGGACCCAGATATATTTACATGTGTATATAATTATATATATATATATAATAACTACTGGGTAAGTTTGAATTTGTTTGAATGTTTAGCATCATTTTATGCCATTGAGGGCTAACAGTCAACCTAAACACTCAGTACTCAGGTTAAATAGTACAAAAGCGCAACTATTTCCTTAAGTAAATGATAACTTTACCACTTGAATCAATGCTGAAAGGAAATGAGATGCAATGCCGTATATAAATTGTCACAGAGACTGTGTCCGGGTGGGGATTCAAACTCACGACACCTGGATTGAATTACCAACTGAGCTATCTGGCCTGTCTTGTAAGTTTGGTGAAGAGGACATGAAAACGGAAAGTACATAACAGTGACTGTCATTAAATTACAAAAAACAAAAATTTTGACATTAATTATAAATCCAATTTGGTCAATTCAAAACCTGCCCAAGATGTTATTGTTATACAACTACTGTGTACGTTTTGTGAGTATCAAAATGAAAACTACAGTGCACACAAGCTCAAATAACACAATATTTTATGATTCAAGAACTACGACTCTAATATTTATTTTCCGGTTTGGCCAGATCAAGAAGATTATTATGTTTATATTATAAACTACTGTGTAAGTTTAGTGAGAATCAAATAAAAACTGTGAGTAAATGTAGAGTAAGCACAATGTCACCTAACACAGTTTTTGACTATTTCAAGAACATGTTATTTTGTATAACTCATGTGTAAGTTTGGTGAAAATCAAATGAAAACTTTTAGTACTACAGTGACCACAACATTTAATAACTTTTTCAACAATTCAAAGGCTGCAACATTAATTATCCAATTTCAAATATGTCAAAAGCTCAAAAGCTTGTCTTGGGTATTACGGTTCATTAACTACAGTGTAAGTTAAACAATCAATTAAAACTGAGTGTGCCTGAGTGCTAACAACCTAAAATAATGCAGCTGTTGACAATTCAAGGACCTTCATGGTAGTAAACAGACACATGAACTTTCATTGATGTGTGGGTAGCGCTTACCAAGATGCAGGAAAGCTGAAAAACTTCAAACTGAAGTTTCTAAGTATAAAATGGGGTGGACATAATTTTGCCTAAAATCAACTAGATTTATAATACCACTTGGCAATCTCATTAAATTCATATCCTCAAGAACGCTGGATATAGTATCTGATGACGATGCATGTTCAGACGACCTTTCTGCCAGCCATTATTGTTTTTAAGAACAGAATTTACAGCACTTCGAATATCTGCCATAGAGAAGGATATGCCAAATGGCTGTTGAAACGAGTTCTTCGATTGGTTGAAATAAAATTAGCTAAAAATAGTGTGTTGGAAATCCAGTTTTTCTAGAGGAAGAATTTTAATAGATCTTACATTTAGGAAAATCGTGTACTTTAGTCAGATTTTACCACTTGGTTCCTTGAATCAAGGAATACAATAATGAAGTTTCATCTTGCCTGGGTAGTGGTTACAGATAAGCACACATGGAAACAAGAGGCCCCAGAGGACCTGAATTTCTCTACTGGCAACAAAAATAGACGGATAAACATTTCAGAATTCCTCTTCAACAAGTCTTTAAGGAGACCACCACATGAAATACCTAAGATCAAGGACTTAAGCTTTCAGAGGAAGTTTTTTTTTTATGTTTCTCTTAAAATGTGCATATAAGCCCTGTGGTGAGAGCATTTGCTGTTGAATTGCGCCGGTTCAAGAAGTTGTATGAGATGTGGTTATTTAACTGCTCCGGGCTTGAAATTTCTTATGAAACATCCAACATCTTTTACTGAATGCTTAAAAACAAAGAAATATTCAGTTTCTTAAATCTTACTCGTACTAACCAAATGTTCAAAAGTTTGGTTAAGATTCAATGAAAAATGAGGGTATTATTGCATCAACAACGTTTTCTCTATGTAAACCTGAGCGTCCCCTGTGGCAGCCCAAAGTTTGACCCCAGGGACCCGACTTCAACAAATCTTTTAGGGGACCTCCATGCAATGCTACATGTAAAATATCTAAGGTTTATTAGCTTTGACACTTTATCAGGACATATGCCCTGCTGGCCTTTGGCCAGTTAAGAACTAAAAAACAATGTCAAAGCAAAAGCAAGTAAAATAACTCCCCAGTTCCCCGAAAGTATATAACAATTCAAACTTTAACCTAAAGCTTTAATTAGAGACTGAACTATGAAGGTTCATGTAACTCTATAAACCGTTTGCATAACATAGTTTGAATGTGTTAATGAAGTTCAGTCACCCTATAGCAGAAGTATAGTTAGTTGAGAAACAGAGAAAAAAGGCCAGAATGCCTTTATGATGATGACAATGGCAATGGAAATGCCGATGCCAGTGTCATGACAACAGCTTTTCGTTTTATAAAAAAAAAGAAAAAAAAAGATGACAATAACAAAAATTATTCTTCAGACTGGAATCAGTTGAACCAATTGTATATTGGAAATGCTAAAATTACATTACAGCAGGCACACAAATGAAGCTCTGATTCTGTATAATTATTGTGTGATCCCCACCACCCTATGTTGATTAATATCCAGCACCCAGCTGCTACACAACAATTGTCTCACAATACATACTGGATGGTGGCGACAATTAAAACAGCCGCCTTCTTTACTCAGGTCTGCTCAAAAGGACAACTCTGCTCAAACAATAGCATATCAATTAAATTGAAAATGTACAAGATACAACTCTGCTCAAACAATAGCATATCAATTAAATTGAAAATGTACAAGATACAACTCTGCTCAAACAATAGCATATCAGTTAAATTGAAAATGTACAAGATACAACTCTGCTCAAACAATAGCATATCAATTAAATTGAAAATGTACAAAATACAACTCTGCTCAAACAATTGCATATCAATTAAATTGAAAATGTACAAGATACAACTCTGCTAAATCAATAGCATATCAATTAAATTGAAAATGTACAAGATACAAATCCTAAAGGTCATTTCATTTACTATGATTGTAATCCAATCCCCAAATTGAAACCTTCATATTAATTAGAATGATTCAAATAAATGTTGATATATGCCAAACACAGGAACCATTTGCAATGAATTCAAACATAAGCTTTTACTGACATATGACTAATTGGCATTAAATTCAAATGTAAGATTTTACTGACATAGTAATTGGCATTGAATTCAAACGCAAGATTTTACTGACATAGTGACATAGTAATTGGCATTGAATTTAACCATAAGATTTTACTGACATAGTAATTGGCATTGAATTCAAACGTAAGATTTTACTGACATAGTGACATAGTAACTGGCATGGAATTTAAACATAAGATTTTACTGAAATAGTAATTGGCATTGAATTCAAACGTAAGATTTTACTGACATAGTTTTTACATCCGGGTATTCCAGGAATCAGCCAAATTTAGATTTATTAAAACACAAAAATGTTGTTGTTATTGTTTTTTTCTTATAAACTTTATAATAAGTAAGTATATCGGTCTGTTAATTACAAACAATACTATTCAGTCGAGATCACTGCAGCTGTGGTCTAGGGGTAAAGTATCTGCCTTGGATATGGAAGGTTGTGGGTTCAAATCAGAGCTGGGTCATACCAAAGACTTGAAAAATGATACTCGAAGCTTCCTGGCTTGGCGCCTAGCATTGAGATGAAGTTCTAGGTCTTGTTGGCCCGATGTCAGTATTATGTCAGTGCTGGAAAATTCCACTCGTCAGCTTGCCATGACGAGAGAACATTTGGTCAGGATGAGTAAGATTTAAGAAACTGACCTTAATATTTCAATGATTTAAAGCATTCAATTAAAAATGTTGGAAAGGGAGGACTAGTAGCTTTTATCAGAAATTTCAAGCCCTGTATGTTAGCGGGCAGGGTATCAATCCATGTCTGCAGTGCGATACGTCCCAATGTAACAGAAATATTGTTGAGAGCGACTTATACCAGGTTAATTTTCTCTATGAGTTACTGGTTATTCTGTTTATATATATGGAGATAGTTATATGTGAATAACCAGGACATAACTGTATAGACCAGACTACAGCGAGTGCGCCTAGCTACAATGCAAACCACAGATACAATATCAAGGCCTCTGCCAATATATATATATATATATATATATATATATATATATACAGTGAAAGAAAAAAGAAAGTATACATACCCATAAATGTCGACAGGTCAAGAAACAATAAATGTATTGCATATAAATATTGTATATTTACATTTCATCATATTGTTGAATAGAAAAACATACATTTAATTCATTTCAAAGCAAAACAATAAGAAAAAATCAGTTCATTTTCCACCACATGAATAAACTTAGCCAATAATGAAATAATTTTAAAAACCAAAATGTATACTTTCTTTTTCCTTTCAGTGTATATTTATATTGCAATTTCATTCTGCAGATCCTGGCAACTGTGTTTTTTGACATGGGGTAATTTACTCCTTGTTTATTCATCTGCTGTCGCAGTGATAACAACTTCATTAGGCGGAAAGTGAGACAGTGCAGTCGGCATTCTGACCCAAGTAACACAGTACAAACATCTCTAATTTACGACTGACAAGTTTATCATCACAGAATACTGAATCCTGATTTTACTTCCTGCACAATGTCTCTATATAGTTATAAAGTTATAAGACTTCACCCAGATGCTGAAATTGAGGGCTCAGCGCAAAACTATTGTAACTCCGTGTTTTCCAAAAATTATTTTTTGCATAAATTACTCTAGTTTTACAATGTGCATCTTGTGTTAAAATTTGGACGTAATATTTTTAATAATTTTGAAGATATTCACTTTTGGTGAAAATATTGTATCTCAAATACGCTAATTCTTTAGCGCAAAACTATTGTAACTTGAGTTACAATAGTATTGCACCAAATACTATCTTGGTAACCTTTATTTATATTGGTGTAAAACTATTGTAACTACTTGAATTTAAATTTTATTAAACCCAGTATTATATAAACTTGGCTATTTTTTTTTTTTTTTTAATATCTAGACAACTTCTGAAATTAATTATATCTGTTGGAATCAGAAAGACACTTTCCCTCACTTAACAGCAACCTGGATTGCGGACACACATGTAAGATCATGACATGCAGTGGGGTTTGTTTGTTGTTTTTTTTGGGGGGGGGGGGGGGGCTAAAGTTCAGCCCCAATTGGTCTAGAAGCACTATTAAGCTATGTGTAAAACTACATAAGTTCATATTTATTTATTTTTGTCCTCAAAATATGCTAGAAAACCAATATCTTAAAAGACATTACAATTAGCAAAAAAAATCCCCCCCCCCCCTACCCCCCTCTTCCTCCCCACACGTAGCATGTCTATGCAGTATAATATACTCAGATCCAATATTACCATCAGGGTACTTATTTTAACATGCCATAGTTATGTAACTATGTAAAATGGGTTTCCTAACTTGACCCAAGCTACAAGATAAGATTAAAATTTGACTTCTATCATGAAACTCTCCAGAAAGTTACATTGCAATGTCATGGCCTTAAGCTAGGTACAAGTGCTCTAAAGTTTTTATGTTTACTATTTATTGCAAATTAATTTCAAACTTATTAATTAAATCCATAAATTGCTTATGCTGCTATCTGCAATAAATTCTCCACATAACATTCAACACTAATTAAAAGTACCCAATGCCTTCAACTAAGCAGACATTCAATACTCATTAAATTCTAAGTAACTTAAAAACTCAAAACAAGAGGCCCAAAAGGACTTGAGGACGATCTACTGGCAAGAGTGCATATATTATTTTTTGAAATTCATAATACAAAAAAAAAACGATGGAACCGATGGATGCTCCCCAAAGTGAGTGTTTGACTCTGTACCATATGGTAATGATATTGAACGGGGGAAGTAATTGAGAGAGTTCTTAAAAAAAGTCAATACATTATTTTTTATTTCGTGATATAATACATTGTACAACATACTTGGAATAGGTCAGCAAATTTTTATTACAAATATACATTCAATGATGGATATTATTACTGATTTTATTATAAAGATTCAGTTGTTACATATGGCATATTAATACATGTGCTAGTTTTACAAACATTGCACCACTCTAGTTTCTGTGTGTGTAGCCTGTGTGATTCCGGCTAAGAATAGAATCACTGTTGATCTCTGCAGAGGGGTAGGAATCCTCTGAATAGGTGTCATGTTCATTTTATCATTTTTTTGTCATGTTCACTAAATTATCAATTCCTGTGTGGTTTCAGGGAGCCACATGAGTGAAGGCAAGAATAACCGCTGTGGCTCATGCATGTCGTAAGAAGCGACAATTTGAGTAATACGATAGAATTTGTTGAAACTCTGCAGTTCTGCAGGAATCAAGGTTCTAGGTTCATTCTGCATATTCATTTGTTGGTGTTTTTTTTTAAATCTGTATGTTAATTTGTTGTTGTTGCACATGTAGAGTGAACCTGGAATCTTCCTTCTTGTTGGCGTCGAATAACTTATAATGTGTTGGTAAGCCGTAAAACCCTATTCATTCATTCATTCAGTTTCTGTGTGCTAACATATTTATATTAAAAACAAATGTACTGATCAAGTACTAATATAATGATTGGGTGTATATACATGTATACAGATAGTCTTTATGTATGTAGTTGCATGAAGAAGTCGTTATCTGGAAAATGTTAATGTATAACATTTTGTATTAGCAAAAATATGATATTGTGTACTCTTTATTGAACACCCATCCAGTACTGAATGACCATCTCCATTTTCACAGGAAATAATAGACTTTTGAAGAAAAGGACACAAAACATCACTTTTCAGTCATTAGAATGAATGTAAATCAGAAGTGTGAAAGAGTTTTATAAGAGAAATATGATTTTAACTACTGAATTAAATGCCACTTTTTGGAAAAGGTAACATCCTGGAGTGTTCAATTGGGATTATATGGAAATTGTAGTGTTAAACATACACATCATTATAGTAAGGACTGCAGTTTGTTACCTTAGAATCCAATCATCATCACCAGGCTGCCTGTTGTTAGTGGTAGACTATAATTTTAGATGGTTATAAGCTATCAGATATATATATATAGGCACTCTATAGTGTTTGCCTACTCTGTATTTTCTGAATAAGGGATTATACAGATTATATGGCTCTGCACTTGACAGAACACATTCGCAAATCATTGAACCCGAACAAAATGACAATATGTGCATATCGTAACTATTTCAAAAATAAAAAATAATAAAACCAGAGGTCATAGCGAAATAGTGTCATGAAGACAATGTGCACATCTCCACTTGGTAATGATGCATCCTAGTATCTTTCATAAAATTCCAACCAGAGGTTGTAGAGAAATAGAGCAGAGAATAATTTGGTCACAGACAGAATGAAAGGGCCATAACTCTGTGAAAAATCATTGAACAGGAACACAAACATAGCAAGTTTCATAAAATTCCAGCCTGAGGTTGTAAAGAAATAGCACAGACAATAATTGGTCACAGACTCAATGAAAGGGCCATAACTCAGTGAAAAATCATTGAATCGGAACACAAAGACAACATGTGCATTTCCACTTAGTAGTGATGTATCCTAGCAAGTTTCATAAAATTCCAACATGGGGTTGTAGAGAAATAGCGCGGAAAATAATTCGGTCCCAGACAGAATCTAAGGGCCATAGCTCCGTGAAAAAAATCATCGAAACCGGAAAACAACGACAATATGCACATCTGCACTTGGAAATGATGCATCCTAGCAAGTTTCATAAAATTCCAACCAGAGGTTGCAAAGATATAGCCCAGACAAGAACTTTGGGATGCACGGATGGACACACGCACGCGCAAAGCGGAAACTATATGCTTACCCCTTTGGGTAGCGTAATAAACCCTTTTTGGGAGTCGAGATCATCTTAAAATCTTTATAGAAAATAACCCCATTCAACTCTTATGGGATAAAAAGTATTTACCATGAAACAGAAATAGTTTAAATTTGAATTTTCCATTTCCCATACCATTCTTTATGTAAATTTCTTTTATAGAATCCCCTTGATTTGCAGATTCTTCAATTCCTTGCTGATATAAATATATATATGTATTAATGAATATACATTATATATGTTAATGAATTTGACGGATCAGTTCTTGAGAAGAAGAAATTTCTATGGCCAGAAAATTAGATCTCAAATTACAAATGGATTTATGAGAAAACGTGAATTTTTCGTTTTCCTCGTAGTATTATAATTCCTTTACAAAGAGAACTATTACAATGGCAAAATATATACCATAACTCCTTAAACCTAATCTTATTTGCTATGACTAGATGCTTCAGATCTCAAACTAAATAATATTTTTGCAACAATGGATTAAATAAGAGCTGTCAGAGAACAGCATTAACTGGACTAATCTCACTGGGCCACAATGAATCCTGAATTTTTTTTTTATCCAATATGAAGAAACTTTGGCTCATCAGTGTTTCAGAATATATTTGGAAGTTCACGATTTTATCCGTTTTGGGTCATTGCGCAGGTCCCTTGTGGATAGCAAATCTCTTAGGACCAAGTTTCAAATGCTATGACTTAACAATGCTCTAGGCATCAAGATGATTAAAAAAAATACCTAAAATTGATAAGAAAAAGAGAATCTATTACTGGTATAAAGTCCCTATTATACTGCGCTCCGAAGGATCCTAGCTTGTTAATTTGAACAATTTTGAAACCTCTACTCATTTAGGATAATTTATACCAAATATGAACAAATTTAGCTCATCAGTTCTAGAGAAGAAATTTTTTAAATTAATGCCATATGTTAAACTGATAAGCCAGCAGGGTGCGGTCACTTTTGACTTAGGCCATTATAAATTAATTACTAGATTTTCATCCACATTTTTTCATTTTTAAAATATTAGATGTTTAAATATTTTAAAATAAAATATTAAATTTTTTTTATGAAAATAAAAAGGGTCGGGCAGCATTAAAATTAGGGGGCGGGCAGGGATGATAAGCTAGCAATTAATTCATTATGGCCTTATGGTCATAGATTTAACAAACCCTTGACAATATCATAAGGTGATACTTTACAATCATATAAAATATCAAGGTATTTTAGTTTTGGAGAAGAATTTTCAAATTTAATTAAAAAAAGAACAATTGATAAGCCCCTGTGGGTGGGAGGAGGGGGTCATGATTTGAATAAACTTGAGAAAGCCTCGAGTAACAATGCTTTACATTCATCAAACTGAATTTTGATGGTTATAAATTATATTATGTGGTTCAGAGAAGTTGTTTGAAGCAAAGACTTGTATAGAACGATACGAAACTTGCATCTCCAGGCTAAATATTGATAAAATAGCACATGAAGAATTAATTATTTGGCAATTAATCATTCATAATTCACAGGCAACTGATTTCTTTCACATAAACTGTAAGTTGTATATAATCTTAGATGTTTAAAACATGTTTTCACAATGCAAAATGATCTTGAATTAAAAATATTGATGTTCGAAGGAAAATTTCTTGTAGTTTGTCGTTATTTTAGCTGCAGTATACAAATTTGGTAATCAAAAGTACTTCAACAATTTTAAATATAAATTGCTGGGAATGGTATTGTTTTAATAAGAATTTCATTCTGCAATGTTAAAAATTTGATTCGTGTTCCTGAGATGAATGGAAGTTAAGATAATTGAAAAACGAGACATTGCGAGATTTTGTGTGAATATGCGAGTGTTAACAAAACCTTAATCATTTGCCTTTCCTTCTCTATACAATTCCTTGTTACAGTAAAAGTTAACAACAGATGTAGGCTGATCACAAAAATTCAGATTTGAGTCTCAATTGGCTCAGGTGAGCTAAAAGAATAATACAAATGTAATGAATAGTGTGAAATTCACAGCAATGTTGAAATATCACAATTATATTGATCAGTCTGTTTCCATGGTAACCAGTCGTATCTAAATTAGGGAAAACATACAACATTTTTTTAACAATATTTTTTATCAAATCTGAGTGCCCAGTTTCTTTTGATTGTGGAGAATCCATAAACACATATTTTGACTTCTAGAATAGATATTGGAAATAAAATGTAAATTGTATGTCCAGTTCCCTGTCCAACACATAATGACATGTCCAATTATTATTTTATACTGCACCTAATCTA
This sequence comes from Panopea generosa, assembly GCA_029582155.1. Lineage (NCBI taxonomy): Eukaryota > Metazoa > Mollusca > Bivalvia > Adapedonta > Hiatellidae > Panopea > Panopea generosa. The sequence goes on from CM055899.1 coordinate 42,865,015, forward strand.
TTTTTGCTTGATTGCAAGTAAGCTCAGAGCTTATTATGAACTGCTCTCAAATCTGCTTCCTGGATATAACCAGTTCTTATTAGTGTGTTCTTTTCAGAGGTCAGGGCTCTCTTTTTCGGGGCTGTTATTCTGCCTCATTCCCAATGGCAAATAATATATATAGTTTATTTTTTTCCCAAGCCAAAGTAACAAAATTCCCAATTTCAAAATGCAAAGGAACCAAAAGAAATATATGGGGACAAGTTTGGAGATTTTTTTACATTATGATTTTAATGTAATTCACATTTTTCATACATTTAATATACTTTACACATACTGTATTGCTACCTATATTGAAAGAACCTGTGCTATGTAATTGTCCCTTATTTACCAAAAGTCAGTGCCCCCAATCCCATTTGAAAAGGTGCGAGCAAGAGCCCTGGAGGGAATTGGGTTGAGCTGGGGGTCAAATCTGCAACCTCTGGCATGTGTGGCCAACATTTTATCCAATACTTTCATCCTCTTTATATCCAGTAGTTAACATATTTTTCACTTTTTTTAATTTCATTACCTGCATCTATTCTGGAAATCAAGATATACGTTTATGATTTCTCCACAATAAAATGAATCTCAGATTTGACCTAGAAATATTTTACTCACTTTTACTGCCTATGAACTCTGTATAGTTAAAACTAGGAATCTGATTGTCTTTATTTACCCAGCACATTTTAGTTCTTTCTTTACCAATGCTTTCAATAAACTGTTAAATTCGACTCATTAAGACATTTGAAATGATCTGAAGAATGTTTAGAATTTATACAATGTCACTTTCTTCCCGATACTCATTTTGTCAATGTTTATGACAAGCATTTGTTGTTTAAAAAAAATTGGGAGGCGGGGGGGGGGGGGGGGGGGGGGTGTTATAAGAAACTACACAAGTAATTATTATGAGTAATAAAACATTTAAAAAAAAAAATCCATAAAAATATACCTTACTTTTTTTTACATAGTTTTGTTCTTATATTATTTCTAAACCAACACACCCAATATTCGCAAGAAACTGCTTATTTTCCCACTTGAATTAGCAGTGAGGGGTGAAAGATAATGAGACCAATGTTGAATATCAACTATCACGGAGATTGTGGCCGGACGGGGATTCCAACTCACGACCCCTGGACTGATGGTCAGATGCCCTGCTACATTAATACAACACAATAACATAAAGTAACATTTTGCACTACATTTCAAAGTGGTGTTGAAAAGAGTATACCATGAAAACATGAGATAAAGTGTCTAAAAAAATAAAATAATTATTAAAATGGATCAAAAGCATCTCATTTTCATTGGTAAACAAAATTCAAATGGTTTGGTATGTGAAAATCACCATAACATGACAAAACTATATCTAAACTGGAGGGGTAAACTTAAAATGAAAACCCATTCTAAAAACAGACAGCACTTAAATACTGTTTGACGAGCTTCGCATGTCATCCAGACTGTTTTAAGATGAAACAATTTTTACTATATGTCAACCTGTATAACGAATCAAATTGAAATCAAAAAGAAATCATGTGACTTGAATATGTCACCAACTATATTGCAATGTTAAGTGGGAAATCTATTTAAGACTAACCTAGGCACGTACCTAAAGTTAGGAAATCCCTTTTCAATATATTATTTTGGCATGTTTGAATATCCTTTTGACAATACAAAGTCAGCGAGTATATATAGGCATAATATATCGGGGGAAAAAAAATGTTTTAGCCAATTTTAAAAGTTTGAAAAAGTCTGATAATTCCCTAATGGACTAATCCCGGTTTGTAAATACATGTATAGCACGATAGATCTGTAGCTGCTAGTGTAGACCTTAGTGGAGTTCATCTTACCATAATATATAAGTACATGACTGTAATGTATGAATATATCAAAACAGCACGTCCCACATTTCTTTTATAAAATATCTCATTTCAACCCTTAACCTCAGGCTCCCATAGTACTGCTTTTATAAATCATCGGATTTACACTGAATTTGCAGGCTGCTCTACATTATTTGGCACTATCAGTATGTCACATAATCATTGTTAACTCCATGGTTTGACACTATGTCAATAAATTATCATTTAGAATAACTGCATAAGTGGTCTCGGGTTAGAGCTTTCGCTTCACATGTTAAAGGTTGTGGGTACAATCCCCACCGGCTCATACTCAATACTTGAAAAATGGACTGGTACTCAAAGCACCATACAACATAAAATAACAGCAATGGATTGTTTCATGAAGAAAAGTCTGTTTCTGGAAGTTTGAGTGTTGATTTTAAAATATTCTGATGCTTAAAGGGAATTTATCAGGATTTTTCCAATTTTGAAATTGGCTAAAACATTTTTCCCCAATATATGACGCTATAAATACTCACTGACCCCATATTTACAAAAGGATGTCTATCTGAACATGCCAAAATAATATGGCAAAAACGGTCTTCCTAATTTGAGCTACGCGCTTACCGGTAGTTTAGACTAAAATAGATTTTCAAAAATTGCAACAAATTTTGTGACCTATTAAATGAGTCACATGATTTCATTTTGATTTCAATTTGATCTGTAATACAAGTTTATACTGTAGTAAAAAAGTTTCATCTTAGAAAGAATCTGTATGATGATGCAAAGGTCATCTATCAGTATTTAAGTGCTGTCTATTTTTAGAATGGGGATTTCATTTCAAGTTTACCACAATCATTTAAAAATAGCAATTTTATCACATTTTGGTAGATTAGACATACTAAGGCAATTGAATTTTATTTATTAATGATAATGAGATGCAATTTAATCATTTAAAAATATATTTTAGTTTTTAAGACATATATAGCGTTTCTTCCTGATACACTCCCTTTAAACCAGAATAAGAAACTCATGCATGCGCAACTCAATACCTTATAAAATAACATGGTGGACATATTGTATTGAAATAAGAAGAGCTTGATCAAGCAATAAACATTCAGTGTTCATTTACATATATTTTATGATATTTATTTTGATCAAACACCGCAGGAATAAATACTGTGATGATTTGGGACACCTACTTGTCATTTCATTTGGAAAGTTTTTTAAGCTGTTTATTTTTCAGCCAGGAATAATTCACGCTAACATTTTTTCTCGGAATTTCAACTCGCACTTTCTAAAACTAGCAAGCATTTTGAAAGTGTGCCAAGGCTCATTTCGAACCCCAATCAACTTGCTCATCTCAAACTGTGACTTGTATTATTCAAGACTTGACCTATCATATGTTGAATATGAAATACTTTGGTATTCCTCCATTACTTAGGTTGAAACATTCCTGATGTCAATTTGTAGCCATTTTTTCCTTTCAATTTTAATTAAAAAAACCCACTCAAGTTGAATACCGACGAAGGCAATTGCATGACTTTTCTTTCTCCTACAATTCTGAAAATTGAAACACGATATAAACTCCCACTCTTAGGACCCTAGCCCAATTTCCCCCAAAGTGAAGAGAGGGCCCTGTCATGATTGAAGGATTGTGGGTTCGATCCTCCATCACAGCTTTGTGTGGTTTTCTTAAGCAAGACACTTTTTCCGTGTTCACAATCGAAAACTAACTTTACAGCCCTATCATACTAGTAATATAAATGTACAAACTGGGAGGGGGATAACTCTTAAACTTACTTGAAAATGAAAAAAAATATTATTACCTTTCTTTTATCTAATTTAATATGCCAATTTTTGCTAAATATATATATTCTTAAAATGTTTGCATGCCCTTCCTAAGATTTTAAGAAACAGTAAAATACTAGCAAGGCATGATTTTACGCAGAATTTGGGGAAAACACACTACTAAATATACACTTTTTTCAAACTTTTCAGAAGAATTATTTTTTTCGTTATTATAACTTCTATAATTATAATTATAATTATATTACAACAAAGATTTAAGGTGAATTTTTGGGGACAATACAAGATTATGGCTTGGGGAACATGCAGATTACCAGTAAAATGTTCCTGAACAGGCATAAATGAAATTAAAGAATGCAAATTAGAGTTCAAGGTACATTTAGTAACTTTTTTTCTGCAAGACAGCCTACAGGAGTTTTGTTTAAATCAGTTATAAACAGACAAAGTTTAAGTTTCGGCACCAAGCTTGGCTTAAACACCAGATATGGTCTGTTGAATGAACTGGGGCTATAATTATATGTAGTCGAGTATGTCATTAAAAAGTAACAAGTTATAAAATATTTAATATGATTTTATTTTTTTATCAAAAATAAAAACAGTTTAAGGCAAAACACAAACCAATATCATCAACATTGCTGATTCAAACAAATCAACCTTTAAGTAAAGTTAGCTCATCACGTGCAAACTCAAACTGCTAAATGATAAATATACAACTGTTTTTTGGTAATTTTACTGCCAGTTGTTTTGAAAAGTCAACATGTGCAAACACAAACTGATAAATATAAAGTTGTTTTAATTAACCAGGTATGACAATTGTAATAATGTTAACGAAACTACCTATCACTCACTTTATAAAATAAAGTAGACGAAAACCACTTATGGCTCACTATATATATTAAGGTAGATGATCTAATGAGGTTGACAAATCCACTGTAATTCAATAAAATGACTTTCTTATTTGTACGATGCAGCGTGGTCTAGTGGTACCGCCTCCACCTCGCATTCAGTAGGCTGTGGGTTTGATCCCCAGCTGGGTCATACCAAAGACTTTGTAACTGGTACTAGAAGCTTCCTCGCTTGGCGCTCAGCATTTAGAGGAAAGTTCTAGGTCTGGTTGGCCCGTTGTCAGTATAATGTGACTGAGTAGTGTATAATACCATGTGTCTGCGGCATGATACACCAGTGTGACAGTGCTCAGAATACTGTCTCCAGTAGACACCATCGCAATATGATATTGAAGTTTTTTTGTTTGGATAATTTTATAAAATTAGAAAGTCGAGGCCTTGAATAAATCGAACGTTATACCATTGTTTTGAACAATATCGACTAAATCTTATTAAGAATAATTATATGAAGTTTTCAATATAAGGCTGGATGTAATCATTTCAAAGATACATGTTTAAAACAAGCGTATTACCTTTCATTTGGGGGTCTATTTGCCATAATCTTTGGTTTTGTACGCCATTAGGTTCGGTCGATTACTTAATCTGTTGTGGTTTTCCCTACCGAGTATTATCGTCGTCGTCATCACTGGGCACTAATAAAAGACGGTATCGACGGTACCCGATTACGGTACTCATTACGGTACTTTTTAAAACATGGTTATTGGGGGAAATTATAGGTTTATACATAATAAAACTGGAGAAATTGTATATTTTGAAGTATTTCTTTTAACATCTTTACACATTTGTTTATGATTAAAAACGTTTTGTGTCATTTTTATCGAGATTTCAAAGACCCTTCACAGTACTGCAAAATAAGATTTTTTTACAAACACTGAGGCCTTTTTATATAATGTTTTGTTATAAAATGTAGAGTTATCTATGTATTTTATATTTTCATTAAATGTGTGGGTTTTTTTTTGGCACGTTGAACATAAAAAAACAGATTGGTCTTAGAAATCCAACAAATATGACACAAAACATTGTTAATCATAAAAAATTGAGTATAGATGGTATACGAAATACCGTCGATACTGTCTTTTACTTTCTGCCATCAGCACTTCATCATTACCGTCTTCGCTCGCTATCATATCGAAATAGTGAGGCACTTCCAGGAATTTTGGAGATCTGGAGAACATTGGCCATTATTTTCAGGGATCAAAGGCCTAATTTTAGAGATATGGAAAATACTTTTGGGGATCTGTGGAACAGTGGCCATAACTTTAAGAGATCCAGGGAACTGAGACTCTTTCCCACTGGGAGGTCCTCATTTCATACCTAATACAACACTTTTGTTTCATTCATATCCAATGAGAGGTTGCATAGATATCTTACCTGATAAAAAAATTTAACCTGAAAAATTAAGTCCAAAATGTGCCATAACTCTGCCAAAATGCAACCCAGATTTTTTGTCTCTGTGTGTTCCACGCATGTGAAGTTTCATTCATATCCAATGAGACGTTGCGAAGATATCTTACCTAATAAAAAAAGCTTGAAAACCTGAAAGAAACAATACCGGGACGAGTACAATACCCCCTCCCCCCACCCCCATATTCTACGAATAGTTGAGATAAAAAAATGAGCTTCCAATGGGTTTTAAACCAAATTCATGACAAGTCAAAACTAAATAAGAACACTGCCTAATTGTCTTTTACAAGTCTTTATGCATTACAATGACCACGGTCATCTGGAATGTAACAGAAAAGGATTATTTCAATTAACACATGTACATAGGAATGTCATAACCTTCAATCTCTCTCCAAGTATTTGAAAGCTATACTTCTTTTAAATTTAGGTGGCAAATAGTGAAATTAAACATGATAATCAACAACAAAAAATGAATGAAACAACACTAATCAAATGAGCACAAACTTATGCCCTTTAGGTTATGTGCAAAAGTGGAAGTTCAACACACTATCCTGAATTTCGTTAGTTCACATCGTAATTCTGGTGAAAATAATAAAGTTAGCACAAACTAATGTCTCTTAAGTTATGTGAAACAGTTTCAGATAGACACAATGTCATGAATATTGTTAGTTCATCTGATAATCTGAGTGCCAGGTTGGAGAGCGAGTGACACGGCTTGAACATCGTTGTGGGTCACTTTAGTCTGTGTTAATGAATAAAGGTGAGAGGGTCCAGAACTTTCTGTCGGCTTGTCAGGTTCAGTACCTATACCTGTTGAGACGGGTTGTCTATGCAATATGTAGTTCTCGGTGGTCCGTGTCTGTTAAAGTGTCTTGACAGGTATGTAAGAAGTTTTCTGTTGCGTAGTGTAACTCGACCAGATCCGTCAATCTTCACAACATACTGGTCAAATTGGCGGACCTCAATGATGATGCCAGTTTTATCCCATTTGAGTGGGCGAGACCCAATTTGGTTTTGAACACAAACATGTTCACCGATATCCAGTGGCAAGTGTCTTTTGGTATGTTCTGACCAGCGCTCAGCTTCTTTCATGTGACGGTTTCGTAGTGCCTCTTCTCAGGCAGCCATGTTTTCTGGCCAGGTATGGTGGGTTTTATATCTGCCGGATGGGATCGCGATAAGTCCCGTATCGGATGACCAAAAACACACATTGTAGAGAAAAAGCTTTGAATATCGGTATTTCTGTATTGGAGCATAGCACGTTTGGAAGATCGCCATTGGGACCAGTGTTATCAATTGACAGTTTTGAAATCATTTCAACACGACAGCTGGGTAAGCGACTGAGGAGAGACGGTGATGTCTATAAGGGACTGTTGTGTAGCTGTGGCTGTAAATTCGGGCCCACCATCAGAGGCTAGTTCATCAGGTATGCCAAAGGTGACAAAATCTTTATTTTGGAAATTCCACCACGCGATTGCTCTGATATTGCCTCTAAATCAACAATGCCTAAGTTAGCAACCCTTTGCCTCCCGAAGAAAATGCTCTATTTAGACATGTTTATCCAAGTACTGGGGGGAGGGGGGGGGGAGCAAAGTATATGCTGTCCCCCTACCCCAACCTGAACATTGGTGTGTGTGTGGGGGGGGGGGGGGGGCATATCTGGCCCCCGCGGCTCCTACGCCTATGATAGATCCATAGTGGCTAGTTATAATATAATTTTGTATTGCTATTATACTATATATAGAGATATAGAATATATATTGTAACTATCACCTGTGGATAGGTCATTGCTGGTAGTATGACTCTTAGGAGCCTTTTATAGATTTTTTTTTTATTTTGTGTCTCCCAGGAAGCAGTTTCATTTACACATTGATTAATCCTTTTATTTGACTACAGATGTTTTGACCCTATCATTACAATATCGTAACCGTTTTATGAGGCTTGAAAGGATCCTGAAAATTGACCAAAAACTTACGCCCTCTATAAGCTGAAATCCTAGATCCGCCCCTGCACCAAAATAAATGAATGTGACAAACAATAAATGATATAACACTTATTTGTTTCAAACTTATTTATTTTACATCGATTGTGAAACAAACTTTTACAACTTAGGCAAATCACATTCAGTCTTCATGAGTGGAGCCAGTACAAAGCATATGCAGATAAAGTGTCATGTATAATGCCCTCCCAAAAAGAGATTTACAAAACAATTTCAATGTAATGGTTCACTTTCTAGTCTGTGCGATTTTATCCATCCTGTACAAGTAAAATTTTAATTTAAAATATTCATTACAACTAAGTGCATGTATACGCATAATACTGTTGATTACATTGGCATTACAGGGTTGTATGAAGTGCTACAGTCGATTCAAATTTGAAAGCAAACGAGATACTTCACTGCATTTTGATATAGGTAAAGTAGGTTGTTGTTGTAGTTTGTTTTTTTTCAGTCATATCGCGACGGTGTCTACTTGAGACAGTATTCTGAGCGCTGTCACACTAGAGCATCATGCTGCAGACACATGGTATGATACCCCACCCAGTCACATTATACTGACACCGGGCCGACCAGACCTAGAACTATCGTCTAAATGCTGAGCGTCAAGCGAGGAAGCTTCTAGTACCATTTTTAAAGTCTTTGGTATGATCTGGCTGGGGATCGAACCCACGACCTTCCGCATGCGAGGCGTAACGAGCCATCTGAATACTTCCTGCACTGTTTTCCACTCTGTCAGTTAATATAAACATAATTCATCCATTGCTGATACATGGTGTATTAATGCTTTCAATATTAGAGGTGTCCAAAGGCGTCTATATGAAGTAAAGGGTTAAAGGGAATTTCTCAGGATTTTTCAAACTTTTAAAATTGGCTTTAAACATATTTGCCAATCTATTGGCATATATACTCACTGACTCCATATTGCCAAAAGGATGTTTATTTAAACATGCCAAAATAATATATTGAAACGGGATTTTCTAACTTGGGCTATGCTAAAATAGATTCCCTGCTTAAAAGTGAAACATATCATTCTATGAGTCATGTGATTTCATTTTGATTTCAGTTTGATCCGTTATACACTGAGATAGATCCATATTGGAGGGAACATAACACAAAATCTGACCAAGCACACCACATTTTTCAGTAGAAATATAGTGGTGATTTTTAATAAGATATGTGAGTTGGGTAGGTGGGGTACACCGTTTTTTTGTAAAGAGTAGATCCACCATTGATACATGTTAAATTGTTTCCATCTTGGAAAAGTCCAAATGACGTCAAACAGTATTCAAATGCTGTCTATTTTTAGAATGGGGATTTCGTTTCAAGTTTAACTCTCCATTTTGTCACCTTGTGTCGAATTTGACATAACCATTGAGATTTTATTTATTAATGATAATGAGATGCTTTTTATCCATTTTGATAATTATTTTATTTTTTAAGGCATTTATAGCGTTTTTTCCTGATAAACTCCCTTTTAAGGTTTTCAGGTAAATAAAATCACCTGTATCCAAGTTATGTTTGTTTATGAGTTGATGTTTATGAAATCGGTCACTTTGCGTAATTCAGCTATACCTCTGGGGAAATGTTAGACGTATGTGTAACATATATTATATTCTCATCTTTACATTTGTATATAACTCCTGAAAGAATCTTATTATTCTTAATGATAAATGTCCAGTTGTATATGCTTAATGTCTTTTTATTCCTATTTCTAAAATTTAATGATCAATTCAAAATTGATATTGCCAAATGTCTCATTCTAAACAGTCATTTGTATACAGTTTGCTTAGTGTTTTCTTTTTCCAGTTACATTTTCTTTTAGTTTTAAATAATAAATGCAAAATTCTTCATGCCAAATGATTATTTCTTCATTCCTATGGACTAATTTTAAATGAAAAATGCTTAGGTGTTTATATCCATTGCTTTGTACTTAATTCTAAATGGCTATTCTTTACTTTTTATAAATTTACTCATTAAACTTATATACATAAATGTGTTCTTATTGGATCAACCCACAAACTGAACTTAGCAAACTGGCACACCTGTAAAATGATTGTTTGTGTAGCATCATTTAAATGCCATTGAGGGATAACAAATAAATTCAAAGTTGACAGGAGAAACTGAAATAGTGCCGGGTGCATTGTGGAGAGGAAAAGAGAGAGAGACCCTTAATATTTCTTCCATTTTGGAATGGGACAATAACTCTTGTATTTGGTTAAAAAAAATTCATATATTACATATCTGGGGTCATATAAATATTGTTATAAATATTGTATTTTAATCAATTTAAGATCAATAGGTTTTGGTAGCGGAATTAACTACTGATGAGGAACTAGTTTTGATTGTTTTATTATCAACTAGTTTCGACATATTCCGGGTCTTTTTCATCTTTACTAATTTTTATTGGACTGATAGAAGAAAATCCAAGAAAATATATTTTTGGATTGTTTATAATTATAATAAAATTATCATGACACCACTTGCTCAAAAATATAGGTAGAAAAGTCTTTTGGTGAACTGAAACACAAATATCTTAACAATGTATTTATCAATTTGGTATTGTTGGCAAGAACATTTTAAAGCAGCTAATACATATGTGAGCTTTGGTTTTAATATTTCTTAGATAACTCAGGTCTGCCATTCCAGTATTTTATCATCAGCTGATACTACATCCAACACAAACATTTCTGAGATAACTGGTCTGCCATTCCAGTATTATATCATCAGCTAATACTACATCCACCTCAAACATTTCAGAGATAACTGGTCTGCAATTCCAGTATTTTATCATCAGCTGATACTACATCCAACACAAACATTTCTGAGAAAACTGGTCTGCTATTCCAGTATTATATCATCAGCTGATACTACATCCACCTCAAACATTTCTGAGATAACTGGTCTGCAATTCCAGTGTTTTATCATCAGCTGATACTAAATCCACCTCAAACATTTCTGAGATAACTGGTCTGCCATTCCAGTATTTTATCATCAGCTTATACTACATCCACCACAAACATTTCTGAGATAACTGGTCTGCCATTCCAGTATTTTATCGTCAGGTCATACTACAACCAACAAACCCACCGAAAACATTTCTGAGATAACTTGTCTGCCATTCCAGTATTTTATCATCAGCTTATACTACATCCACCACAAACATTTCTGAGATAACTGGTCTGCCATTCCAGTATTTTATCATCAGCTGATACTACAACCAACAAACCCACCGAAAACATTTCTGAGATAACTGGTCTGCCATTCCAGTATTTTATCATCAGCTAATACTACATCCACCACAAACATTTCTGAGATAACTGGTCTGCCATTCCAGTATTTTATCATCAGGTCATACTACAACCAACAAACCCACCGAAAACATTTCTGAGATAACTGGTCTGCCATTCCAGTATTTTATCATCAGGTCATACTACAACCAACATACCCACCACAAACATTTCTGAGGTAACTGGTCTGCCATTCCAGTATTTTATCATCAGCTGATACTACAACCAACAAACCCACCAAAACATTTCTAAGATAACTGGTCTGCCATTCCAGTATTTTATCATCAGCTAATACTACATCCACCTCAAACATTTCAGAGATAACTGGTCTGCAATTCCAGTATTTTATCATCAGCTGATACTACATCCAACACAAACATTTCTGAGAAAACTGGTCTGCTATTCCAGTATTATATCATCAGCTGATACTACATCCACCTCAAACATTTCTTAGATAACTGGTCTGCCATTCCAGTATTTTATCATCAGCTTATACTACATCCACCACAAACATTTCTGAGATAACTGGTCTGCCATTCAGGTATTTTATCGTCAGGTCATACTACAACCAACAAACCCACCGAAAACATTTCTGAGATAACTGGTCTGCCATTCCAGTATTTTATCATCAGCTTATACTACATCCACCACAAACATTTCTGAGATAACTGGTCTGCCATTCCAGTATTTTATCATCAGCTGATACTACAACCAACAAACCCACCGAAAACATTTCTGAGATAACTGGTCTTCCATTCCAGTATTTTATCATCAGCTAATACTACATCCACCACAAACATTTCTGAGATAACTGGTCTGCCATTCCAGTATTTTATCATCAGGTCATACTACAACCAACAAACCCACCGAAAACATTTCTGAGATAACTGGTCTGCCATTCCAGTATTTTATCATCAGGTCATACTACAACCAACATACCCACCACAAACATTTCTGAGGTAACTGGTCTGCCATTCCAGTATTTTATCATCAGCTGATACTACAACCAACAAACCCACCGAAAACATTTCTAAGATAACTGGTCTGCCATTCCAGTAGTTTATCATCAACTAATACTACATCCACCACAAACATTTCTGAGATAACTGGTCTGTCATATCAATATTTAATCATCAGCTAATACTACATCCACCACAAACATTCTGAAATAACTGGTCTGCCATTCCAGTATTTTAACTGATACTACAACCAACAAACCCACCGAAAACATTTCTGAGATAACTGGTTTCCCATTCAAGTATTTTATCATCAACTAATACTACAACCAACAAACCCACCGAAAACATTTCTGAGATAACTGGTCTATCATTCCAGTTTTTTATCATCAGCTGATACTACAACCAACAAACCCACCGAAAATATTACTGAGAAAACTGGTTTGCCATTACAGTATTTTATCATCAGCTGATACTACATCCACCACAAACATTTCTGAGATAACTGGTCTACCATTCCAGAATTTTATCATCAGCTAATACTACATCCACCACAAACATTTCTCAGATAACTGGTCTGCCATATCAATATTTAATCATCAGCTAATACTACATCCACCACAAACATTTCTGAGATAACTGGTCTGCCATATCAATATTTAATCATCAGCTAATACTACATCCACCACAAACATTTCTGAGATAACTGGTCTGCCATTCCAGTATTTAATCATTAGGTCATACTACAATCAACATACCCACCACAAACATTTCGGAGATAACTGGTCTGCCATTCCAGTATTTTATCATTAGGTCATACTACAATCAACATACCCACCACAAACATTTCAGAGATAACTGGTCTGCCATTCCATTATTTTATCATCAGCCGATACTACAACCAACAAACCCACCGAAAACATTTCTAAGATAACTGGTCTGCCATTCCAGTATTTTGTCATCAGTTAATATTACATCCACCACAAACATTTCTGAAATAACTGGTCTGCTATATCAATATTTTATCATCAGCTAATACTACATCCACCACAAACATTTCTTAGATAACTGGTCTGCCATATCAATATTTAATCATCAGCTAATACTACATCCACCACAAACATTTCTGAGATAACTGGTCTGCCATTCCAGTATTTTATCATCAGCTGATACCTCAACCAACAAACCCACCAAAATCATTTCTGAGATAACTGGTCTGCCATTCCAGTATTTTATCATCAGCTAAAACTACATCGGCCACAAAAATTTCTGAGATAACTGGTCTGCCATTCCAGTATTTTATCATCAGCTGATACTACAACCACAAACCCACCAAAAACATTTCTGAGATAACAAGTCTGCCATTCCAGTTTTTTATCATCAGCTGATACTACAACCAACAAACCCACCAACAACATTTCTGAGATAACTGGTCTATCATTCCAGATTTTTATCATCAGCTGATACTACAACCAACAAACCCACCGAAAACATTTCTGAGATAACTGGTTTGCCATTCCAGTATTTTATCATCAGCTAATACTACATCAGCCACAAACATTTCTGAGATAACTGGCTTGCCATATCAATATTTAATCATCAGCTAATACTACATCCACCACATACATTTCTGAGATAACTGGTCTGCCATATCAATATTTAATCATCAGCTAATACTACATCCACCACTTACATTTCTGAGATAACTGGTCTGCCATTCCAGTTTTTTATCATCAGCTGATACTACAACCAACAAACCCACAGAAAACATTTCTTAGATAGCTGGTCTGCCATTCCAGTATTTTATCATCAGCTAATACTACATCCACCACAAACATTTCTGAGATAACTGGTCTGTCATTCCAGTATTTTATCATCAGCTGATACCTCAACCAACCAACCCACCAAAATCATTTCTGAGATAACTAGTCTGCAATTCCAGTATTTTATCATCAGCTAATACTACATCGGCCAAAAACATTTCTGAGATAACTGGTCTGTCATTCCAGTATTTTATCATCAGCTGATACCTCAACCAACAAACCCACCAAAATCATTTCTGCGATAACTAGTCTGCAATTTTAGTATTTTATCATCAGCTAATACTACATCGGCCACAAACATTTCTGAGATAACTGGTCTGCCATTCCAGTATTTTATCATCAGCTGATACTACAACCACAAACCCACAAAAAACATTTCTTTGGTAACTGGTCTGCCATTCCAGTATTTTATCATCAGCTATTACTACATCCACCACAAACATTTCTAAGATAGCTGGTCTACCATTCCTGTATTTTATCATCAGGTCATATTACAACCAACATACCCACCACAAACATTTCTGAGATAACCGGTCTGCCATTCCAGTATTTTATCATCAGCTGATACTACAACCAACAAACCCACCGACAACATTTCTTAGATAACTGGTCTGCAATTCCAGTATTTTATCATCAGCTAATACTACATCCACCACAAACATTTCTGAGATAACTGGTCTGCCATATCAATATTTAATCATCAGCTAATACTACATCCACCAAAAACATTTCTGAGATAACTGGTCTGCCATTCCAGTATTTTATCATTAGCTGATACTACAACCAACAAACCCATCAAAAACATTTCTGAGATAACTGGTTTGCCATTCCAGTATTTTATCATCAGCTAATACTGCATCAGCCACAAACATTTCTGAGATAACTGGTCTGCCATTCCAGTATTTTATCATCAGCTTATACTACATCCACCACAAACATTTCTGAGATAACTGGTCTGCCATTCCAGTATTTTATCATTAGCTGATACTACAACCAACAAACCCATCAAAAACATTTCTGAGATAACTGGTTTGCCATTCCAGTATTTTATCATCACCTAATACTGCATCAGCCACAAACATTTCTGAGATAACTGGTCTGCCATTCCAGTATTTTATCATAAGGTCATACTACAATCAACATACCCACCACAAACATTTCTGAGATAACTGGTCTGCCATTCCATTATTTTATCATCAGCTGATACTACAACCAACAAACCCAACGAAAACATTTCTAAGATAACTGGTCTGCCATTCCAGTATTTTGTCATCAGCTAATACTACATCCACCACAAACATTTCTGAGATAACTGGTCTGCTATATCAATATTTTATCATCAGCTAATACTACATCCACCACAAACATTTCTGAGATAACTGGTCTGCCATTCCAGTATTTTATCATTAGCTGATACTACAACCAACAAACACCGAAAACAATTCTAAGATAACTGGTTTGCCATTCCAGTATTTTATCATCAGGTCATACTACAACCAACAAACCCACCGAAAACATTTCTAAGATAGCTGGTCTGCCATTCCAGTATTTTATCATCAGCTAATACTACATCCACCACAAACATTTCTGAGATAACTGGTCTGCCATATCAATATTTAATCATCAGCTAATACTACATCCACCACTTACATTTCTGAAATAACTGGTCTGCCATTCCAGTATTTTATCATCAGCTGATACTACATCCACCACAAACATTTCTGAGATAACTGGTCTGCCATTCCAGTATTTTATTATCAGCTGATACTACAACGAACAAACCCACTGAAAACATTTCTTAGATAACTGGTATGCCATTCCAGTATTTTATCATCAGCTTATACTACATCCACCACAAACATTTCTGAGATAACTGGTCTGCCATTAAAATATTTAATCATCAGCCAATACTACATCCACCACAAACATTTCTGAGATAACTGGTCTGCCATTCCAGTATTTTATTATCAGCTGATACTACAACGAACAAACCCACTGAAAACATTTCTTAGATAACTGGTCTGCCATTCCAGTATTTTATCATCAGCTTATACTACATCCACCACAAACATTTCTGAGATAACTGGTCTGCCATTAAAATATTTAATCATCAGCCAATACTATATCCACCACAAACATTTCTGAGATAACTGGTCTGCCATTCCAGTATTTTATCATAAGCTGATACTACAACCAACAAACCCACAGAAAATATTTCTGAGATAACTGGTCTGCCAATCCAGTATTTTATCAACAGCTGATACTACATCCACCTCAAACATTTCTGAGATAACTGGTCTGCCATTCCAGTATATTATCATTAGCTGATACAACAACTTACAAACACACTGAAAACATTTCTGAGATAACTGGTTTGCCATTCCAGTATTTTATCATCAGCTAATACTACATCAGCCACAAACATTTCTGAGATAACTGGTCTGCCATTCCAGTATTTTACATTCGCTGATACAATAACTTACAAACCCACCAACAACATTTCTGAGATAACTGGTCTGCCATTCCAGTATTTTTTCATCAGCTGATACTACATCCACCACAAATATTTCCGAGATAACTGGTCTGCCTTTCCAGTATTTTATCATCAGCTAATACTACATCCACCACAAACATTTTCGAGATAACTGGTCTGCCATTCCACTATTTTATCATCAGCTAATACTACATCCACCACATACATTTCTGAGATAAATGGTTTTCCATATCAATATTTAATCATCAGCTAATACTACATTCACCACTTACATTTCTGAAATAACTGGTCTGCCATTCCAGTATTTTATCATCAGCTGATACTACATCCAACAAACCCACTGAAAACATTTCTTAGATAACTGGTCTGCCATTCCAGTATTTTATCATCAGCTAATACTACATCCACCACAAACATTTCTGAGATAACTGGTCTGCCATATCCATATTTAATCATCAGCTAATACTACATCCATCACTTACATTTCTGAGATAACTGGTCTGCTATTCCAGTATTTTATCATCAGCTGATACTACAAACAACAAACCCACTGAAAACATTTCTTAGATAACTGGTCTGCCATTCAAGTATTTTATCATCAGCTTATACTACACCCACCACAAACATTTCTGAGATAACTGGTCTGCCATTCCAATATTTAATCATCAGCTAATACTATATCCACCACAAACATTTCTGAGATAATTGGTCTGCCATTCCAGTATTTTATCATTAGCTGATACTACAACCAACAAACGCACCGAAAACATTTCTGAGATAACTGGTCTGCCATTCCAGTATTTTATCATCAGCTGATACTACAACCAACAAACCCACTGAAAACATTTTTTAGATAACTTGTTTTCCATTCCAGTATTTTATCATCAGCTTATACTACATCCACCACTAACATTTTTGAGATAACTGGTCTGCCATTCCAATATTTAATCATCAGCTAATACTATATCCATCACAAACATTTCTGAGATAACTGGTCTGACATTCCAGTGTTTTATCATTAGCTGATACTACAACCAACGAACCCACCGAAAACATTTCTGAGATAATTGGTTTGCCATTCCAGTATTTTATCATCAGCTAATACTACAACCAACGAACCCACCGAAAACATTTCTGAGATAATTGGTTTGCCATTCCAGTATTTTATCATCAGCTGATACTACATCCACCACAAACATTGATCAGATAACCGGTCTGCCATTCCAGTATTTTATCATTAGCTGATACAACAACTTACAAACCTACCAAAAACATTTCTTAGATAACTGGTCTGCCATTCTAGTATTTCATCATCAGCTAATACTACATCCACCACAAACATTTCTGAGATAACTGGTCTGCCATATCAATATTTAATCATCAGCTAATACTACATCCACCACAAACATTTCTGAGATAACTGGTCTGCCATTCAAGTATTTTATCATTAGCTGATACTACAACCAACAAACACACCGAAATCATTTCTGAGATAACTGGTTTGCCATTCCAGTATTTTATCATCAGCTAATACTATATCAGCCACAAACATTTCTGAGATAACTTGTCTGCCATTCCAGTATTTCATCATCAGGTCATACTACAACCAACAAACCCACCGAAAACATTTCTAAGATAGCTGTTCTGCCATTCCAGTATTTTATCATCAGCTAATACTACATCCACCACAAACATTTATGAGATAACAGGTCCGCCATATCAATATTTAATCATCAGCTAATACTACATCCACCACAAACGTTTATGAGATAACAGGTCCGCCATATCAATATTTAATCATCGGCTAATACTACATCCACCACATACATTTCTGAGATAACTGGTCTGCCATATCAATATTTAATCATCAGCTAATACTACATCCACCACTTACATTTCTGAGATAACTGGTCTGCCATTCCAGTATTTTATCATCAGCTGATACTACAACCAACAAACCCACCGAAAACATTTCTTAGGTAACTGGTCTGCCATTCCAGTATTTTATCATCAGCTAATACTACAACCACAAACATTTCTGAGATAACTGGTCTGCCATATCCATATTTAATCATCAGCTAATACTACATCCATCACTTACATTTCTGAGATAACTGGTCTGCCTTTCCAGTATTTTATCATCAGCTGATACTACAACCAACAAACCCACTGAAAACATTTCTTAGATAACTGGTCTGCCATTCAAGTATTTTATCATCAGCTTATACTACACCCACCACAAACATTTCTGAGATAACTGGTCTGTCATTCCAATATTTAATCATCAGCTAATACTATATCCACCACAAACATTGCTGAGATAACTGGTCTGCCATTCCAGTATTTTATCATTAGCTGATACTACAACCAACAAACCCACCGAAAACATTTCTGAGATAACTGGTCTGCCATTCCAGTATTTTATCATCAGCTGATACTACAACCAACAAACCCACTGAAAACATTTTTTAGATAACTGGTCTTCCATTCCAGTATTTTATCATCAGCTTATACTACATCCACCACTAACATTTCTGAGATAACAGGTCTGCCATTCCAATATTTAATCATCAGCTAATACTATATCCACCGCAAACATTTCTGAGATAACTGGTCTGCCATTCCAGTGTTTTATCATTAGCTGATACTACAACCAACAAACCCACCGAAAACATTTCTGATATAATTGGTTTGCCATTCCAGTATTTTATCATCAGCTGATACTACATCCACCACAAACATTGATGAGATAACTGGTCTGCCATTCCAGTATTTTATCATTAGCTGATACAACAACTTACAAACCCACCAAAAACATTTCTTAGATAACTGGTCTGCCATTCCAGTATTTTTTCATCAGCTAATACTACATCCACCAATTACATTTCTGAGATAACTGGTCTGCCATTCCAGTATTTTTTCATCAGCTGATACTACATCCACCACAAACATTTCCGAGATAACTGGTCTGCCATTCCAGTATTTTATCATCAGCTAATACTACATCCACCACTTACATTTCTGAGATAACTGATCTGCCATTCCAGTATTTTATCATCAGCTGATACTACAACCAACAAACCCACTGAGAACAATTCTAAGGTAACTGGTCTGCCATTCCAGTATTTTATTATCAGCTAATACTACATCCACCACTTACATTTCTGAGATAACTGATCTGCCATTCCAGTATTTTATCATCAGCTGATACTACAACCAACAAACCCACTGAGAACATTTCTAAGGTAACTGGTCTGCCATTCCAGTATTTTATTATTATCAGCTATTACTACATCCACCACAAACATTTCTGAGGGAACTGATCTGCCATTCCAGTATTTTATCATCAGCTAATACTACATTCACCACAAATATTTCTGAGATAACTGGTCTGCCATACCAGTATTTTATTATCAGCTGATACTACATCCACCAATTACATTTCTGAGATAACTGATCTGCCATTCCAGTATTTTATCATCAGCTGATACTACAACCAACAAACTCACTGAGAACATTTCTAAGGTAACTGGTCTTCCATTCCAGTATTTTATCATCAGCTATTACTACATCCACCACAAACATTTCTGAGGTAACTGGTCTGCCATTCCAGTATTTTATCATCAGCTAATACTACATCCACCACTTACATTTCTGAGATAACTGGTCTGCCATACCAGTATTTTATTATCAGCTGATACTACATCCACCACAAACATTTCCGAGATAACTGGTCTACCATTCCAGTATTTTATCATCAGCTATTACTACATACACCACAAACATTTCTGAGGTAACTGGTCTGCCATTCCAGTATTTTATCATCAGCTAATACTACATCCATCTCTTACATTTCTGAGATAACTGGTCTGCCATACCAGTATTTTATTATCAGCTGATACTACATCCACCACAAACATTTCCGAGATAACTGGTCTGCCATTCCAGTATTTTATCATCAGCTAATACTACATCCACCACTTACATTTCTGAGATAAATGATCTGCTATTCTAGTATTTTATCATCAGCTGATACTACAACCAACAAACCCACTGAGAACATTTCTAAGGTAACTGGTCTGCCATTCCAGTATTTTATCATCAGCTATTACTACATCCACCACAAACATTTCTGAGGTAACTGGTCTGCCATTCCAGTATTTTATCATCAGCTAATACTACATTCACCACAAACATTTCTGAGATAACTGTTCTGCCATACCAGTATTTTATCATCAGCTGATACTACACCCACAAACCCAACGAAAACATTTCTGAGATAACTGGTCTGCCATTCCAGTATTTTATCATAAGCTGATACTACAACCAATATACCTACATCAAACATTTCTGAGATAACTGGTCTGCCATTCCAATATTTTATCATCAGCTAATACTACAAACAACATATCCACCACAAATAATTCTGAGATAACTGGTCTGCTATTCCAGTATTTTATCATCAGCTGATACTACAACCAACAAACCCACCACAAACATTTCTGAGATAACTGGTATACCTTTCCAGTCTTTTATCATCAGCTAATACTACAACCAACATACCCACCACAAACATTTCTGAGATAACTGGTGTGCCATTCCAGTATTTTGTCATCAGGTCATACTACAACCAACATACCCACCACGAACAGTTCTGAGATAACTGATCTGCCATTCCAGTATTTTATCATCAGCTGATACTACAACCAACAAACCCACTGAGAACAATTCTAAGGTAACTGGTCTGCCATTCCAGTATTTTATTATCAGCTAATACTACATCCATCACTTACATTTCTGAGATAACTGATCTGCCATTCCAGTATTTTATCATCAGCTGATACTACAACCAACAAACCCACTGAAAACATTTCTAAGGTAACTGGTCTGCCATTCCAGTATTTTATTATCATCAGCTATTACTACATCCACCACATACATTTCTGAGGTAACTGGTCTGCCATTCCAGTATTTTATCATCAGCTAATACTACATTCACCACAAACATTTCTGAGATAACTGTTCTGCCATACCAGTATTTTATTATCAGCTGATACTACATCCACCACAAACATTTCCGAGATAACTGGTCTACCATTCCAGTATTTTATCATGAGCTAATACTACATCCACCACTTACATTTCTGAGATAACTGATCTGCCATTCCAGTATTTTATCATTAGTTGATACTACATCCACCACAAACATTTCCAAGATAACTGGTCTGCCATTCCAGTATTTTATCATCAGCTAATACTACATCCACCAAAAACATTTCTGAGATAACTGGTCTGCCATTCCAGTATTTTATCATCAGCTGATACTACAACCAACAAACCCACCGAAAACATTTCTGAGAAAACTGGTCTGCCATTCCAGTATTTTATCATTAGCTGATACTACAACTAACAAACCCACAACAAACGTTTCTGAGATAACTGGTATGCCTTTCCAGTTTTTTATCATCAACTAATACTACAACCAACATACCCACCGAAAACATTTCTGAGATAACTGGTGTGCCATTCCAGCATTTTGTGATCAGGTCATACTACAACCAACATACCCACGACAAACATTTCTGAGATAACTGGTCTGCCATTCCAGTATTTTATCATCAGCTGATACAGCCAACAAACCCACCGAAACCATTTCTGAGATAGCTGGTCTGCCATTCCAGTATTTTATCATCAGCTAAAACTATATACACCAAACATTTCTGAGATAACTGGTCTGCCATTCCAATTTTTTATCATCAGGTAATACTAAAACAAACATGACCACAACAAACATTTCTGAGATAACAGGTCTGCCATTCCAGTTTTTTATCATCAGCTAATACTACACCCAACATACCCACCACAAACATTTCTTAGATAACTGGTCTGCCATTCCAGTATTTTATCATCAGCTAATACTACATCCACCACAAACATTTCTGAGATAACTGGTCTGCCATTCGGATATATAATCATAAGCTAATACTACATCCACCACAAACATTTCTGAGATAACTGGTCTGCAATTCCAGTATTTTATCATTAGCTGATACTACAACCAACAAACCCACCGAAAACATTTCTGAGATAATTGGTTTGCCATTCCAGTACTTTATCATCAGCTAATTCTACAACCAACATAAACATTTCTGAAATAACTGATCTGCCATTCCAGTATTTTATCATAAGCTGATACTACATCCACCACGAACATTTCCGAGATAACTGGTCTGCCATTCCAGTATTTTATAATCAGCTAATACTACATTCACACAAACATTTCTGAGATAACTGGTCTGCCATTCCAGTATTTTATCATCAGCTGATACTACAACCAAGAAACCCACTGAAAACATTTCTAAGATAACTGGTCTGTCATTCCAGTATTTAATCATCAGCTAATACTACATCCACCACAAACATTTCTGAGATAACTGGTCTGCCATTCTAGTATTTTATCATCAGCTAAAACTACATCCACCACAAACATTTCTGAGATAACTGGTCTGCCATACCATTATTTTATCATCAGCTGATACTACAACCACATACCCACTGAAAACATTTCTGAGATAACTGGTCTGCCATTCCAGTATTTGATCATAAGCTGGTAATACATCGACCACAACATTTCTGAGATAACTGGTCTGCCATTCCAGTATTTTATCATCAGCTAATACTACATTCACACAAACATTTCTGAGATAACTGGTCTGCCATTCCAGTATTTTATCATCAGCTGATACTACAACCAACATACCTACCACAAACATTTCTAAGATAACTGGTCTGCAATTCCATTATTTTATCATCAGCTAATTCTACAACCAACAAACCCACCACAAACATTTCTGGGATAACTGGTATGCCTTTCCAGTTTTTTATCATCGGCTAATACTACAACCAACATACCCACCATAAACATTTCTGAGATAATTGTTGTGCCATTCCAGTATTTTATCATCAGGTCATACTATAACCAACATACCCACCACAAACATTTCTGAGATAACTGGTCTGCCATTCCAGTATTTTATCATCAGCTGATACAGCCAACAAACCCACCGAAAACATTTCTGAGATAACTGGTCTGCCATTCGAGTATTTTATCATCAGCTAATACTTTATACACCAAACATTTCTGAGATAATTTGTCTGCCATTCCAATTTTTTATCATCAGGTAATACTACAACAAACATAACCACAACAAACATTTCTGAGATAGCATGTCTGCCATTCAAGTCTTTTTATCATCAACTAATACTACAACAAACATTTCTAAAATAACTGGTCTGTCATTCCAATTTTTATCTACAACAAACATTTCTAATGTAACTTGTCTGTCATTCCAGTTGTTTATCATCAGATAATACTACAACCAACATACCCACCACAAACATTTCTGCGCAAACTGGTTTGCCAGGCAAGTTTTTTATCATCAGCTTTTACTACAACCAACATATCCAACCCAAACATTTCTGAGATAACTGGTTTGCCATTCTATTTTTTTATCATCAGCTCATACTACATCCAACATACCAGCCATAAACATTTCTGATATAACTGGTCTGCCATTCCAGTGTTTTATCATCAGCTTTCAAAACAACCAACATTCCCACCACAAACATTTCTATCACAACTGGTTGCACCATGCCAGTGTTTTTTTTCACACGCTTTTACTTCAACCAACACATCCATCACAAACATATCTACCACAACTGGTTGCCCCATACCAATGCGTTTCCATAAGCTTTTACTCCAACCAACACATCCATCATAAACATTTCTACCACAACTGGTTGCCCATGGCTGTGTGTTTCCATAAGCTTTCACTTCAACCAATATATCCATCACAAACATTCTGTCATAACTGGTTGTCCCATTCCAGTGTGTCCATAAGCTTTTACTTCAACCAACACATCATCATAAACAATTCTATCACATCTGGTTTCCCCATGCAAGTGTTGTTTCCATACGCTTTTACTTCAACCAACACGACCATCACAAACATTTCTATCACATCTGGTTGCCCCATGCCATTGTGATGTCACAATCTATTACTTCAACCAATATGAACATCATCAACATTGATCACATCTGGTTGCCCCATGCCAGTGTGTTTTTAATCCATTACTTCAACCTGTATCTTAGCACATATGTAAGTCTCCATTTTATGCATCAACCTTTCTCATTCTGCTCTTTCTTTTGCGCTGTGCTGCTGTTGGCCATTACCTGTACTTACAATAATGATGATCCATCTCAAAATATGTGCTTTGTGTGATTCGATTGGTCTCATAACATTTTTCAGAGACAGTGTCAACAATCGAAGTTTATAGAATCAACTTCACTTGGGCTAGTGAAACTAGACTGTATTGTTCTGTCAGGCCTACATACAATCATTGACACATTCCAGCAAAAAAATCACACTAAGGGGTAAAATGTAACATAGCACATACAAATATTATGTGTCTTCATTTTATGCAGTTACCTTTCTTTATGCTTAAACCTTTCTTTGTAAATATACAAATTTCAATTTTAGGCATCGTATATATATATATATATATATATATGGGGGGATGACATAAGCCAGAGAGTATGGCCCATAAAGGCCTCATACAAGTTCTACCGTACCATCCGGTGCCAGTATGACGACCTCTCTGGATGACTAACCCTCTGGTTCAACCTAGTATGAACCTTGGACGGAACATTCGGTTCAGTAACTGGGACTACAGTGTGCCTTACAGATACACAAGATGGTCTGCCATGGCATATTAGACACTGGTGGGATTGGGAGTCTTGACACAAGCCAGATGTCCTCAACTCTCATAACAGGGACATCGGTGTACCGGACAGGTAGTCTAGGAACTCTGCTAGAGCATCTCACAGGTGCGTCTCACAGACACATGTATAAGTATGTATGCTCGGAGCCTCCCGAGACACATTAGATGACACATGTATAAGTATGTATGATTGGAGTCTCCCCAGACACATTAGATGACACATGTATAAGTATGTATAATCGGAGCCTCCTGAGACACATTAGATGACACATGTATAAGTATGTATAATCGGAGCCTCCGGAGACATATTAGATGACACATGTATAAGTATGTATGCTCGAGACTCATTAGATGACACATGTATATGTATGTATGCCCGGAACCTCCTGAGACACATTATATGACACTTGTATAAGAATGTGTGATCGGAGCCTCCTGAGACACATTTTATGACACATGTATAAGTATGTATGCCAGGAACCTCCCAAGACTTATTAGATGACACATGTATAAGTATGTATAATCGGAGCCTCCTGAGACATATTAGATGACACTTGTATAAGTATGTATGCTCGAGACTCATTAGATGACACATGTATATGTATGTATGCCCGGACCCTCCTGAGACATATTAGATGACATATGTCAACTCTCATAACAGGGACATCGGTGTACCAGAACTCTGCTAGAGCGTCTGACAGGTACGTCTCACAGACACATGTATAAGTATGTACGCTCGGAGCTCCCGAGACACATTAGATGACACATGTATAAGTATGTATGCTTGGAGCCTCCCGAGACACATTAGATCACACATGTATAAGTATGTATGCCCTGAACCTCCTGAGACATATTAGATGACATATGTATAAGTATGTATGCTCGAGACACATTAGATGACACATGTATAAGTATGTATAATCAGAGCCTCCTGAGACATATTAGATGACACATGAATAGGTATGTATGCCCGGGATCTCCTGAGACACATTATACGACACTTGTATAAGTATGAATGATTGGAGCCTCCTGAGACACATTAGATGACACATGTATAAGTATGTATGATCGGAGCGTCCCTAGACACATTATATGACACTTGTATAAGTATGTATGCCCAGGACCTCCTGAGACACATTATATGACACTTGTATAAGTATGTATGATCGGAGCCTCCTGAGACACATTTTATGACACATGTATAAGTATGTATGCCCGGAACCTCCCAAGACTTATTAGATGACACTTGTTTAAGTATGTATGATCGGAGCCTCCTGAGACACATTAGATGACACTTGTATAAGTAGGTATGCTCGAGACACATTAGATGACACATGTATAAGTATGTATGATCAGAGCCTCCCGAGACACATTATATGACACATGTATAAATATGTATGCTCGAAACCTCCCGATTGACCACCTGTAGGGGAAGTTGTGTATATCGTCGTCTCATCTTATGGTTGTGACATGCAGTTCTGGTGGGCACCGCAGTCTCGTGTCAACAGTACTCAAATCTGCAAATACACTGATATCTTTATTAAAACTTAATAGAAAATATATAGTGTTAGTTAATATTAAACAATTTTATGAACTGAGACTTTATGTATACTATCAAAAAGAAGCGGCCTACACTTACATTTAAATTCCATGGACGTAGGTGCGTTTCAGTTATTGGAGGGGCCAACCCGAGGAGAGAGTGTATGAGTGAATGAAGATGTATAAGAACGTATATGCTGGCAGCCCCAACCAGAACATTGTTTTATTTTTCACTGCAATGCATTGTTTTCACGCCCTAGATCGAGTATACAAGTCAGCTCTGTATACTTTTAAAACGTTCTTATTAAACGCATGTCTATCGTTCTAAACTCAGATATGATGTCAGTCGGCTTCTATATTAAAACTATGGCCGCACATACGACGTAATCTAAAATGGCTGCCGCGCATGCTCAACCGTGTCACCATCAGTAGTCATCCAAGATTGCCGCCTTCCGACACGCGTTCAAAATGGCCGCCATGCATACCAACACACATCCCTAATGGCCACATCGCATGCGCACATAATAGAAACAAGATGGCCACTGCGCATGGGCAGAACGTGACCCTAAATGGGACCCTATTCTACTATTGTTTCAGCTTGTTAAGTCCATGTTATTGAGCTGTCATTTGCTACTCCCAGACGTTTTTCAAGCTAAGTGTAAAAAAAAAAAAAGTAGCTTAAAAGTTTTGAAATTATTGTGTGGTATTCTGTAGGTGTACGAGATGAACCGCAACGACGGAAGCAGGGGCGTAGCGTGTCAACTTTGTTAGTTACTCAGGGCAAGGTGTGCGAACGTGATTCCAGTTCCGCTGGTTGGAGTCAGGGGGATGCCTTCCCCGGGAATTTTAAAAAAAATAAAAGTAGAAATGGTGACTTCTGGTGACTTTTCAAATGTTTTGCTTCATTGGCATAGAACACATTACTTAAATAAATACTTATCTACATCGGGAGCACTACATCGGACTACACGTCCTAAATTGGGTCGATATTTTATATAAAAGACACTGTGAGCATTGAGCGCTGCTATAATATGCACCTATGTATGAACTATTTTTAGTCTTTCTATTATCTAGGCTTTAGTTTTAAATATTGAGTACACCACGCTACGCGGCTGGGAACCAAACAAATGAATAAAGAACATTAATTACAATAATAAAATATTTAATGTTCTTTTCATTATTACATATAATAAAACAAATTACAGTTTATTAAACCATAGTCTGCAATTAATACATCGAATATATTTTAACGGTATATTTTTATCACGCCGTGTGATCTTCACAGATAACCAAAACTGATGTAAGGGCGGTAACGCGCACATACAACGCTATTACATGTTAGCACACTCGTCTCCCTTTGATTAAGTTAAAGACTATTTAAGCTAAGTTATTGATAACATTCAGATGAAACATTTGGACAGGTTGGATCCTCATTTCCCTCAGCTCACGTCAACAGTACATTATATTCACTATCCGCTCCATCGAGAATGATTGTTTGTATAAGAACTTAGCATATGGGTAGAGAGCAATAAGGAGATCGTGCACATCATTTTGCAGTTGGACAAAACTTGTTGTTGCTATCACAGCGCAATTAGTAAACCGGTAAACCGGCAGGAGACGTATGTATTGCTTGCAATACTACAGGATTTTGTTTAGGAAAAGAAACAGGCTCTCCTTTAATTATATCCGTCTATCTATGTTTTATCTAGGGTGATGCCCTACATTCTACGCATCTGTTGCTACGTTAATTTTCTCATCTGGGGTGATGACTTACAATGTACGCATTTTATTGCTTCGTTAATTATTCAAATAAGACAACATTTTTGCTAAGTGGTTCCACTTATTGCAAATTTGGATTTGCGAACACTTTATGATCAATCTCTCTGAAAGTAAGTATTGTTTAATTGCATGCCTTAATGAAATAACATCACTTTTTTGTATTCACATATTGCGCATTTTACGTACAAATGAAATTTGGAGACTAACTGGTGGTATTTGTTTATTTAAGCGGTGTTGCTATTAAACCACGAAAAGTTAAGTTCATCAGAAATCCATTCCCGTTATTATCAAATTTATTGTTGTCAAAGTAACCCGAAGCAAACAATCATACTCGTTTACTTAATATATTTTAAGTGAAATCTCATTATCTCCTTTCTCTCATAATGAATGAGAATTAAATCGCGATAATTGATCTCAATATCGCGGCAAAAAATAAAATCGCCGTTATTCGATAACTATTAATGTCATCAAGACTGAAACAAAATTGCCTTTATTACCGCTTATTTGAAATTACTTTTATTTCAATGTCACTAAGAGAAATCACCCAACACCTGTCAGCTAGGTTTCAGTGTGCTAAACACACCATTAATCAACAGATTCAAGTCGCTGACGGTGTATAAACATGTCCATATGTATTTTTTTTAGAATTTAAAGACAATGAATCATGCGATATAACTTAAATGTAACGAGCACATTTCTGATTCACAAAAGCCCAATTAGCTGCATTTCAATTTATTATTTATATATTATCACCGTAAACGCTTGCAATTTGGCTATCGTAAAATCATGAAATACAGACACATTATATAAATACATATGCACCGCAATCATTAACCCCCCTCCCCCCCCCCCCCCCCCTCCGAAAAGTGTCATTACCAAGTGATTGTAGTCCTTTGATGTTGATAATATTGTCTGATTTTATGATGGTTTCATACGATCGCCCTTGTTAAACTCTGCACACCACGTCTTCAGTGAATTTTCACACGTTCTATGAGTATTTCGGTATATGTTTAATATTTATATTATTAATATTTATAATTGGTATGATTATATTCGGTATGGCGAAGACCTTGAGGTTGAGATTAACCGGTATTCACCTTAGAAATGCAACGTCAGAATATCGGATCATGTGAGGAATAAATATATATATATAAATATTGAAGTTTGAAACTCTTCATTACTGGAGTTAAAAAGGGTGTGAGTAAGGGTTGAATATCGAATATCGTAATACGAATTATATATTATTGATTGATTGATTGATTGATTGAATATTTAGCGTCATTTTTATGCCATCGAGGGCTAACAGACGATTAGTTAACCTAACCACTGTTTCCTGAGATTAACTAGTACTCAAGCACACCCCATCTCCGCAAGTGATAACTTTCCCACTTGAATCAGTGGTGAGAAACGAATGATAATGAGACACAATGTCGTATATCAATCATCACGGAGACTGTTGCTGGGCGGGGTTTCGAAGAATTATATATTAAATTAAATGGGGCTTTACCGAGTAAGCAGTCCTGTTTTCCAGTTGAAATTCAGTTGCTACTGTGTCCTTTACATGCTATGTCTTCTGATGAACCTTTGATCATGGGGTATTGACATGTTTCCATAAAACGGTGGAGTACCCACGTGACTTTATGCTAATGAGTGGTGCAAAAAATCGAAAAAGTGACTTCTTCAGGTAATATTTTTTGCAGATAATTTTCTGAATAGTTCGTGAAAATTCACAAGAACCACCTGTGATATTAAGTTAGCATGAAAAAACAATCTATTGCAAAAAGTGCAACGGCGTTTTTCTTTTGTAAATTGCACCGTTTCATACCATAATTGTCTCAACTGAGCACAAAAAGCCGTCGAACTAAAAAATATATACAAGTGTTGCATTGTCAGTTAATATAACCGGTGGTTCCTCTTTGTTTCGTGAGTTTTTTCATGAAATATTAAGGAAGCTATCTGCACAAATGTTACCTGAAGCGGGTACTTTTCCTCCTATTTTTTGCACCACTCCATAGCATAAAGTTACATAGGTTCAACACCGCAAATAAGTGCTCTCGTTAAATAAAAAAGCTCTTGGCAATATATTGTTTTCCTATAGTTTACTCAGTTATTAAATTACATTGGCCAATCAAAGAGTAACGAATTTAGCTCGAGGGGAATAATTTAAGCAAAATGCATATACTATTAATTTGAATCATTGTTGATGAGTATAAGTATGTATATTGAAATAATAATAAAAATAACAATAATAATGATAAATTATTAATTATAAACTAATAATAATAATATTATTAATAATAATAATAATAATAATACAAAAAAAATTATTTTACGAGAAAACTTAGTTGGGCTAAGTCTAATCTTCATTGGGGTCCTCAAAAACAAAATTAAACAAGAGCCGTGTTAAACATTTTTTATATAACAAATGAACATCAGATAGGCTGATTTTCAAAGACTATTAATATATATAAGTATTATATATATGTAACTGGTATGCTTTGATTTGCTCCATTGAAAATATTTACACATAACACTGAGAAATACACTTAACATATTTACATGGATTATGGTGTAAAAAGTAAAAACTCTCAAACACAATATAGGTTGTTATCATTATTTTTTTTATTATAAGGCAATAGTTATATGACATGTGTTAATATATTGGTTGACAGAATAAATTATATACAACATTTCACACTGTTAGATGTTGTTATGGATGTATAATACAATGCAATGATATTTAATAAATAGTTTACAACCAGGACTTTCCCTAGCTAGCTATTCTCTATATTAAAAAGCCTATGCACTAAATTAATGTACATCTTTATATTGTACGTTATGATTTACCTGACACTCGTGCATATTCCGTGTATATCATTTCTCGGTGCCCGGTTGTAAATAGTGATATTACTGTTGATAACCCGATATCAATACGTTATTAAATTGGCATCATATCGCACACACGAATACCTGCACGGAGAAAGCGTTTAAACACCCGGATATGTTGACGAAGATTAATGTGTGCCAGGCAAAACCTTACGGACAATACATATATAGAAAGAAGTCCATTCTCAACAAATTTTAATATAATAATAGTATAATGATTGTCAAAATAATAAACACTTTAATAACGTAGTGTTATCGAGAAATACAGTTATGCATGAATCAGGTGATGATTACCCTATAGCCCGCATTTTCAATTCGTCTCATTCCTTTTCGAAGGGCCCAATTCGTTTCCAAAAAAAAAACAAGTACTGAGGGTTGTTTATGAGAGACCAGCAGGTTGAGTTTTGGATCGAACCAGTTACCTCTAGAATGCGTGAGCGGCAAACCTTATTTGATAAATGGACATTCCAGAGAAGAACAGAAATCGAATTATTGAGCCAGAAAGCAGGGATAAAACACGAAACTTTACGCATTTATTTTTACTTTATAATTAAAATGTAACGAACAATAACATAGTACTAAAACAAAGAATAAGCTATTCCGGGCCTGCAGAAAGCATTCTCAAAAATATTATACAGAATTCGACAAAGGCAAACATAATATATACAGAAATTCCTATGTCAAAAGTAAAATATTTACCCCTTCCATATGTTATTAGAGCAAACCTGTATCTCAGATTGCAGAAATAACCGTTAAACGTTATCCTTCCACGTAAATTCCATTACGTTCTGTGGATATACTCAATATATACAAAGGCTTCAATTTCATAAGTAAAATATTTACCCCTTTTATCTGCAACTGAAACAAAAGTTTCTTCTAGTCTTCTGTAACAACCATTTCACATTGCCCATCCATTCACATAACTTACACAACGTTCTATGGGTATAATCAATACATTCATTAAACGCTTTTATTGTTTGTGGTGCATATTTCAGCGTAAGGCTTTTCTTTGTCTTTATATATACAATGTGCATAGCTATTAATCGATATCATGAGATCAATTTCTTTTAAGTGGTAAATGGAAATGAACTACTTTTGAAAAGTAAAACAGATTTTATAGCAGAACTGATTAGAAATGGACAAATTCAATGAAAATTTAGTGTTGTCAAAACAACAATGATTGAGAATGTTTGCAATTACTTCCTAAAGGTGTGAAATATTGTGATAAAATTTTCAGCATTTTTTGAAAATAAAAAAATATAGGTATATATACATGTTTAGTTTTAACAAAAATTCTGTTGTTTTTTTTTCCAATCAAACATTCGTATTTAACTATTTCCACCCAAATGAAAATATTGTGATATTTCAAAGAACTATTTGACCGATTTTGAAAAAATGAAACACTTTTATTTAACATTAACTGATTGTTCAATATATACATAACTTATGATTTTTCTCCATGAATTGTGCTCACAAAAATTAAAATAAATAAACATTTAGCTGAAATATGCGCTTCAAAATGATAACAAATATTTACCTGTCATATCTGTAATCAAATCACAACATTCTGCCTGATTACAAAATCAAACAACTCATCACACTATCTCACAACCCATTTCATAACTCACATAATTTATCGTGGATAGTCAGCTAATACATACAGTCTTCTACGACAATAGTAAAATATTTACCCCTTTTATCTGTTATTATAATACAACATTTTCTTTTTCAAATTGCAAGCAACAATATTTTTGTTTCACATCGCCCATTCTTTTATACAGCTTATATGATGTATAATCATTCGGTGATAAGAAACTTGATACGCTTTGATGCTTGTTTACCATTACAAAGTTATGATATCAACTCCATTGTTTAACATAAATCAGGAATATAACGCGATAAATATATTCGTGTGAATCAACTTTTTCCCAAAGACGTATCAGTCACTACTTATACATGTATTTTACCATTATTCTGTCGACTTAATATATAAGTTCATAGCTCTTTGAACGCGTTTTGTAACACACTACGTGTAAGTCGACTTTTGAAAATCGTCCATTACAGTTTAACAGCAAAAAAGATCGCCGGCATATTAAGCACCTTTAATGTCTGACCTAGGATTTATTAAAGCTAAAACATCCGGAAGCCGTATCAGTTACAATACATGTCCAATTAAATTTCTCAAGGTTTTTATTATGTTTTATGCTGTTATGATAAAACTGAGGTTGCCAGAAAATATGGCCCATTAACCGCTGATCAGTTGAGGCTCTGTTCTTTAAATAAGCAATCCCATTCTTTGATTATATTTTAGTAGATCGCAGACATTAAGGGGAATCCGTTCCACAATTACGGATCATTTCCCCCGCTGTTTATCTATGTATTATAGACAAAAAACTTGAAAATGAAATTGGCAAAGTATTTATACGCCAGACAATTAGGAATGATAAAGGAGCAGATCGCGCTCGTTACGAGTCTTTATTTAGAAGGATTTATATAAATTCAGTCATGAATCGTATCAGACCGTCTAATCAGCAACAATGTTAACGACATCGTCGCTCCCTGCAGAATGCCAATAATGCCACGTAAAAATATTTTCGACTTGGCATTAGACCAAATCTGTGGATGTGTTTAATATTACGTTTATTACCATCGTCCTTAGCGTTGTCATTGTTCTATTATTATTTCAGTAATAACGCTTTTCATATTTTATTTATAGTAGTTATACAATAATTAAAAAATAAAATAAAACAAAGGTTTTAAGTTTGGATTAAATGATAAGAAATGTTAATACCATCGTCCTTTGTTATGGATTGATTTTGTTTTTAAATAAAAAAAAATGTTTTATAATAAACAGTTGTGACCCATAATACATAAAATTATGAAAACTGAGCCAGATCTTAAACATATCTGTGTTTTTAATATTACTAATCGCCATTTTGCATCACATTTCAGGTTTTATATGGCATTTCCAGTTTTATTGGAGTAGGAAGACCTCAGGAGGAATCTGAGTAGAACCCCCGTCCTTTCTGCGTTTAACTGGCAAACCTTCTCACATAAAATTTTCGGACCGAATGAGATTCGAACCTACGACCTTAGCGATGAGAGATAAATGGCCACTAGACAACAGACCACTTGGCCATTTGTGTGCTTCACAAGAACATACTCATAACGTTTGCTACTTATGTTTTTATATTTTATGTAAATGTACATTGATAATCAGGGATATCACTCCATTGAAGCTTGCATTTGTTAAATAGAACTTATTGTATTGTGGGCCGGTGGCCTATAAAATATGAATAAACAGCAAACAATTAAGATTCTGATCTAAAACATCTCAAAATCATTACACAGAGTTATATTGTATGTTCAAAATGTCATATTCAACCATAACAATAAATAACACACACAAAAAAACACGGTTACGTTTGATGCCAAATTTACGACCAAGTACCAGTTTAAGGGATTTACCGAATGTGTACCGCAGCGATAAAAGTTGTCTCATTAGCGCAACCGTAATTGATAGTGGCTTAATGGTGTTTTAACTGTAAGTTACAATTGTGTCATAAATGGAACGAATGCTTAACTTTCACGAGAAATGATTATAAAACAGTGCGATTCGCATTAATTGTGGAGAAAAGTGGTGTGACAGTGCGAACGGAATGGTAAAGTGGCAAAAAGGCAAGAGCTCGCTATATATCTCAAATACAAAAGACAAAAAAAACAACAACAACAACTAAACGAGCATAAACAATATGCCGACAAAATAACAATAATTACATTTGAAGGCGTAAACAACAATGAGACTCTTAAAACATCATTCACGTCAAACATAACAAAATTGGTCCCTCATTTGTGTCTATGCTTGTTGTGTTATAATTTGTACAACTTTATGGGCTAATTGTTCAAAGTCAACTTCCATTTGTATATCATTCGCAGCTCCTTTAAAATATCAAACGTCTGCGAGACGCATATCTATTACTTCAGTGCTACAAAACATATGTTTGAAGATAAATTATAATCTATGATATCTTAATTAAATCAATTCAATCTTCTTTAAAAAAATTAGATAAGTAGATAAAAATAGCATATTCAAAATATGAAATATATGAGCACCCACAACTAATAATATATCGGTATCTATTTCAGCTTCTTTTATTTTAGATTGATTGATTGATTGCTTAAATATTAAGCGTCATTTTATGCCATCGAGGGCTAACAGACGTTCAGTTAACCTAACCACTGTTTCCTGGGACTAACCAGTACTCGAGCACACCCCATCTCCGCAAGTAACTGATAACTTTCCCACTTGAATAAGTGGTGAGAGACGAATGGTAATGAGACACAATGTTGTATGTCAGTCATCACGGAGACTGTTGCCGGGTGGAGATTCGAACTCACGACCCCTGGATTGATAGTCAGACGCGTAACCGACTGAGCTAATCGGGCCGGCTTTTTATTTTATAACAAGGCAAATAACCATCCATACTATATTCTAATCTAATATGTTTTGTTAATATAGATATAAATGCACAAGAACAAATTGTACGTCTGGCAGACCTTTGTGACACCTGACAATGTTATACTACACCTGGAAATGTTATAACACACCGTATTGCACTTTTCCTCCGTAAGACACAAACGCAATATATTAATATGTACACAACAATGTGAAAGAATATATAAATGACATATGCCATATTTACAAATGATTAATGATATTTGGTGTACATAGCATTATTATACATTGGTAATAATATACTGGAGAGAAAAAAACAAGCATTCGAAGCAGCATTGCAAACAATCTCGCCATATTGGCACACTATTCAACATTCCTTACAAAAGTACTGTCAAACAATATGCATTCATTCCACTAACTGACAATTTTTAAAGAAAAAATAACAGCGCATTGTTCGACGACTTATTGGAAATATCATCAGAATGTGAGCCAGTGCAATGGACGACTTGGAAGAAATGCAACCATATTGCAGCACATGCACAATAGGTATGTTGTATGTGCCCTGTCTGTAACAATTCCAAAACATTACGGCAACGTAACGGGTATTATTGGTTGCAGGAAAGTAAAAAATAGATATTCTGAAAATGTTATGCAGATTTGAACGCTATTAATGATTTTTGGCAAATAAAGTAAATTCCGTATAAAAATAGAAAAAAATGTCACTTAAGGTAATTAGATTATCAATTATAAGTAGATATAATTATGGATTTGCAGAATATGATATGAATAGTTAAAAGTTTTGTTCTGTATCTTATCTTGGAATATCACACATGACATGTTTATTTAAGGATTGATATAACTAACATAATAAATACCTAGGTGCTCACTTTCTTTCGCAACTGAGCTGCGTTCAGTTATGTTAAACAGCAAACACGTTTAATGCCTGGTTCCCTAAAATTATCGTGTACTGCGTGCTAATTTGAGGTTGAGCCAGGGTCCAGAAAAATATGTTAGCACACGTTTAACCGAACTGAACGCAGCCCTGGTGTACTTAATATGACGATTGGAAAATGTCTGAAAGACTTGTCACAAATATAATGGCTCAAATTATGGCCGAGACCATCATCTTCAGTTTTGTACTAATTTTGCTTTATGACAATAACTTTTATTGGTAAACCACGTTATGCAGTCGGTTATAACTAGCATGAAATACGTTCCAAATAACTATTGAAACAAAACCTGTTAAAATAAAAACAGCAGTTACTAATTAGTAACAATCATACAATATTATGCCCACTCGGTTTTATCTAATATGTAACTGAAGACGGCATTAAAATGACGTGACTATTCTTGCAATAAACTTATCATTGTCCTTGTTGATTGTTCAGAATTATCCCATCTGATGTTGTTTGGTCACGTAAGCAGACGAGAGCGAACAAACAAAGGAAACCGTTGTAACAAACGATTGTAGTTTTACTTTTCTTAATCCCAATATGATGATGGTGTTGTTTTTATTCTGCATACTTTAAGTTTAGAAGTCCTTTTAAGTCCACTCTTGCAGACGAGAGTGCAAATGCAGCGCTAAACATTGCAACAAACTTACGTCTTTCCTTGATTGGTCAGAATATTGTAGGATGAGTTCTTTAGAGAAGGCGGAAGTAAGAAAACAGTGCAAACACATTATAACACGTTTATGACCATTCATTGATTGGTCAAAAATTAATATACGGTTTGTCCTGTCCAGCAACAGGCGAGAATAGAGAACAAAGCTAAATCCGTATTAGCAGGTTATTGGATTCTTTCTCTAAAAGGTGTTGATTACCTTTTATCGTCGCGCCTCTATAACAGTGAATCACAGATAAGCTTTTCAGCAAATATTTGGAACAGCGTCTTTAAAGTTCTGAAATGGAAAGGAACAAACAATGAGTGTTTAGGAACAATCGTTACACAACATTACATCTTCTTGTAATCACTAGCCAGTACTACCGACCAATCTCTCCCGACCGGGTCCGTTAAATAGCAATGTTGTGAGCACGTTGATTGGTCAGTTGCTTCAATTGAAAGTTTGCATGACGTCACCGTTTAGTACTAAGCATTCAGTTGCTATGTATTGTGAGACAGACATAGAATTTTCTGCTTTTTCTTTGGTGGTTAATAGAACTGATTCGGGTGATATCAGGTTCTGCAGGAATAGTAATCTTTAAACTGTCAATTAATTCGAAATTGCGCCATTGCTCCAACACCAACAGGACCGACATCAACCAACATTCATTTTGTAACTAAGTAAACACTTAAAACCTTGAAGAGACTGCGGGAATGAAATAACTACCAAAGTTAATGTACCTGCCACTAGATTTATTGCTTTCTTTCTATTTAAATAATAATAAAATGAATTATACAGTACGAATGAGGGACCCAAAGGTACACACATTTTTTGTATCAGTTAAAGTGTTTATAAAACGTTTTATCGGCTGAACTTGAATATTTGTATGCATGGAAGAAGACACTTATCATTTAAACGTTTGACAACCACCTTGTTTTTTAAATATTCATGGGAAAGTACATTATTATATATTCATTTTCTCCTACGCAATCCAAATTATACGGGAGATCCTAATAGAGATAAATGTATTAAAACGAGCCACATCATTGCTCATCAGATCTGCTTAAAGTACAGTCATATAGATGTTCGTAATAATATTTCGACCTCCCTGGAGCATCAATGTGCTATGATAATTTATGTTTCATTTACACATAGCACATTGCTGCTCTTAAGGGTCCATATTTTGTAATAAGATGTAACTAACATTTTATGAAATGATGAAATTTATAATATAATTCAAACAGGATCTGAGCTATCATTTCATGGTTATGAGCAGGTAAACATTCATTAATATATATATATCAATTTCAAAAAGGACTATTTTACATATTCTTAAAACGAAACCAGTATGAAGCGACTAGATATGGAAAAATATAATAATAAAATGATGTGTGAGAATGTTAACCGCTTTTCTTTTTAGATTTGATGTTTACAGTTAAAAAGTGAATTAATATATAAATAACGAAACAAAACTCACCATCACATACTGCTTTCAGCAACCTCTCTTTTAATTCTTTCAGTTCAGAGTAGTGTTTCACCCTGTGAAAGTGCTCGTTAGATGGATCGTCACACATCATTAATACTTCTTCCTGGGGTTCTTCATCGCCAACCTGGAATATACATGCGCCGGAATTTAAATACAGAATACAAATTTCTAAAATTTGGTGAGCAGCATTTGAACGTTTGATATATGATATATATATATATATGTATATAAGTATGTAAGAAAGTATAATTCTTTTTTTATAGAGGGTGACTTAATTATTCATCATATTTTACTCAATTTTCCTTGAGGCCCTCAAATGACCAAGAAGAACATAAAGGCCATGGGTGAATATTCAGATAAAAACACCTGCTGTTCTTATATATACAACACGTTTGTTGTATTCGTTACTTAAATACAGATAACAGAAACATTAATAGAACATTGAATGCACACTTTCAAAGCAGATGCTGTTTAACCAAGAGGTAAATAAAAAAATGTTCAGCAACATAAATTGTTATGACAGATCATAGTTCAAACATTTTGTTAACTCATTAAGAATGCCAAAATGACTCACAGGCTATAACGTATATGCTTTTTATTGAAAAAAAAACACCTAAAAATTAACATATATGGTATCAAATGATATACTGATAGTGGGTAAGTGAACAACAGCTACGGGGTTGTAATTGTCTGTTTACTACTTCACCGACAACTAAGTTGTTTTTATGACTAAGAGTTGAATTACGATACGAGTAAACATATTTAAAATGAAACAGATACTTTTGAGACAAACTTGATAAAGATGTCTGAATAAGCTGTTGTAATGAAGTGTAATGTGACAAGTATGTGATAAAAAAAAATGACTAAAACATTTTAATGCACTCTCGGCTGTGACACTGTACATCTATTTTAATTTGATATCTAATGCTTTGAAAATTTAGGAAATTCAATTTAAAGATTTAATCTTTCTAAGGGTATCATTTTGTGCGCTAAAATACAATCTTTAGTAATGCAAAAGTAACCGAACACAATAAATGTGTTATGCTTGTATAGTGCCTATAGTATATGTATAGTATTGTATAATAATTGTAAATGTGTTAACGTGGCTTAGTCATATCCCTGCTGAATATAGGACACTCAAGCCAGATAACTCCTATTTTTATAGTACTTCCTAGCTGTAATGTACACACATATATACATCACACTCCTACCAATCACATTTTCTTACACCCGGACCGAACAGTCCGAATGGTAGCTGACAAGAACACATTACCCATACAATCCAACTTGAAATATAGGCTCTATTTAAACAGAACACTCATGTTTTAAATATAAATATTTACCTGTATGACAAACACTTCCACGCCATGGATTTTGGCTCTTTGAGCCTCTGTCAGTGTTTTTATAGGTTCTTCTAAACTACCATCGATTATCAAAATTGCGATCTTTTTCGCATGTTTTCTCCCACCTTTCGTCGTTTTGAAAGACCCTCTTCTCATGCTTTTGATTATTTGATGGAAGTCTGTACCCTTCATACTGTCAACCGACACTTCAATTTGTTTCTGGCTACCGTGTGATCCAAGTGCAAAGCCTGGTATGTCTTGTTCGCATTCCGCAGACATCAGTCCAACGTGAACATTATCGTTGTCTATATCGAGTTCGTTAACGATAGATTTGAGGAAGGCAAGAGCCGTTCTTGTATTTCGGCGACCGGCGTTTACGCTGTCCATCAAAAACATGATGTCTGCCTCTTGTTTGCTACCGCATGCTGAAAAGAAATAACACATGCTAAATAACAGCAAAACATCAGTTTTTGTACGGATAATTAAATCTACAAATAACAAACTGTTTCTGATAAAATAGTATCTACGAATCAATTTTGCACTGCGTTACATTATATTGGCTTGAAGGAACAACATCTCATACAAAAAAGTCATATTTGGATATTTATTACGAAGGACCATTCTAAATAGTCCATTATTAAAAAATTCTACAGAATGAAGAGCTTTTAGACAAATGTTATTTAAACATTGGATGAATGATTGAAGCTGTTTAACATACCTTGATCTTCAATGGTTATTGCAGGAATGGGCGCTGAAAATAAAAAATGCGATTCATATAACAGCCAATTAGATGGTATCGAAATAAATCAAATTTGTGTTTTAAG
Source organism: Panopea generosa (assembly GCA_029582155.1). Classification (NCBI taxonomy): domain Eukaryota; kingdom Metazoa; phylum Mollusca; class Bivalvia; order Adapedonta; family Hiatellidae; genus Panopea; species Panopea generosa. Next base: position 42,906,242 of record CM055899.1, read on the forward strand.
TGGTCGAAATAAATTTTAGATTAGATAGGAATCGCAAAATTTAATGTTTTAGGGAGTGATAAATTGACCGATAAAATAGTTCTACGTGCATAAACACTATTTTCAGAAATCACTTTGACTTAAAATATTGAATTAATCTGAAATAAAAAATAAGTTTTTTTTTGTTTAATTATATTTTTCATAAATGAAATCCAGTGGCCCAAAGTGTTTTGAATTTTTCGAGCATAGAACGTATTAAATTACTATGTTAACATTGAAAGAAGATCTGAAGAGGCAGCTGTATCGCACATATTAACTTCCATGCTTTTTCAATTAACAAATAATCCCCTGCAAAGGCCTACATACAGCCCTTATGCCTAAATCCTTATCGAGTGTTTGCCTTTTGCAAACTTAAACAATCAAATAGCATCTAATTTGTTTAACAGCAAAGTTCGAAGTAACGCGCATTCCAAAATGTCACCTACCAAGGCCCACTTCAATATATAAACATTCTGTGTTCAAACGCAGAAATAAATACACGTTCAATAAATGTAAAAAATACAAATTTTAGAATATCCTGTTCAAGTTGAGTGCAAAGCATATTGACACAGTGCAAATATAAACACGGTTCTTCAATTTAACATCAACAAAATTAGATAACATTTTTCTGTTCCAGAAATTTTACCTTGAAATTTGAGTTCAGAATACAATGCCATGATATAAATATAAACTCAAATTTCCAATTCGAGATCACCGAATTAGATGAAATTGTTGGTTTCCCTTTTAGATGACTTACCTTGACATACTTTGATTGCAATCTCGGGAACCAATCGAGTAAGCTCATCAAAGTTGGATAGTTTGAACAAGTGCTCTGGATTCGACCCGGACACAATTTGCAGCTCCTCGTCGTCGACAAGGTCGCCAACGCCAATAGCGATATAGTGAACGCCAGCCTTTGTTGCTTTCTTCGACATTCTTTTAGAAAGCTCCAGATAACGAGAAGGACTTCCGGTGATTACTATTCCAACCTGAGCCGTTTCCGGTCTGGTATAAGATCTCCTAATAAGATAAGAACACAATAAAAACATTAATGATAGATAGCATTCTCAAAAATTCGCAATGCAGTATTTAAGTGACACGCATTTTTTTTTTTATTATATATCGAATATCGGTGTATGAACAAAAACCGTAACCATTGGACCATTAACCCGTGGAAGGCAAGTTTATATGGAAAAATGATATCTAAAACTTATTTTGTCATTTACTTTTAAACATGATAGAACGAAACTATTTCTGGAAAACTTAAACAAACTTTGAAATACAAGTATTGCTATCAGATTCGTGTGACGAGCTGTGTGAAGTTTTATAAATTTCTTACCATTATGTATCTCCGATTGTTGTGTTTATATCTTATGATGAAAACTGATGATAATACTGTTCATTCAAATCTTTCGAAACTTTAATAAGGGATTTTAATTGGTTGTTCGGTGGAATGTATGACTAGATACCTGAAACTCTTTGTCAGAATGTGTTTGAGTGCGAGGTCCACCCTGTTGCCGCCTGCCGTCATTCCCAGCCTCGACATGCCCTTTCTTACACCTTCCTCCGTCTCGTAATCGACAATATCAAACATCTCTTGAATCTGGTCGCTGTACAGCAGAGAACCGATTCTCGTGGTCTCCGGGGAAATGTCGAAGTTACCGATCAACTCATTGAAGAACTCTGCTTGTTTGATGTAATCGGGGTCCTCAATGTTGTCAGAAGAGTCGATAGCGAACATCAGGTCTATCCGCTTATCAGAGCACACTGCGGATTATTAAGAACACTTGTAAATGCACTGATAACATTTTTAGATAATTCATGCAAAATAGGTTAATTACTACACAGAAAGGTGTGTTTATGTAAACTGATTCATTTTCTGATGTGACGACGAGGGAAGAGTGAGGTTGTGTTAACACATTAACGTAAATTAAGCTCTCTAGTAAAGTATCTGCTGCTACTGATCGTTCCAATTGTTGCAATAATGTATGTATGTAGTGAATGTGCTATGATTAATATATGATTATTTTAATACATAAAATATACATTAATTATATGATAACGAGTGCAGACTTTGGAGAAAAATTCACCAATCTCAATTTACCTGTATCTTAAATATAATGTATATTCAAAACGGTTTTGGAACTTACGTTTCTTTGCTACATCGTATAACGTTGTTGTCGTAGATGGGGTTGTGGTAGTGGTTGTAGTAGTAGTGGTGGTGGTCGTCGTTGATGTAGTGGTGCTTGTTGACGATGTGGTCACTGAAACATCAACAGAAATACAACTTAAATATTGTAATTGGTCTTGAAATCAATTATATAGATGGAAAGGTACGTATATTTACAATGTCTCATTTATGTGTTGATGACAGGGAAAGAGTGAGAATCGATGAACCTACAAATGAACGCTATTTGCAGTTGTTTATCCGATAGACAACACACATTCACATACTCATAAGAAAATATCATTATCGTGATTTTATGACATTTAGATTAGTTAAAAAAGTAGCTTTTGTCAGTTAGTAAATTTTAAATATATTTCAATGGAAACAAATTACGCCGGAAGACGATTAAAAGCTATCACTAACTAAATATTTACACAGAATGTGATAAAATAGACTGGGTATATTAATAACTATCGCTTATGTCACATAAACGTGTAAATGTTGTGATACTAACGCAGGTTTTAAAAGGTAAAATGTATTTCAATATAGCTCCTGCATAACTATTTTAATGACTGATAAAATACAAAGGCTTAACATAAGTATATACAAACGTATGTATTCGATTGGGAAACCCGATATTTGTTTATGTAATATCTTAAATATGACATTGCAATCTCCAACTTCATTGACCAATCAACGTGCGTAAATGCGGCTTCCCCAATATTGCTAGTTAACGGACCCAATCGAGAGAGCTGGCTCCATACTACAGACTACTGTTTATTTGAATTCATTGCATAACTACTAAACCTTTTTTTACAAAGAGCGGGTATAATATCTGACCCACAGCTGGATTTCTGACAAAAGCGGGCCATTTAAATGACAAGTTTATGTCTCTGTACCGAGAAAGGCACTCATATAGACCATACGTCTTGCGATAAAAGTACAAATATGAGGCGTTATCTGATGTAGAAATGTAATAATGATAAGTTTTTGTCTGGTGATACCGCGCGTTATCTTTCATATGATAATAGTTATAATAATAATATGCATATCACGAGCGTAGGAGTTATATACAGAAATTTCAGGTAAATTGCATTAATTAATATTTTATATGTGTCCTTGGCCTTTTGTATTAACATGCATATCTAAATTTTTAATTCTGATATTGTATTGTCTAAAGATGATCGTTATGCAGGAGTTGATCATTTGCTTTATTATAATTTTATGTTCCCGACTCATTGATAAGGCCATTATAAATGCATTGCTAGTTATCATCCCCGCCCACCCCCTAATTTTCATGCCGCCCCGACCCTTTTTATTTTTATAAAAAAAAAAAAAAAAAAAAAAAATAGATGAAAATAAAAAAGTAAAATCCTCCCTCCCTCTCCGTTTTTAAGGGAAATTTGGATAATAATCTAGCAATTAATTTATAATGGCCTAATGAGAGAAGTAACTTTAACCAAATCATCTCCATTTTTATTGCCAACTCCATGTATAAATACAATGATGAGACACTGTAAAAATTAAGCGTGCTCATAATTAACTTCTATAAAATGTTTCAGGAAATAATTTATGAGGAAATAAATTCAAATATTGATATAAACCGGTAGCTCCCATAATTTTTTAAGTCATTAAACGAGCATAAATACGCATTGTTTATTTTAAAATGGATGACACAACATCCGACTGAATTTTAATTAACACGGGTTGCTCGAGCCATGAAGTTGTCAAATCCTGAATCATCATTTTGATTTCATCTATCTCGTATACATATCCATGTCTCCCCACATAAACAGCTGAATATTAATCATACTAAATATCATATTTATGCGCTTTCTGCCATCTGATTGGTTAATGCTTAGCACTACGGACTGCTGTTGTTAAGTAGTAAATGATATATGAAAGGAGCCTTTTAAGGTATAGAATAAAATGAAACAGAAAATGGCAGACTCTCTTAATAGTTGATTTTGTTCTTTTGGAAGCAAGACATGTTTGAAAACTAAAACCGACTAATCTACGTAAACATATTAATGAGCAAGTTCCATAACAATATACTTAACTTAAAGATTCCAATATATAAAAATTAAAACCATTCGTCCAATGAATTCAAGTTTATTCAACCTTTTCTACGCAAAAAACGCCCCCATAGGAATTCCACGAATATTTAAAAAAAACAACAATAGGAATGTTATAACACCACTCACACTCCCTAAATCGACAACAATTCTGCATGAACCATTTATGTACGGCAACAATGAATTACAAACAACATAATTATTTAATGGCTAAATAAATTCGTTCTAATTATAATATATCTACTTTAAACTGGCTGGATAATTGATGAGATTGGGAACTGTAATTCCAGTTTAAAATTTTCTATGTATCTCCTTACAAAACACGAAATAAGAACAAGAAGTTTCGTGTTTTGTGTTTTGATAATCATCCCATGTGGTATTTTTAAATTGTTTTTTTAATAGAACAAATTCCAAACACTCAACACAGATATGGGTCCATTATACAAATTCGCAGAGAGTTAATTCAGTTAAATTATCCGACATAAACACCGGTTTTCGGAAAGATTACTTCCTTATTAAACTCTGCATGAAACAGTCTCTTTTATTTCAAAAAACGTGGTAAGCATGCTTTTAATTAAATAATTAAAATAAAAAACAATAAAAAAAACAACAAAACCATGCTTGCTGACATGATGTAAATGCCTTCGCGAACCACAGTCAACAAAACGTATAAATCATTTAATTTAATCATGGAAGCATATGTAAGTCAGAGAAATCTTGAAAAATTATGGGCGGAGACCATTTTCAAACTGTTTGAAACCACATATTATTCGCAGAAAAAATTCTACAAAACATCCACTGAAATTGCAGGTGGGATATTACAAACACTTTGAATGGGTACATAAAATGATTTCTCATGTGATCTAACTTCCAACACATCTTTATGATGTAATAGGAATTCAATTATGTGTGATATATCTACATTGATTAAAGGACTTAGTAATAATTGCGTCGTTACCATCAGCATTAATTTGTTTCGTAGCATTGGGGAAGCCAATAAATGCAGCTGCAATTTTGATTTGATTGCTAGGTGTAGCTGCACACTGACTATTATTTCGGAACTTGAAGCTTATTATCAGTGCAGATGCACACGGGGACAAGTCATGGTGTAAAATAATGCATAATAAACAGACGCATCCTTTGATTTGCTGAACAAGTACATCAGCGCTGTCGGAATTGCATTCTCTCCTCACATTCATAAAGTTATCGAAATTCGGTAACTACGCAGTGGTTTTGGCGTACTTACAAATGTGCGGACACAGATTGGTAGGTACTTCGTTGGTAAGGATGCATTAAGCTGAACATAGGTAAACACTCAAGTAAAAATCGTAACACGACCGCCGTAATGATAATTACTTATGACTTCGTGTAAGCGTTTCGTGCCGACACCTTTCATTCTTGCAGAAATAATTGAATCATCTTATCAGTTAACTTAGCAATTCTACTCGAAGAAGCGTTGAAACTAGAATAGGTAAGTATCATTCTTGACCCTGATGCAGTTGTACAAGTTTGTGACGAGTCCAGCATAGCTTTATATTATAATTATACGAACCGTTACATAAATACAGGTTAGCTACACATACATGGTCAAACAACGTATCTAGAGTGTTTGTTCTCTGACACATCTAGTACACGTTTTGTTAAGTTTTGCATAAACAACCTCAAACATCATCTAAATATTGACTGGTAATTTATTTATTCAGTACTAAATGTTGCAAACTTATCCAATATAACGAAATCAGTCTAAAATATTTCGTCACATTAGTGCAATAAGATACCAAATGTATATGAAATAAGAATGCACTTGGCACCTTTTTGCAGCAATTGGGCGAATTGTTTCTTTATATTTAAGAGTTTAGATATAAACCTTAAATTGCTGATGGCACAGAAGATGGGTTTTAAGACGCAGTCTAAACACATCTTCCTTTCTTTGTGGTCCTTGACTGGATATATCCGACGAATCAGAACTTAAAATGCCGACATTTTACTGCAATGGAATGTTATTGATTGAGTTATGGCTTTTCTATAAGATCCTTATAGATGATAACAACCATACTTAGACTATTGATGAAACTGGTGCAGAGTTTAGCGACGCTGTGAGCAGCTATTTTGTGGTTCTTTACCTGACATATCGGACGGTCTTAGAACGCAGACACGTTTTGTTCGTTGGAGTGTAAAATGATTGAATAAATGCCTTTTCTTTATTGTCTTTAAAGAGAATAATAACCACGTTAAGACTAAACTTAAAAATCCGATGTTATCGAAGCTAAGTAAAGCGATGAAGTTTCGTTATGGTCCTCGAATTGATGAATCAAACTCAGAATGCAGACTTGATCTTTATTGTCATTTAAAATAATTTACTGAATTTTTTTTTTATTTCTTTGTGATCTTTAAAATTTACATTTACCATATTGAGTACAAACTTAGGACCGTGGACCACTGAAGCTAAAACTAGAGACACAGTTACCAAGGGGCCCCGATTCACTAACCTTCGTAAGTCTTTTAAATTTCATACGAACAAATTGTGACATCTAGGAACATTTCACTTGCGCAGTATTCTGCAAAGAATACTTTTTATAACGCTTACAAAAGATCGTAAAATAAGAAAGCGAACACTAAATAAATTTTCCAACTTTTTTTTTCATAACTTCAAATTTTACACAAAGAAGTCTGTAAACTTACGAACGTTAATTAAACATGTCACAGTAGTTATGCGGCTCTTAGCAGGATAAATCGGTACGAATCAAACTTGGAACGTAGATACGTTCTGCAATACAATTTAAAATGATTGAGTAATCCGCTTTTCTTTGCGATCATTAAAAGATGATATCAAACACTTGTATCAGCCCATCGAAGAATCTGCGTTTAAGATATTCTATAAGGAATGCACACTCATTGGATTTTATATGTCTTACTAGAATAAAACTGCGGTGCTTCTCCGGAGGTCAAGTGTAGAGGTCAATTGCTCTTATTTCAGTAAACAAGTGGTATTGCAGAAAACTTGTCTTAATAATTATGACTTCATGTGAAGGTATGCCAACACTTTTTTATAAAAAAAAACAAACAAAGCAGACGAGCCTTAAAGGTGTATTTTTTTGGTTTCGTGTGCCAAAAGGAATGCTATAAGATATAACAGGGAAATGCATTGTTTTGTTTGCCACTACCAATTAAGGAAACTTGAAATGTATCATAATATATCACATGTTTTGTCTGCTAAAGAGGGTGAGGTGCGAGGAGGTGGGAGTGATAGGTAAGTTTACCTCTTACCTCATCATATGGCACACTAGACTTATGCGCATGCGTGGCCATATTGAAGGGCGAGGAATTACACGTGACGCCAAATAGCCTACGCCATCAATGATGGGATGTTATGACGTCACGTTGAGCATTGCCTGGATCTGAAGGTAGGTCATCGCAGGAACCCCCGATTGATTACATAAAAGTATAAGTGTCACTCGGAGGTATCCGGCGATGATGAAGAAAACCCCCCAAAAAACAAACTATAAGACCTGAACAGCGTTACGTACGCCATGAAGTGACTCAACGTAGTACCGATGCATTGTGTTACTACTAGGTGGCGCTTTGTTATGGCGTAGCTTGTGACGTCATCTTTTGAAACGAATTGAGTATTGGTATATTTGAAATCAATATGGAGTGCCTACCTTTACATGTCTTTATGGCCAAATTGTTTTTGATAGCATTCAATGCTGAATATCCGTTGACGACTTCGAACATGTATTCGGCGGACGGTACGCTAGCGATTGATTTAAGCTCCTTTTTGTTGTAGTTGCGACCGATTCCAATGGAAAACAGGTGGATATTTTGAAGTTTCGCTCTGTGTGCCTCGTACTTGCTTCTGAACATGTTTTGTGATTGTCCGTCTGTCAGTACAATTCCGATCTGGAAAAAAATGCTTTGTTTAAATATGAGCAAATGATGAAGATTCGAGGCACGGGGATGGATGGGTTGATGGGCGGTACACGTGTTTAAACTTATACCGTTTTTTTTGTTTTAATATAATGATTATAACTACCACTCGATACAGACAGACCACCAAAACATAATAGAAAATCTGCCACGGAATACGGATAATAGCAAACAGGAAAGCTGCATTTTATTCATTCCACTTTAAACGATAAAATAACTTGCTGTATGAACAAATTTGTTGTTGTTTTCATTTTGCAGAAGCCATGAAATGCCACTAAAACATACATTACACTAGCCCTACTCCGTCCTTTTCTACTTGCACTATATTATATACATACCTTGGCGACGCCTTGCCGAGCGCCGTGTTTTTCAGAAAACATTCTTCTTCTCATGTGCCAAAGGGCTAATGCCGTGTTGGTGGAAAAACCTTGCCGCTGTGTTATACTTCTCACGGCCTTGCGCATGTCTTCCTTGTTAAAGTAATCGTTTAGGTAAAACTGCCGGTGCACGTGGTCACTGAAACAAGAAACATATTCTAAAAATATGGTTAAAAGTCACATAGATCAAATAGCTGTAATTCGTCCTAACCATCTTGGTTTTAATCAAATCAATCAATAATTTAGGTATAAATTGATGTACCTCATTCAAGTTTCTAATACCAATAAATTATAAAGGCATGTTTAGAAACTAGGCTGATGCCCTATCGATTAAATCACCTTGACGACACTTCCGGTAACGTTTTAAAACTTTGCTAGTTTTCGAAAGACTGAAGCATCTGAGAAAGACATCTATTGATACTTTTCAAGAGAGGTCACTTTGTTTCCGGAAAAGGTCTATAACCACTATATTCAACTATAATATGTTTAAATAATGCTGTGCAGATAGATATCATATTAAGCAGCTATTTGCACGACGCACGGGTTCATGATATTTTTTTTTAAAAAATATTCCTTTCAAAAGTCGTTTGTTTTGCAAAAACATATATTTCATATATGTAATACATTCGCCAGTTTTATGAATATTTCATTTACTGATATTCTCAAATGCATGTATATTGATATTCTCACTAAATAGTTTTATAACATTTGCTACAAATAATGGCACTTTCCATTTTATGATAAATTAACAAATAAAGCATACGTAATTAATTACTGTGAACTATCCATTCATTATCATCAGTATTCCACTCATATGGTAGAGCACCACGCCCACGGCAAGATATGATTAATGGATGGTATAATTAAAACCGTGGGCGTGTTATCTGATATTATAACAGGTAATTGCTACAATATTCTGCCATATTCTTTGAACATAATACATTTATCCTATCTCTTTCTTCATAAAAAAAAACTAAGGGACATTTCTGTGCTATTTTAGATAATTCGTATTCTAATCTCGCTTGCAACGTGGATTTCAGTCTAAACATCTGAGTATGTATTTGTCTAAGTACTTTTTTCATTTTGCTGTTGCCTCGAACTTTCATTTCAATGCAAGAGTGTATTGGTTTGATTTGATAATGAAACTTAGACGTGAAATGGACCAGTATTGGTTTGTTGATTTATTTGATAAGAGTTTAGTGATACAATTACATTTTTCATTATCTCCAACCCCCCCACCCCCACCCGGGGAAGTCACGAATGAGACAATGTTTGTTAAATATTGGCACCATTGTTTTGTTATTGAATTCGACATTCTTTTAATATCATACCTGAATGTCGAAACTCCTACTCGGGTGACGTTTTCAGCAATCTGGAACATTCCGACGACGTCATTAACAAATTCGAGTTGTCTATTGAAATCCGGCCCCCAAATACTATTCGACGCGTCCAGCATAAACACAACATCTGCAGGCTTGTTACCGCAGTAATACTCGATATCTGAAACAGGAAATATAAGACTGTTACTTTAAATTTTTTTTTTTAAAATTTAATGATTTATTACAAGACCAGTAATTATCGTACTTGAGGGTGTCGCACGTACGCCATTTAACACACACAACACGCGAACATACACGCGCGCTCGTGATTATATCAGTTGCCTTACAGATTAATTCACGATAAATGGTTGTGCAGTGTGATACTGGGTAGGCTTTGGTGCATTATGCAGATTTATAAGTGATTTATTTTTGATAATTCACTGCTAGCTGTCACACTTTTTATTCATCAAATAAAATTGTTGCGGTCGTAGTTGTATGGTGTTAAGCGTCGCTTTGGTTCTATTATTATTATAATTATCTATTAGTTATATTATTATTATTATTTATAATTAGTTATACAGTGACAGTGTCTACTTGAAACAGTATTCTGAGCGTTGTCGCAATGGAAAAGCATACCACAGACACATAGTATGATACCCCACCCAGTCATATTATACTGACACCGGGCCGACCAAACCTAGAACTATCCTCTAAATGCTGAGCATCAAGCGAGGAAGGTTCTAATACCATTTTTCAAGTATATGGTATGACTCGGTTGGAAATTAAATCTAGACCGTCTACATGCAAGGCAGACGCTCTACCACTAGACCACGCAGCGGTATTTCCACAGTGTGGTATTTCATAAAATAAAATCCTTAATGATTGATTTCAGTAAAATATAAAGTTTATGTCTCTCGTGACCACTACGAATTTTCGTTTTGTGTTCACTCGATGAATCTTTTATGAGACGGGTTTAGCGCCATTTCTAATACATTTCAGGTTATGTATGGCAATTCCACTTTTATTGGTGGAGTTACATCTCAAACTTTCTCACTTGATGAAAGAAATATATTTAACTAAAACAAAGTTTCCATTAATAACTAATTATTTTCAATTGATGTGGCAGTCTGGTAATCACTTGAGTATATATATTTAGAGTCTTTATGCAAAGTTAATAGCTGAAATTGTGGTTACTATTTCATATTTTAAGATGCTTGGAAAAGTAATTAATGCATATTTTAAAGACTTTGTAGACTGCAATTCGATGTTTAACAGCAGCACGTTTATTGGCTTTCAAAAGGCGGTTATTTTATATAATTATATATGAAATTAATGGGAGCTAGTTGAATCAGTACACTTAATCTCAGCCAATCAAAATGTATATAAACAGCGAATCTAAGAATATTTCAGGTGTGTTAGACATGTATCTTAATAACTTAAAGATGTTTTCGTGTGGGTTTAAGTCTTTTTTAACCAAAAGTGTTCAGGATAAAAAAAAAATAAAACTAAGAAAGACTCTCTATATAAATTCTTATTTCTTTGATAACTTTTTTTCTTGTTTGTAAATGCTATTTTCTATATATTTCAGGTTTTATATGGCATGTCCAGTTTTATTGGGGGAGGAAGACCTACGTAGAACCATCATCCTTCCACAAATAACTGGCAAACTTTAACACATGATTTTTTTAACCGAGCAGGACTCGAACCTACGGCCTTAGCGGTGGGATGTTAGTGCTATTGATACGGCACCTTTGATCATTCGGCCACGGAGGACCCTCGAGATCATACCAAATCGCATTTTTTCATACTTTCTTTCATATTAGTGGAATGCATTAACAAGTCTATGTGTGTAATAGCTAACACCATGTACTGCTCGTAGGAGACTTGAGACCTACATATTCACCTCATATTCGACGGAGATATCCGGAAATAGCCGAGCAATTACGAATAATTGTTCTGTGCAAAAAAGATGTTTACGTTTCTCGTTATCAATATAACCCAAATACGGTTATAGCTGATAAGATAACTGATTTTTGTGTATTGACTTTAACTGTTGACATGCGCAGATGACCTTGCAAGTCTAGTCGCGCACGCCATACATCAAATGAATTCACTATAAATGAAAATAAATTAATGTTAAGAAGTCTATTATCAAACAAATGACTATGGTTGAGCTCCAGACGTACATAGTTAAGCGAACAAAATAAACATTACAGACTGCTTTCTAACTGCTATCTCACTGCAAAGTAAACACCCCTTCACGGAGACACTTATACATTATGGGTCATTAGGGCAAACTGCGCATTAACATAGTTTTTAATGCATATTTGTACAATAAAAAGTTTAAACTGATATAAATAACACATTCTCCACATGCGCGTGATGTGAGCGATATGAAGCAAAGTCAGGCGAGTTTTGCGGTTTTAGTTTAAACATAGTTAATTGCTTTTAACATTTATGTAATCAAGTGGTAGGGCAACAAGTTCCAACGACAGTAATTTAAATAATAAGCCCATATTTTAAAACGTTTTAGTCAAGTATGCGGCATTCGAAGTTGGATATTCGTACTTCGTCTTTCGATATTTAAAATAAAAGTTACCTTAACCCTAACCGTATCTGCCTCCAATATTGAAGAGTAACGGACTTAAATTGATGGAAAGACTTTTAATTGCTAAAATACGCGTTATTCTCATCCATAGTAGATTTATCAAACAGTCAAACCTGTCTTAAGCAAACAGTCAAGGGAAGGAGCAATATGTGGCATTTTAAGACAGGTTGTTGTTTATTGCAGGTTAATTTTCCAGGAAGGCATATAAATGAGAAATAACACATTTGACTGCTTAAGACACTGCCTATTAGAGGTGACCGTTTATACAGGTTTAACTTTATAATTAAATTTTAGTTCAAAACATAAATTTTGAAGATAAATACATATGATATCAATATCTTTTAAAACCCTTGGTTTCGTATAGGTCCCATTTTTTATAACACGTGTCTTATTTATATTAAGAACTGCTATATAAAGTTTCTGTTTATCCATTGCACCTTCAAGTGCCCGGACTACTGCTACGTTCTTTATTTACCGAGAGAAAGCGTGCGTATATATAATGTTATGGGCGGAAAAACTACTATAGAAACTATTTAAAATGACAATTGACGGCTATCGACACGGCATTACATTTCATATCTTAGTATTTGTGTTGTATACAAATTCAGTAAATGATTACGACACGTACGCACAGTGTAGGAGTTTAAATGTTTTTGTTAAGCGATTTGGCTATATTAACCAGAAAAAAAAAATATACGGAAAATAATTCTTGATTGCAGTGAAATGTCATTTTTATTTCATCGAGTTAGCGCTGAGTGGTATGATCAGAAGCGGCACGAGTGAAATTAAATTGGTAATTCACTAAAACCAACCATGTTTATTCTTTAATTAATGATTTAATATGATGATATTTTGCTTTTTTAAACAGTGAAATTATAAAACAAAAAAAGCAAGGAAAAATCACTAATATTCACAAAACAAAACAAACAAATAGTATACTACTGTTCTCACTTAATAATAAGATGCAATCATCAAGTCTAAACCATTATTTTACTTATTGTTGAGAAAACAGAAATAGCTGAAGATAAGCCAAAAATATCACCTTATCTGAAAATAGTGTACATAAACTCGCTGTAACCCTATACCTTTAAAGTCAGATTAAATTGTTTACGTTATAGAGATACCTGACGTTCGCTTTTTTATGTAAAACGATGTTATTGGAATAAAAAAAGTGTTTGTAAATATGTATCAGGAAATTGTGTCAGAATTTTTTAAGAGATAAGAGCTAAAACAAGAGACTAATCACGATGAGTTACTCATATACATGTAATGCAGTCCAACAATGCTATTAAAAGCCCCGCAGCATCATTTTTGTTCATTAATACTAAAGTGAGATGTCAAATTAAAGACTAAACTAATTGAGGTTTTACGCCGTATAAACTAAAATATTTTATATAGCGCCATTAAACATTAAAAGAGCAATCATACGAAAGCTGCTGTATTAAATTCACCCCTTCGGCAATTAACCCCAAAAGCTGATATTAAATAAAATAAGTGTGGGTTTAACGGCGTATCAACACAAAAACGGCATAAGACGCCAATTAAATCTGGATCACTGTATTAACTTTACCCCTACTCTGTGGCAATTGTTTAAGAACTATTTCTGGTTTTAATTAAATGTAGCTTAAACACAATTTCACACTCAAGTTCGTGATCTCCATTTCCTACGTGCGTCGAACATTGAAACAAGAGCCCCGATAGGGCCTGAGGACGCTCTACTGACTCATAGTGGTCAAAGCACTTTCTGAAAATTCCTCAATATTTACCCTCTTTGAGGGGTCGTCTTAACAACTTATGAATAAATACCCCCACCACACCCATACTGAACAAAAACTTAATTGTTTCGGTATTAAAAGGAAATACTTTAAATTCCCATACCATTCATGTGTAAAAAAATATAATCCCCTGTACAGAACCCTTATACTACCCAGCACCTTATTTTGTCAGAACTTCAATCACCCACTCTTAGCGATTTGTTATGAGCAGAAATGATTCAAATTTTAAAAAGAAGTTTTTTTTTGTACACATGGATGCATAATGAAAAAAATCAGTTTTCCCTACAATATTCCTATGTATGTTTAGCCCCTAAATTCTTATTTGCGATCAAATCCCTTCACAATTATGAACAAATCTGACATACCGGTTCTTAGAAAACGATTGTTGTAATTCCCTTTTTGGGCCCCTCCTGTCCCCTTAAGACAGTGGAACCAAGTCATTTTTACAAATTTGAACCTCCTTCACCAAACAATGCTTCTGTGAAGATATAGGTAAAATCATTTCCATTTAAAAAATATATATATTATAATGACATGTGACCCCTTACTGAACCCTCAGGGCGGGGTCATTTTTAACCCTAGGGACACCATTTGAACAAATCTATCAAAACTATAGTTGGTCATCATTACTACATAAACATTTTGAAAATCTGTTGGGCCGTACATGAGAATTTTTTTTAAGTTTTGGACTATTTTTAGTAACGGTGGCCATCTTGAAATTCAGATCGAAAAAAATAAATCGTCTGTATAGTCTCCTATGCAACAGAAACATCCATGTCATGTTTAAGTTTTATTGGCTTTGTGGTACTAGAAAAGATGAAAAAATGAGAATTTTCTGTTTTCCAATAGTATCCCTATGTAAAAGTCTAAGTCCCCTTACAAGGCCCCTATAAATTTTAGCCCCTAAATTCTTATCTGCAATCAAACCCCTACACATAGGTATGATTTATACCAAATATGAAAAAATCTGACAAACCGGTTCTTAACGATTTTAGTATTCCCAATTTTTACCTTTCTGGGGCCCCTTCTGACCCTTTAAGACAGTGGAACCCAGTCATTTTTACAAATCTGAACTTCCTTCACCAAATAATGCTTCTGTGAAGATATAGGCAAAATCATTTCCATTTGAAAAAAGTTTAACCCTAGGGACACCATTTGAACAAATCTAATAAAACTATAATTGGTCATCATTACTACATAAACATTTTGAAAATCTGTTAGGCCGTTCATGATAAGAAGATTTTTAAAGTTTTGGACTATTTTTTAGTAACGGCGGCCATCTTGAATTTCAGATCGAAAAAAAAAATCTTCTGTATGTCCTCCTTTGCAATAGAAACATCCATGAAAAGTTTCAGTTTCATTGGCCTTGTAGTTTCAGAGAAAGTGTTGCTAACAGACGACAGACGACGTTACACGGACGCCGGACGACGGACGACGGACAACGCGCCATTGGCCAGTAGAGCTAAACACAACATGCAGTAGGTCTACATCAAATTAACGCAGAAAAGATAGACTGCCAGTAAACCAAATTGAATGTAACACTGTAGAATAATTGCATGCTCACCACTGGGAAAGATAAATCATCAGAAGTAGTTAAGATAAGTGTGTATTTGATGTGACGGAAACGTTAAGGCGATGAAAAAGATATGTAACGCAATAAAATTATAAAAAGAAAATGTTGTTAAAAATTCAAATATTTTTATGCGTGCTGTATGTAACATTGTAATACTTCTCTATCGCCCACATAGTGTGCGATTTTTTAACATCGTAAGAAAACTGTACATAACAGACAGAATTATGGGTAAACTGTGTCAGGGCCAACAACTTTATTTTCCAAGACGTTGTCAAGATTGTATTTCAGTATGCAAAATCCGCGATTCAGACATTTGTTTCAATGATTGTTTCGCATTGAATGTTGGAACCATTATAGTGTTTGAGTTGTGAATTTTGAATTTTAAAAACATAATGCTTGAGTTATGGTTTTAGATACGTTACTTCTGAGGTATGCAGTCACTTAGTCAACAGTGTACACACTAAACAGGGGCTCATTTCACTTATATTTAAGATTTTCGTACGAACTGTGACGTTTGATTTGCGCCGGTTAATTTTGCTTAATTCAGAAAGAATGCTCTTTATAAGGCTTACAAAATCGTAAAATAAGTAAGCGACGCACCTAACGAATTTGCAGACCTTTTATCATAACGTTTTACACTAAGAAGTTGGCAAACTTACGAACGTTATAGGTGAAACGGGTCCCAGAAAACAATATTGGACGAATCATGATTTCTACTTTTGTAATGATGTTTTTGTACTGCAGATGTCAATAAACAATAAAACTTATTTTTTCTTCATTTCATTTTGGCATTTCTATGAACGACAAGTCTTCCAAACGTTATATCCACTATAAAAATAAGTACCCTTATCAAGTCTTTGGTATACTATATGACCGTGCCGGGGATCGAAACCACGACCTTCCGCGTGCGAGGTGTTTGCTCTACCATTACACCGCCGCAGCGGTATTGCAGCTAAAAGACACACGACGACACATTATAAAGTTGAATAACTCTCAGGGTTACAAACATTGTGTTCCCATGTCGCAAACTGTGATACACATTCCGGCAGTATAATTAATCGCATGTGTGAGACAAAAAACACATCCTGAATTCTTTTCCATTTGCATTTTTGGATTAATGTGAATACTTTAAACAATCTGGTTGTTTAATCGTAATTTATCGTCAACTTTGAGAACCGCATACCCTTCAGGATAGTGTTATGTAATTTAAGAGCGGGCGATGCAGATGGCGAATCTTATAAAAAAACTATCCACTTCGTTAAAAGGAGAAAAAGTAGATCTCCGTGTGCGGATCCAGGAGGTCAGTTTAGAGGGGCGGACTTAGGGGGCGCATTACAAAACGGTATATAACGGGTATATATAAACATATAATAAAATATGGGAATCGACGGGTGGGGGTATAATCTATAAGTTTTGTCGCTGCGTCAAGTTGTAGAACACCTCATTTGTTTATTATGGAATCCGACCCCGCAAATTTCATTAATATTCAAACTATCAGTAATTCTGCTTTAGTAGAATTCCTATATATATATATGTCAATGTACCGATCCAAAACACAAGTCGTTGTCACAAAATACAATTAGTGTAAACAACTTCCAGATAAAAAACAAATAATATTTCTTTTAAGAAGACTGCTGTCTCGAAATTAATTTAAAAATACAGTATTTTTTTGCTAATAAGTTATTGGGTTGAATATTTGTTTTGGTAATCAATAGACAATCCGACCATACTTATATAAGTTCAAATATCTTATATATCTATTCAAAAATCAGACATACCTAAAAATGTAACAATAACCAAAAGAAAAACACACACACACTAAAAAAATAAAAAAAATGACGTATTTGGGTAGCTACCCAGACTTCAAAGTTCAAAAAGAGGCCATACATACCACTCAGCGTTCGTCTTTGAGCCGCCTGAAAGAAACAAAAAACCCAAGTGATAGGTTGTAAACAATGATGGACATTTCAGATAAAGACATATTCGTTACATTGAAACAAAGGTTAACATTCTTGCGACGAGACAACCTGTCATTGGTTGATACAGTAACGAACACGCTTCTGTGCTTCCGTATACACGCCATGCTATATACATATCACAATGACACTTGATAGCCTTAATCATATTTCACAAAATGATCTCTTGGCTTTTATTTTGTAATTAAGCAATTAGCGATTAAAAAACAAGCTAATCACGAAGAAAAAAACAGCTTAATTGCTAAACAGAAGTAAACCCTAAAAGAACACAATAAAGAAAAAAATTAATCCTGATAACAAACGCGCGATCAAATGGTTGAAATATAATACACCGATAGGACGGATTTACGTCAGTATAAGACATAATTACATAAAAAAACAAACAAGTTGACAACTGTCTATGCTAAACTGCATGGTAATTTGATAATTAAATGGCTATGCGAGAAACCAATATACCGGGTTATTCGGCAACGATATCTTCTGTTTTGCACTTTCGCTATAGAGAACTGATTAGAAAGTCCATTTGATATAAATCAAATATCTTTATTGGCGCGTTGTAAACTGCGTATAGCTATTGTTTCCCCTGGGCGGATCCAGTATTTTCAGTCTGTGTGGGGTGGATTGGAGAAGGTGTGGTGGGGTCGAATCTCATCACGGCTGGTTTTGAGAAATCTCCGAGGAGGTCCCCACAAAGACATGACTTTTGGCAAATACACTTCTAGCATGTCATTCGAACTATTAGAAAGTTATGCGAAAACGTTCGTCATTGGCATTGATCACAATTTATATATAAAGTCGACAAGTATCTTATTCTCTGCTCGCCTAAATCTCATTCAGCATATTTCAACTATGACAAATGCACACTGGTGAGTAAATTTCAACACTGGTTAGAGACTGCATGTGGTATTACTACTTCAAATGTTAAAAAATATGATAAACTCTACATCGTGACATGATACGTATCCAAATAATAGAAGATCTGGATTAAATTGGTGTTAATGCCTTTATTGATATACTACATATAAAGTGGCTTATTATAGCAGTCGATACTAATTGTGAGAGAAAAACTGCTAACTGTATCTCAGGAGAAGCTCTGACTTATATCTCGAGACTTGTTCCCCGTTATCATAACAAACTGTTTATTATTGTGCAGGCGTACTCACATAATTTATCTATCATGTCGCAGCCACACTAATATGTATAATCTAGTGAACACATGTCGTTAAAGTGACCGAAATACACTATATAGTGACCGAATGGTATTATTTAGTGAACACATGGTATTAAAATGACCTAAATATACTATATAAAGACCGAATGGCATAATTGATCCCCATTAATAAAGTGTCAGTTGACTCAATCTCAGATTGGCGGGGGCATTATGGTAACCGAATGGCATCACAGCCGCCGAATGGATTTATATAACAAACGCATGGTATTAAAATGACCAAAATGCACTACATAGTGACCGAATGGAAGTTATGACACTAGCTAGTGAAGTTATTTATAAAGTGGCACACGACTCAATCTCAGATTGGCGGTCCATTATTGTAACCGAATGGCACCACAGCGGCCAAATGGATTTATATAACAAACGCATGGTATTAAATTCACCGAATAACAACTGTAGCATCATTTATTTACGGGAATTACACAAAATTCTGTTCGACCGAGTTTATTTATCTGTATAGAAAATAAATATGCATCACTATCTTCACCAACATTATGCTTTCACAGGCAAGTACGTTTATAAATACATTAATTCATGTCGCTCAGGGTAGGAATGATTAATCGTAAGATGTTTGAACGGTTATTTGGACTAGATTCAATATAGCTGCAGTAAAATGAGCAGAACGGACATTTATCATCGTTATTTTGGAAGGCGTTACACCGTATTAGCAACTTTTTAATTCGGTTATGCTACGTTAGATTTATAGACGGAGCATGGGTCAACGGGCGTTTCAAATACATCAGTCTGATAAGAACCACCTCCCGTAAGTATTAACACATGTATTTGGTATATGCCTTTTTAAATGAAACTTGGTTGAACGCCATTTCAATACATTATGATAAATTATGCTATATATGGAAGTCAATTCCCTTGATAATTAAAGTTTGTTTTTTTTAGGTTATAATTATAGACTTTGTAATAATAACTCGATTGATGTTGATGGTGCTGTGTACTCGGCATATTTTGACGCCTGGAACCCGTATTACTTGTTTATATATATATACATACGATTACCTATGCAGTTTAGTTTATTGGTATGAAATACAAATAAAACATTGAGTAATAGAGCGAGGAATTGATAATTACTCGTTTGTATAGAGTACCTTGGATCTTTTTTGTGGTCTCGAAACAAGAATCGTATCGCTAAGACGGATGAATTAGAAGATAAAATGTCTACGACGTTTTGATTAAAAATTGCATACACTATACACACACATACGGAGTCTAAAGTTCACTAAATTATACAGATAATGAGGCTTTACTACAACGAACAATTTTAATTTTATTCAGAAACAAAATTTCAAGACATGTCAGCTATAATATGGCCATTTATCAAACACTAATAAAACGATGACACCAACGTAAAGAGGATTTGTGAACCGCTGTGGTATCATTTATAGCGAAGGTGTGCAGATACTTTTTTTGCACCGACCGTGTCGTTTTCTTGACATTTGTACAACTCACGTGTAATGCCTTCTTGCAGTTGAGTAAAGCCATGTGGATCCCGGTACTACTTACATTTGGAACACGGTCACAAAACATGGTCACAAATACCCTTTCATATTTTATTTTGCACATGAACATTTTTTTTAAATAACGTTAAACGCCATTTATAAAAATAACTATATATATAGGGAGATAATTATTTGTGAACAACCAGACATAAATGTACAGACCAGACTACGCCGAGCGCGCCTAGCTACAATGTAAACCATTTGCATAATATCAAGGCATCTACCAAACCAATAGATTTGGTGTTAATATATAAATGTACATTTATATCTGATTGTTCACAGACAAATATCTCCATAAATACTATGTATATATTAAGAGAATATCACTGTCCTTAAGTAAATAACTGGCAAACTTTCTTACGTAAAGCGTTTGGACCGAACTTGACTCAAACCCATGACCTCCGTGGTGAGAGGTAAGTGGTCCTGAGACAGTGCCACTTGGCCACTACGAATGACCCTTCGTGAGTACTATTACGGAATACCTTCCATATTTATATAGTATGTGAGTAAAACTACGGTATATCTTCCATATTTATAAAGTATGTGCGTAATGCAATTAAAATATAGTTTCGTAGTGCCGTAAAACACAATTCTTTCATTCATTACAAAAGTTATATACTTGTATTCAATTATGATATAATATAAATATATAAATTTCTTTTAGGTTTAATTTTTAAAATCTATCAACAGTGTCCGATTTAGAGGTGCAGAAACTGAGAAAGAGAGAGAGAAGCTGTGTATTGTTCATGGCATATACCCAACTGTTGATTGCAGCACTTTGGATTCTGTCCTTATCTCAAATTAAAGGATATTAATTTTGTTAAATGATACAACAACGTCAGTCGTTTTATTTGGCTTTGTAACAATATAAATGAATATATTAATTACAAAACATCTCTTTTAATTATAAATGTAAACGTTTACATATATGCAGACAGAAGGACGAATCTACATAATTAAGAGACGGACGGAATAAATGACGCGGACGAACGGGCAGACATACATAATACAAACCCAGAGTCAGCCAGCCAACCACGAGACAGACAGCCAACCACGAGACAGACAGACAGACAGACAGACAGACAGACAGACAGACAGACAGACAGACAGACAGACAGACAGACAGACAGACAGACAGACAGACAGACAGACAGACAGACAGACAGACAGAGACAGACAGACAGACAGACAGACAAACCGACCGACCGACAGACAGACGACTATTTGACGCGGACGAACGGGCAGACATACATAATACAAACCCAGAGTCAGCCAGCCAACCACGAGACAGACAGACAGACAGACAGACAGACAGACAGACAGACAGACAGACAGACAGACAGACAGACAGACAGACAGACAGACAGAGACAGACAGACAGACAGACAGACAGACAGACAGACAAACCGACCGACCGACAGACAGACGACTATTTGTGACACACTATTACTTACCACAAACGACACCGCAAGACAGGAAATTAATCCAATTGAAAACCACATTTTCAGAAATTTAAATGTTGTATAACAATAAAACGTTTAATGTCCAAGTTTGATTAAATAACCAGCAATACACTTGGTTTCAAATCACAAATAATCTCGTATGTGCTTTAACGTCTCGATAGCTTACAACTTATTTAGACCTTGAGATCTGGCTCTATTTATAGTGTGAATTTAGCGCATGACAATGTCAACACGCACCGTAGTAAAGAGTAGTAAAGAGGCGGAGCTCTC
Organism: Panopea generosa; assembly: GCA_029582155.1. Classification (NCBI taxonomy): domain Eukaryota; kingdom Metazoa; phylum Mollusca; class Bivalvia; order Adapedonta; family Hiatellidae; genus Panopea; species Panopea generosa. The sequence goes on from CM055899.1 coordinate 42,928,535, forward strand.
TGCATTCTTGGGCAATCGCTGTCGTCAGTGGCCAATGGTGCTGCGCTAACCGAGTTTTGGGCGGGTACACGCGCCATTTAAGGCAAAATGCCTGAGTGTAGTATAGTCCGGTGTTGAAAACGTGATCCAATACAAATTTTGCAATAAATCAGCAGATTTCGATTGAAACGTAGTATCTGCGCTAGGATCAGTGAAAATACAGAGAAAGTTAGTATCATTAGTATATACTTTCTGGAATTTTCCAAAACATTTTGACGGTTTATTGGCGTTTGTCATACATTTCATAGTCACGTACTCATAGATATAGTTGTACGTCTCAGTTCATGATGGAATGCCATAAACGAATTATGAGTGCGAGGGATGGACTGTAGAAGATATGAGAGGAAAAATGAACGCGGACTTGATCAACACTGATACAGAAAAAAAGATTAGTACTATGAGATATAAAATACATAGCTATACTAAATATAATTCATAATTATAGACTCACTGATGAACCAACAAACATGCAGGAAGAAACATACACTTAAAAAACACTTGCATGAACAAAATAACATTAATAAGTGTTTGTCCTAGTATTCACATAATATGATAATATAAACACTTGTGCAACAGACGTTAGTGGTGGTATGCACGTTGCGTATAAAAAAATATCAACGTAAACACCGCTATATAGTATTCGATACTTCCCTTACACCACTCAGAAATAACTAACCGCTAATCTTACCTCTGCTTGAAAAGTATAACAATACTATTCCAGAGGTTCGTTTTTCTCTATTTTGCAGAGATAAGCGGGAATGTTAATTTTTCTCCCGTACACACACACCAAGTCAACATTAACACCTTTTAGTGTATGATAATATGGAACTTTATCTATCAAAATAATGCCATTGGAAAGTAAGGACACCTTTTACGACTAATGATGTCGAGCCAGGGTTTTTAGAATACAAGTTAACTTATTCGTTAAAACCACATGTTTCTATTACATTAAATACTATTTTATTTATAGGTCGGACCAGAACGCTTAAAACGTGCTAGTCTTAAAGCGATTAAACAAACCTGGAAACTTCATTTGCATATTATTGATTGGAAAAGCCTGGCGAGCGCGGAGGCTCCATTTGTGTAATAAAGTAAAACCTGTCTTAAGCAGCCAGCCAAGGCAAGGAGAAAAAGAGACATTTTAAGACAAGTTGTTGCTTAATATATGTCAGTATGTTCTGAATTCATAGAAATGGGAGCTAGAACATGTGGCTGCTTACGACAAGTGCCTGCTGAATCAATCATGAGAAGCGATCGCTTACACAGGTTTGAATGTACGTTCAAAATGATATTTTTTATTGACAGAACTTGTGTTTGTAATTATTTAAAGTTACAAACTACTATTGTAATGAAACTGTATTTAATTTTACGCAATGTTCAACACATTTCAGGTTAATAATGGCAATTCCAATTTTACTGGTGAAGAAAGACGTCAGAAAGAATCTGAGTAGAACCACCGTCCTTCCGCTAGCAGCTGGTAAACTTTTCACATAATTTTTTTTTTTGAAGCGAGCGTGACTCGAACCTACGACCTTAGCGGTGATAGATAAGAAGTCTTGAGACTACGCTTTAGACCACTGGGCCACGGATGTCATCTTTTACATGTCTGTGGTTGGTGTCGAAAATTAGACCGAACGTAATCAGAAGCTTAAAATACAACTGATGGTCGGTACGTTTTGCGGTTTTGTTTTGTTAAAAATTCACCAACACGTATTTCGCTTCGTTTAAACCGTCTTGCAATTTCCGAACCTGCCTGTAAATTTCAATACAACTTCATTCAATGAAACTGACAAAAACGTAAACAAAATTCTTCCAATCTCTACTGATAAAATGAAGCATGTAAAATATGTCAGTTTGTATTACCTAACCACTCTAGGAGTCCCGCCAAAGACGAGGATGAATAAATTACAGAACAGAAGTTAATTGGTAAAATGTAAAAAAAAAAAGGTTAAAAGAGTAATAAACTGGATAGCTGAATAATGGGGAAGATATGCAACAAACAACGATCTATCTTTATGAAGGTATTGGAGGAGGTATCGTTTTGATCATTTTTTTTGCGTATCATTTATCATTGACATGCTTATTATCGTGGGTTATTATAAGCACGTGGATAAGAAAGCATTCTCTTGTTAAAATGATCGATCGACCGACAAAACAGAAGGATATCTCAATTTAATTTTATAGAACGAGATAAACTTCTGTCATTTTTTTTCTCTGTGTGTGTTTAATCGCAGCGATGGTCTAGTGGTACAGCGTCCGCATTGCTGAATGGCATTGGTTCGATCCCCGATCGGGTCATACAAAAGACTTAAAATAATAATACTATAAGCTTCCTCGCTTGGTGTTCAGCATTTAGAAGAAAGTTCTAGAGTCTGTTCGGCCCGAAGTCAGTATTATGTGACTGGGTGGTGTAGCATACCATGTATCTGTTCGGCATGATACTCCAATGTGACAGCTCTTAGAATACTGTCTCAAGTAGACACCGTCGCGATATGACTGAAAAATTGCTGAAAGCGACGCTTAACATTTGTGTGTGTCAGTAATACGATTGTGATGCGAAAAATCCTGCCACTGTCAGTGAACTACTGTACGATAATATCACCTGGGCTATCATACGATTGGCATACTTTGTGTTTTATCAGAATTGACCGGAACATACCGGACCGGACCGGAACGGAACGGAACGGAACGGAACGGAACGGAACAGAACAGAACAGAACAGAACAGAACAGAACAGAACATTTATTTACCTTTTCATCGGACCCCGCTTTATTGTAATGAGACGAGGCAATACGGTATAAACTGAAATTCAGTCCTATACAATTACGTTTAGAGAATATCTGACTGAAAACATTGTCCATTAAAATTATACAAACTGCAAGCGTAAAACCTAACGATTGATTACTTTTTCTAAATAACTTAACCAACTATAAATAACATAGATTCAATTTTTGAATAGCGTTTAACGCAGGGGGAGGACCTCAAACATTTCTCACATAACGTCTTTAGAGCGAGCGGGACTCGAGTCCTTAACGATGAGAGGTTAGTGACTTTGAGAAGGCGTTTTAGGCCACTTAATCCATTCTCTAGTAATCATACTTCTATAGTTTATTGTTAATCAACTTCTTTAATATTTATCATGTGAGGTGTTGAATTATTGGATACTGACCAATACTGCCTGATTAGCTCAGTCGGTATCGCGTCTAACAATCAATCCAGGGGTCGTGAGTTCGAATTCCCGCCCAGTCACATTCTCTGTGACGACAAATATTCGTCATTGTGTCTTATTGTCGTTCGTCTCTCACCGCTGAGTCAAATGGGAAAGTTATCAAATACTTGTGGAGATAGGTGTGCTCGAGTATTGGTTAACTTACAGCTGGAATCACAGGAAAGAGCGGCTAGGTTAACATATCGTCTGTTAGCCCTCGATGACATAAACATTACACTAAATATTGAAACAAACCAATCCAATATCCGTTTAAACTTGATTGTTTAAAAGAATCAACCTTTATAATATTTTATGGAGGGAAACCACTAAATAATGAATAGACTATGTGTGCAACTAGATGACGTTTATCTTTACAAATGAAGCCTCGATTCAACTGATTTGGGTATAATAATGACATTATCATAATTATGAACAATAGAACTTAGTGTAACACTTTACTGGTGCATTAATTAAAACTTTGTTGTTAGGAAAGGAAAAGGAAGGAGTGTGACTTTAACAACCATATCAGACAAATTGAACGTTTCGAAGTTTTGATATGGTTCGAAGAATTTGATACAAGTATATGTATTCGTATTTTCGTCTTTCGATATTTAAGTGGGTTACTTGAGGGGGTCGTGGATAGGGTTACTTTCCTATAAAGTGAGTAACGTGAGGCGGTCGTGAATAGGGTTACTTTCATATTTAAGTGGGTAACATGAGGGGGTCTTTCAAGTTAATAAATGTGGTTGTCGACAAGTTAGAGAAAAACGTTAATCCATCACCATTGTGTTAAGTGGTTCATCTAGTCGTGGAGCTCCGGACCCATGATCGGTAGGGCGTGGGTTTGATCCTCCGCCATGTCTTTGTGTGACGTCCTTGAGCAATACACCTTTTTCTGCATATGCTTAGTACTGGTTCTACCCGGGAAGACTTCAAGCGTGATTTGCCGAAGCTGTAAGAACTTGTTTCACAATCGATGTAAATAAATAGATTTTAACTCATGATAAAAAAATCACCCCAGCCTAGATAGCAGCGTGGATTCACCCACCCACACCGACCCACCCACACCTTTCCACCCACCCACACCCACCGCACGCCAATAATTATATATATATAATTTTCTTTATTCCATTTATTTTAAAGTAAACCATTCATAACGGTGTTAATAGTGTTGCCAGCTGGGTCTTCTTCTGGACAGGTATTCCACGGCTGTCGTTCGGTGTGATTAAAACATTCCATGGCCAGTAAATCAAATTGTGGCTTACACCAGGGTAGCATTATATTTGGTTCAATTGATAGAGCCGCATGTTTGTCGCATGTCTAATGCATCGAATACCAAAACCAAGTTTCTTAAGTAAATTTACCTTGTATTTTACCGTCTGATCAAATTACGGCCAAAACTTTACTAAAAGTTGTGTGGCTTTTTTTATGAGGGGATATCATAATAATATTATATGCGTCGATTTTGAAACGGAATACTACAGGAACTCTTTTTAATAGAGATTAATGCTATTTTTAACACTACATAATCTAGCAGAGGATGATCTCAGAGAATTCGTCCGAGATGAATCACTATCCTTTCATAAGTTTATGACAAACTATCTCACATAGAATTTTTGAACGGAGCTGAAATCGAAACTACGACCTCAGCGTTGAGACGGCGCCTTTGCCACTCGTCCACGGAAGATCCTTGGCAACTAATCACAGTTTTTTTTGTGATCCGCTTGGCTTAACACAGGAATGTTTTTTCTTTTTTTCATTAATATGTAAATGATTAAGTAATTTAATTATATGCACACGTTCCTGCTATGCGACTAAACGACAAACAACAACAACAATATACGTAGGAGTAATGCGAATAATATGTAAAGTTATGCATAAATGGTTGATAAATGATTTCATTTATTACAGCTTTGAATTCATAATAGTTATTCACATTGCTGAAGCCGTCATACTTTAGTAATGCGTTATTGAAATAAAACGGTTTTTAGAAAAGCAAATATGAATATGAAATAAAATAATGAAATGCTATATCCGCGTGTCTTATTTTTTTTAAACAATAAATCCTCGCATCAAATGTGAAATACAGCCCTTTATTGTGCGGTTTCTATAGACGTTTTCGATACTCTTTTTATGTTTGTTTATGCTAACTCATCTCCACTACGCAGCACAAAAGGACCCAGGTGTTTACTTTAAAGAATAAATATGCGTCGTAGGTAGCTACGACTACGATTTAGGAAAATCGCCGACGTGTTCCGAATGAAACATATCCGCGAAATCTTACATCTTGGTAAACGCTTAGCCACAAAGCCACCGCGGCGGCAGGAATACAGTTTCTTACAGTGGAGACATCATTGTGAGCATACACACTTATATGAATGACTAACGTAGTGACGCAGTATCAAATCGCTGAAACATTATCTTCATCTGACTTAATACGCTTTCATTAATTTATGTTAAACTATATTTAAATTCAATTTTCATTTATTTCACATTAAGCCTTTCTTTCTTTCATAGCCAAACCCGACTTCAAATTTCCGATGACTAGACCCAAAATTAGCATTATGTGTCGCTAAACGAAAATAATCTGTCGCCTAGTCTAATGTAAAAAGCTACTTTAAAACAGATAAGGTAGAGGCTGCGGCTTAATTAGACGTAAAACAATGCAAAACACGCAATGGACGAATGCCAAACGTAATGTGATACATGTGCGTATTATACACAGATAACGAGTACGAGCGGACTTATGTCAACTGCGCGTGAGTTTGTTTATGTTATACTATATCACATAAAAAAGAAGAAGGTGGCAATCTGAGGCATTGTCTGACCAACGCATGGACTCTTGGAGGTGGTTAAGACCTTGAACCGCGAACCTAGGGATCACATGTTAGATTCCCGCTCCTCCGACAGTCTTTTGGATGAGACTTTTACAAAAGTCGAGGTGCCATGTATCAGTGCTTTACATCGGACATGTAAAAGAACCAAGGACGCTACAAAAATGCCTTCTGTATCTCTTCACTATTCTCAAAAAATCTAAAATTACTAATACTCTTTTGAAGGCGTCGCCCATACGGGAAACCGGTGGCGACGATAAATAAAATTATCATCATCGAATTCTGGGATTTGATTTCATTAAAACTATTTAAGTTTTTCCCCGTAACAAATCTGGGTTACCGCAACGAAGTCTTTCTCGTCTAAAACGGCATGCAAACACTTAATTTGCACATTTCCGGTACGAAACTGGTTTAAGGCGAAGTTTATATATCTGTTAAAATTCACGAACTACATTTACATACTATTAGGAAATATATCTTATTTTATCATTATTCAAAATACCTAGTGTAGTTTATAAAAAAATAGTTTCAGGAAATGTGAAATCTGAGACAATTTATGAGCATACAGTCAAACCTGTGTAAGCGACCACCTCTATTAGGCAGCCACCTGTCTTAAGCAGCCATATTTACTATTTCCTATTTCTATGCTTTCATGACAAATAAACTGTATTAAGCAACAACCTGTCTTAAAAGGCCACTTTTGTTCCTTCCCTTGACTTGTTGCTTAAAACAGGTTGGACTATATTTCTATTAAATAGCCGGGCCCGATTAGCTCAGTCGATAACGTGACTGACTATCAATCCAGGGGTCATGAGTTCGAATCCCCGCCCGGCTGCAGTATCCGAGATGGATGAAATACGACATTGCGTCTCATTATCATTCGTCTTTCACCGCTGATTCAAATGGGAAAGTTATCAGTTTCTTGTGGAGATGGAGTGTATTCCAGTACTGGTTTACCTTCCAGGATCCCAGGAAACAGTGATTAGGTTACTAAGTAACCTGACCGTCTGATAGCCCTCGATGGCATAAACATGATGTTTAACATTCAGTCAATCAGTGAATTTAAAATAGTTCACGCCTTCTAACCACCCCGCGGTAAGTGATGTGTACGAGTATACAGGTCAAACGGAACAAGTGACGTCCTCTGGGAAGAGAAATTAGACTGACGAAGACAGACGTCCTCCATATAGCCGAGTGGTATAAAGTGCTGTCTCGAGATCAACGACGTCGTGGGTTCGAACCTAGCCCAGAACATTAATTCGTCTGCCAGAAACTGGCGGAAAGACGATGGTCGTATTCAAATCACTTCTATTAAGCAGTAACTTGTCTTAAACAGCCACATTTGTTATTTCCCATTTGTATGCCTTCAGAGCAAATTAACCTGCATTGAACAACAACAAGATGCCATGTACCACGTGTTGCAGCATGGTAATTTTATGTCAATCCCAGAGGAGGGTAGGGTGGGTATGTCTTTCAGGTTTTGAAGTCTGTGGGTTTTGAATGTTGGGGGGAGGAGGAGGAGGGGTGGGGGAGGGTCAAACAAAAAATCTTTAGAACATAAGACGAAAATATCTGTGACTTCGAGTTATTTTATCAATTTAAGCACTCGAAGACTGTATATATATATATATATATTATTTTATAAATTTTGTGCGTGCGTGCGTGCGTGCGTGCGTGCGTGCGCGTGTGTGTGTGTGTGTTTCCACGTGACATGATCTAAATATATTTGTTAACAAATGTATAGTTATGACGATGTACTATGTATAAGTAAAATAAAATATATGTTCTGTTCTGTTCTGTTCTGTTCTGTTCTGTTCTGTTCTGTTTCTGTTAGAAATGGTATACGAAGGAGGTATGAAGATACGCTTGTATGACAAAACAGTTTGCCTATACTGCAATAGAGACCGCCATGAAATGACCGAAAGACTGACGGAAGCGACTTGCAACACAGCACACTACAATACAAATAAAAACAACCGGTACAAATGGTATTGGAAAACGAACAAAGGAAAAGTATATCTTTTGTATAAGGTTTAACGCCATTTTCAACACATAGCCGGTTATATGTGGCATACATTGGTGGAGGAAGACCTCACCATGACTCTGAGGAGAACCACCATCCTTCCGTAAATAACTAGCAAACTTTTTCACATAAAGATCGTTGAGAAGAGCGAACTCGAACCTACAACCTTAGCTGTGAGAGGTAAGTGATCTTGAGACGGCACCTTGGACAACTCAGCCTCGGAGGACCCTTACAAGGAAATAAATAACTGAATTCGTTGATGGACGCTACGATCGGATTTGAATATAAATTTGAGGGATGGTGACGTATGCACATACGAGGAAACAGCTATACCTAGTTACAAAGACATTACTTCCGCTTACATAATTGTAGCTGGAAGAATTGCTGTTATTGTTTAGAACGTTGTTTTTGCAATTCTACGTCACTCTGTATAACTAGACAGCGTACGTGAGAGACACGTGAGGCAGTCAGTTTTTGCTCGTTTGTTTAATAGATGAACAAAGAACTGTCAATGATATTCAGAATATTACAAAGTAAGGACAAATGTTATTACCTCATGCAGAGTTATAATCATTAGTCTCGTCATCGTCCTCCTCCTCCGCCTCTTCCTCTTCGTCCTCGTCCTCGTCCTCGTCCTCGTCATCGTTATATCATCATATCATCATATCAACCTCATCCTCATCCTCATCATCGTCCTCGTCCTCATTCTCATTCTCATCCTCATTCTCATCCTAATCCTCATCCTCATCCTCATCCTCTTCCTCTTCCTCTTCCTCTTCCTCTTCCTCTTCCTTTTCCTCTTCCTCTTCCTCATCATCACCATATTCATCATCATCACCATCAGGTCTCACACCACTATTATCTCCCTTGAGGACTCAGGACCTACAGATGATGAAGGTAGAAATTAAACTTTAGTTCTCTTTTTCTTCTTTTTTCAAGGCTGTCAATTGAAGTGATGTATTTTTCCTACCATGTGTTAAATGGTTGGCATTTTAGAAATCACCACTGAATATTTGACGCTGATATCAGATTTCTAGTTTATTCTATGTCGTTTTTGAATTGTTGGTTCGAACTGCATCGTGGGCGAATAGTTTACATGTTATTTTTATGGAAATCAATAGGTATCGCAAAACCATTGAATTAAAAAAAACTGGTCAAGGTATGCTTTTTTCCTTTATAACTGCAGAGCTTGAATCAGTGAAGAATTTGAGCCCAGACACATGCTGCAGATTTTGCTTTAGTAACTGTGTTTTAGACATAAATGTTACAATGGAGCCATATGGAAAATGTAATAGGACTCGCACCCCTATTATCTCCCTTGAGTACTCCGGATGAAGGAGGTAGAAATAAAACTTTAGTTCTCCTTTTCTTCTTTTTTTAAGGACTTTGTACTGCAGTGATTTATTTTTTCCTAGCATGAGTTAAATAGTCAGTATTTAAGAAATCATCACTGAAAATTTGATGTTGGTACCAGCTTTCTAAACAATTCTGTGTCATTTCAGAATTGTTGGTTCGAACCGCATCGTAGGCGAAAAGTTGACATATTATTACTCTGGAAATTGATAGATCACACAAAAGCATTGAATTAAAAAAAACACTGGTCAATGTATGCTTTTTTCCTTTGTAATTGCATATCTTGAACCAGTGAAAAATTTGAGCCCAGACACATGTTGCAGATTTTGTTTTTTCGCTGTGTTTTTAACATAAATGTTACTATGGAGTCTTATGGAAAATAAAACAGTGGTATAAGACGGCGCCCTAGTGGTGTGAGACGATCATCATTATCATCACCGTCACCGCCGTCATTATCATCATCAACATCAACATCAACATCATCATCATCATCATCATCATCATCATCATCATCATCATCATCATCATCATCATCATCATAATTTTCATCATCATCGGCATCATCATCATCACCACCACAACCACCATCATCATCATCATAATTATCATCATCATCGGCATCATCATCATCATCACTATCAGCATAATCGGTACCATTATTACCAGCAGGAATAGCAACATCAGCACAACCACTAACATAATCATTACCATCATTATCTCCATCCACATCGCCACCATCATTATCATAATCTTCATCAACATCATTTCAATTATTAGTATAACTATTTTATGGAAGAGAAGGGCTGCACATACCTTCACATTTCTCTAAGCTACCGAGTGTTTTTTTTCAAACTTCAGGCAACATCATTATGTATTACACAAACATACGTGAAATGACAACATGACCTTGTAGTAATTAGTTAAACAGAGGATGACAGTGTTAATTACGACAAAAAATAATTAACATTTGGGTCAACGAGGTAAAAAAACAGTGTACGTTGGATGAAATATGAAAATACCAAAATTAAATTGTTAGGAACACATTTTCTAGTTTGCATCGGTTATGAAAAAAAAACAGGTTTAAGTTAATTTGATATTAATCATGTTTGGTCTTTCGCTATTCAGCATAAAATTAACCCCTACCCTACCTTTCGCAGCCTGCAATATTAAAGATTTACATTATTAAATATTGAAAGACGAAACACGAATGTAAAACTAAATTCTTACTGTTCATCAAGTAAGACTGCAGAATAGAGTTGATCCGTTATTCGTGTTTCGTGTTTCGGTATTCAAACAGATACTTACCCTAACCTAGCCTTCTCTGTCTTCTATATTAAAGAGTAACATACTCAAATATTTAAAGAGGAAACACGTAATATAAAACTAAATTATAACATCTTGTAAGGCCACAGACTGACATAAATTCGTTTTTCGTATTTCGTATTTCGTGAGATTAACCTTAACTATAGCTTTCTCAGACTTCTATATTAACGAGTTACATTAATATTAAAACACGAATCAAATAACTGTTAACTGTCCATAAAGACAGAATGAAGTTAGTTTGTTTTTCGACATGAGAGTAAACCCTATACTCATTCTGTAACAGTTTCATACTTAAATATCGAAAAACGAAAAACGAATATCAAACTGACTTCTAGCTGTCATGCCAAAGATTTGTTACTGGAAGCTTCCTCGCTTGGCGCTCAGCATTTTGAGGATATTTCTAGGTCTGGTTGGCCCGGTGTCAGCATAATGTGACTGGGTGGGGTATCATATAATGTTTTAGTGGCATGGTACTCCAGTGTGGCAGTGCTTACACTACTGTCTGAAGTAGACACCGTCTTGATATGACAGAAAACAACAACAGCAACAACAACAACAACAACAACAACAACAACAACAACAACAACAACAACAACAACAACAACAACAACGACAACGACAACGACAACGACAACGACAACGACAACGACAACGACAACGACAACGACAACGACAACGACAACGACAACGACAACGACATCGACATCGACAGCAAAAGCAAAAGCAGCAGCAGCAGCAGCAGCAGCAACGGCAACAACAGCAACAACAACCACAACAGCAACATCAAGAACAAGAGAAACAGCTGCAGCAACAGCAGCAACAACAACAGCAGCAACAACATCAGTACGAACTTCTTACTCTTCATATAATATTATTTCTAGTCTAACCTTGACTATTTAACACAGATGAAGCGCTATCTAAGGGCCCCTTCGTGACTAATATATTATATCAAATTAAATTAGACAAAATAAGATAACATGTCATTGACTTTATTTATACTCAATTGGAATAAAATTTATAAACATATTAAGATAATATCAATTTAGAATAATAATATGTGATTGATGCATTTTAAAGTTATGTTTGTACTGTTAAATAACAACTTTAGTCATTGTTGTAAGATCTAGAACTCATTTGAACTGTCTAAAATTTTATCGAATGATAAACAATTTGTCCAAATTCTGTAGCAGTGGCTTACAGGTTACGGGACTAGGTATAATTTATTCTTTGAACCTGTGCGTGCTAAGGTATACCGATACTGGATTTTATTTAAAATACGTGTTATCAGTGAATACGATATTTGCTAATTATTCAACATCTTGTAAGATAAGAGACAAACATGATATGTATACTTGTTGTAAAGTCATCACCCGCAATCGATGGGGTATCGCCCGGGGGCAGGTCGGACAAACACACGCACCTAAATAATTTACGACTTGACAACACACAGTTGGAAGCTTAAAGGTCACATAGTTAACGTGTTTAAGTAATAGACAGACAGTTTGTTTCTCAATTAGCATAAACCACAAAACCCGCAAAAGGAAAACAGAAATGATACTTAAAACAAAGTAAATATACTCACACACACCAATGTACATAGGCTGCGGTAAAAAACCCTCTCACTGAACCGCAGTACAACCAAGCGACCGTTTATCTTAGTTATAAAAGAGACATGGAATCTAAGACCAAAACCGCACACCACAAACATTTCATATAAGATTATATTATTTAAATAGGGATAATCAAATAGCAAAAAATAAAATAAAATATAGGCCGGTTTTTTCTTTATATGTACATGAGTTCAGTTTACTTTGGCTATCCTGTAAGTATTTTTGGCAGTTTACTTGTGTTGGAATACAATTTTATCATATTTCAGCGAGTCTTTTTGTATTATAACCTTTCTTTTATATTAAGAAAAAACATCACAAAACATGCCTGCATTTTTATAAGAGGCTCACGAGTGGAACCAATGTAATAAAACATTAGCTGGTACCCGTCTTAAAAACTGAATATTTGCAAATATTTAGTTTTTAAGACGGGTACTAGCTAATGTCCATGGTTTACAATTATATATATATATATATATATATATATATATATATATATATATATATATATATATATATATATATATTAATATTGTGTAAATCTCAGATGGGTGAGATCCGCAACTTGCAGAGGGTGGCGATCCATGTATTTATTTTGAACATTTTTCACTTAAATGACTACCTTGAAGCCACGTTGGATTCTTTATTATTGTATAGGCCTAATAATGTATGAAAAAACAAATTTTCGTTTAAAAAATAAAGTATGTTAAACCAGTCTGTGATATGATATGACCCCGTAGGGTAGGTGAACCGGCCAACTCAGTTTTACCACAATGAAATATATCTGATGTCAGTTTTGTTTTAAATGCAAACTGAGATTTTGACAGATTCTTATCACTCACAACAGATGCCATTCAGACAGATACAGTAGCTATAGATACATAAAGCAAACCACAGCATGATTTAAAACCAACCATCTTTAATGTTTAAAGAGACTGTGAAATTAAAATATTTAAACAAGGCACCCACATACCACAAAAACTTTTTTTTTTTTAACAAAACCTACAAAAAATAAAATTTCGTATACCTACTGTGTGTGAAGTTATAAAGAAGAAAAAAGAGCGAGAAAAAAAATGTATTGTATGCAAATTAAATGAGATTTCTTAATTTTAACGCCACACTTTCTCCACATAACATGCCATGTCAAGTATTGGAATCTTAGTAGAAAACGTAATATAACCGATCTGGGCTCAAACCCACGACCTCGGTGGTGGCAATAACTTGATTATATATATGAACAAATGCGTCCATGTAATAGCCAGTATTCTATGTGTTGTATAGATTTACACGCAATAGATTGGCACTCACTGGGAGATGGCCGCCATAAATGGTTCGCCTCAATCGTCAAAAAAAGTGTCGACGTGGAGTTGGTTATGATATATTTTAAATATCGGTAACGGATTCGTTCTGAGGGATTGCGAGAAAAAAACATTAATTTGATTTTCTCTGAAGACACATACTTTGTTTTTTTTCAAAAAGTTAAATCACATACCATTAAAATCGATGTTTCACACACGACGCTCCAGGATTTATGGTTATATTAGAGTGGGTGTGGAGTGATTGTCCAGTAAAGTAAATACAATACTTTTTTGTTGAAAATATTATCGCTTCTTAACTTTTGATAAACCCAAAGGGAGGTGTCAGGGCCCTCTGTCCCCCTCTGAATCCGCAAGTGTTGTAGATTATTAATTATCATTACGTATTAAAAAAAAACGTGTCTCACGTACCGCTGTTACATGGTGTTATATGATCAGTATTATTATATGCAGAGAAAGCAACCACCATTAAACGGCTGCACATTTGGGTCGGATATTTTCAGACAACGGGGGTAAAATTGTATATCGAACTATATTTAATATTGTATTTATTACAGAAGGGTCCCAGTATTCAAGGAAGTGGGTGAGTCAATGTATAAATATTCATCTATTTCGCTGAAACATGAAGAATTTCTGAAATATAGAAAACCTCAGTGGGTGGACGGGTTCGGACCTGCTGTCAATTTCCAAATCCACAAGTGGGTTGGTTTTGCTCTTAAGTTCAAAACTATGAACATGTGCCAGTCACATGCAACAGGACGAATGAATGAATAGGGTTTTACGGCGTACCAACACATTATAGGTTATTCGACGCCAACAGGAAGGAAGATTCCAGGTTCACTCTACATGTACAAAAACAACAAATTAACATACATATTAGAAAAAATACATCAACAAATGAATATGCAGAATGAACCTAGAACCTTGATACCTGCACAACTGCAGAGTTTCAGCAAATTCTATCATATAACTCAAACATGTTTCAGCCACAGTGGTCCTATTCTTACCATCACTCATATGGCTCCCTGAAACCACACAGGGATTGATAATTTAACCACATTAGTTAACATGACAAAAAACGATAAAATGAACTTGACACCCATTTGGAGGATTCCTACCCCTCTGCAGAGATCGGCAGTGATTCTATTCTTAGCCTGAACCACACGGGCTGCAACAGGACGAAGGAACTGTAGAGCAGATCCGACTCTCCCCGTTTGGGTCCGTCACTTAGTATTGGAATTTGAGCACGCTGATTGGTCAGTTACTTCAGAAAAAGTTGAATGACGTCACAATTAAAGTTAAAGCGTTTAATCCTATGAATTGTGGGTCAGACATATAATTCCCTGTTTTTTCCATTGGAGTTTAACATACCTGATTCCGAAAATATCATGGACTGGTATAGAATGACACTTCATGGAAACCATTCGGAACACCTCGCATAATTTCTGAAATCTAATGCCGAGCAAAAGTATGACGGAAATGCATCATGCATCTGAATTCTTCGCCTTCGTTAAGACTGACAACAGATGAATGACTTTACTGCTAATTCATTCAGTTTTAAAAAAGTTTGGAGACTAAGTGATTCGCTTGACAAGTGTTTATCACCATTTTAACATGTTAATATATTCAAGAACTTGTCGTCACCGGAAGCTTTTATAATTCCAGACAGAAATAACGTGACTACACATGGAACGTAAGCACGCTTGAGAATGTATGAAACAGCACGCTCGCCCACACCCATTTATCTGCAGTTACATCTATATCAATATAAGACAGCTTTATTGATGAACAACTTTCCAGACGTCACAAATGTTTTTGGAATAGTGATGGACGATTTGATAGTTAACAAACGTTCATGTTTAAGTTTGTGTTTAATGTCTGTTGTAGTTTTATGGTGTTGTCTCAACACGAGTTGTTCAACAAACAAGAACACATCGCTTTAACACAGTCAATGATTAACACAATGTACGAGTAAGAAAATGGTGGTAGGAAATACCACCATCATTACCGAAGCCGCACCTGTCAACGGAAAACATCTCAGTATTCAATCATTGGAAGTTCATAGCTCAGACTACAAATATGGCAATAGTTAGCTCTATAACTGTATCATTGTCTGTGTCCTCCTGGGAAGCGGGAGGTCGGAGGTTCGAATCCTGGTGGTGGAAGCACATGTTTTTTCTTCTGATGCAGCCGGTTACATATCCAGCAGATAGTTAAATTGAAGGGTACAGAATGTCTAACAGCCTGATGCCTGGCAAGGATAGCTTACCGGAAGTAACTGTGCACGGTTTAAACATATTTTATTATCATATAATTGTAGTGGAGTTACAAGTTCTTTCAACGTTAGATTCGACCCTTCCCTTAATGCAATATTGCATAAAAGAAATGCATGGCTAAAACGTTCTTAGAAATATATGCTTTTATAAACAAATCCACTGCTTAAGCAAAAACAAATACATTCTCTGAATAGTGACTGTGTACGATATAAAGGTGTCTCATAAGCCCTTTCAATAGGGCCGATACTATAATAAACAAACACTTGGTTTTATAGGGAGCACAGGGTTTAAGTCTCATTGAAAGAAATAACCACACCCTTAAAAAAAACCCTTACAACAGTTGCATAACTATAATAGTCATGATCTCACCCGTACATTGTATTATATATAACGTTTACCGCCCACACATCACGAACGCAGTAACATCTTAAAGGTATTAATTTTTTTACCGAACTTGAAACTGTTTTTTAGGAGTGATAACTGCTGGGAAGCATTGAGAGCATCAAACGAGATGCCGTGAGGGTAAAACATGCCTCTTCTTTCATAATAGACAGTGCAGCCTTACATTTAATTATGTCTGACTTGCGGTTTGTCCCGTAATTGTCCATGTAAACATGATAGACGGACATGCAGTAATGGTGAAGGTGAATAATTTTATGAATATTTGAAAATTATATAAATTAGTATCTGTATAATGCAAATTTGAAATATAAACATAACCTGGGGCGTCTGTCTATCTTTTTTATTCTACAACCAGGATTCTCCCACCTATGAGTATGTGGGGAAGTATTCTGTGACATGCAAATTTAAGGAGTGCTAATACTGGGTAACTGCTTGTATGACCGTAGTTATGATGACAAGTTTAAACTACGAAGGTGAAAAACCCAAACTACGATGGTGAGATGGTGAAAAGTCGAAACTACGATGGTAAAAAGTCGAAATAACAATGATGAAAAGTAGAAACAACAATGGTGACAAGTCGAAACTACGATGGTGAAAAGTCGAAACTACGATGGTGAAAAGTCGAAACAACAATGGTGACAAATCGAAACTACAATGGTGAAAAGTCGAAACAACAATGGTGAAAAGTCGAAATTACGATGGTGGAAAATCGAAACAACAAAGGTGAAAAGTCGAAACAACAAAGGTGAAAAGTCGAAACAACAAAGGTGAAAAGTCGAAACTACGATGGTGACAAGTACAAAAACAATGGTGAAAACTCGAAACAACAAAGGTGAAAAGTCGAAACAACAAAGGTGAAAAGTCGAAACTACGATGGTGAAAAGTCGAAACAACAATGGTGAAAAGTCGAAACAACAAAGGTGAAAAGTCGAAACTACGATGGTGTAAAGTCGAAACAACAAAGATGAAAAGTCGAAACAACAAAGGTGAAAAGTCGAAACTACGATGGTGAAAAGTTGAAACAACAAACTCAAGGTGAAAAGTCGCAACTACGATGGTGAAAAGTTGAAACAACAAACTCAAGGTGAAAAGTCGAAACTACGATGGTGTAAAGTCGAAACCACGATGGTGAAAAGTCGAAACAACAAACTCATTGACAAGGTGAAAAGTCGCAACTACAATGGTGTAAAGTCGAAACTACGATGGTGTAAAGCCGAAACTACGATGGTGTAAAGCCGAAGCACCAATAATGAAAATTCGAAACTACGATAGTGAAAAGCCTAAACAACAATGGTAAAAAGTCAAAACAGCAATGGCGAAAAATCGAAACTACGATTGTGAAAAGTCGGAATAACAAAAGTGAATAGTCGAAACTACGATGGTGAATACGATGGTAAAAGGTCGAAACAACAAAGGTGAAAAGTCGATACAACAAAGGTGAAAAGTCGATACAACAATGGTGAAAAGCCGAAACTACGGGTGAAAAGTCGAATTTACAGTGGCAAACAATTGAAACAACAATGAAACAACAATGATATTTATTATGCTTCGATGGCCCCAACAGGACAACGTAAGTATGCGTGAAGGCTCTTACTCTTATTTTCGTATTTTATTTTGTAAAGGAACATAACTTATGTAATTGGTTAGAAGGCATTGTAGTTCGCATATTCGTGGACAGATAGGACAAAAAAAGTGTAACACATTTTGTTTTATTATGCTGAAATAATGTTGTTAATCACAAACAACTAACGCTCACTGATGTAAGTTCTCACTCAAGAATAACCTCCCTTACACGACGGTAGCAAGATTCTTGCGACCAAGAAATCAGAACTGTGTAAATCGGTCGGGCATTACTTTTGTTGAAAAAATGCATATTTTTTGTACATATGAGAAAACAGAAACATTTTCATGAGTTCTGCCGAGTTTGGATGACAGTGAATACTGCTTGATAAAGCTACGGCAGTTTAAAGATGAGAAGTGATACACTGCAACAAAAATTAAGTGTTGTCATCAAACCATCAAAATTGTGAAAAGGCAACCGTGTCTATCATATGTTTTTACGCATATTTGGTCCAACAGAGGATTATCTATAGAAACAAGTCTCTTTTAGAACCATTGGTAATGTGAACATGACAAGTAAAACCAATTCCAACATTATGTCCCTTTAATATAGTTAACAAATGCGCAGCAATAACACTGGACCCCAGGACTGAAGTCACACTTAAAAGTGTTTTTTTTTCAAAAAAAAAAAAAATAAATAAATAAAAGGCTAAAATCATTTCCCCCCAAAAAACATCATGTCTTTATGTACTACTGATAATGATATATATTTAAAGGTGGGTATATTGACATTTAACTCCCAATATGGTGTTATAAATAAACATAAGAAATACAAAGATATACATAAAACTGCCATATTTATGAATGCAAGGTATACAATTATATATTGCCGCTTTATTCTAAGGGTTGGGTTCAGCAGCTATATCATTTGTTTTGTTTACCTTTTCATCTTCGGTATTGCGATCAACCATCGTAAATTGCGACGGTGTAAATAATTGTGTACAGATGCATTATTTACAGCTGAACAGGTGTGTTCACGGGTATTTTCAGAAATGTGAAGCTATGTTCGGAATGTTTACGGAGATAAATGTAAATATTGACAGTACTTTTCGCATCGTGCGATGAAGTTAAAAAAATATTATCAATATTTTGTTAAGAGTTAATTTAATTTAATACCTCTTAAATCAATTATAGAATTGAATCGGTATACACACACTTTTTTACGTGCATAATATATCGAGAAAGTATTTGTTTGCAGCTTTAAAGTGTAGTTTGCCAATATAATCCCTTTAAAAATGCCAAAATGATATATGAAAAGGATTTCCTAACTTGGGCTAGACTAAACTAGATGCACTGATTAAAATTTCAACGTATTTTGTGACTTATTATTTGATCTACGTAACTTAATTTGTTCTGTCATACTAGTTTGCATTTGTATATTTTGTTTCATCTGAAAAAAGGAGGTCGAATGACGATGCGGAGGTGGTCAAGCAGTATTTAAGTGCTTTCGAGGATTTCGTTCCACCACTCTGATTAAACTATTGATTTTCCCACGTTTTGGTGGATTTGATAGACCAATCTATTCCGCATTTATTTATTTTTGATAGATCTAATGCGATGCTTTGTATCCGTTTAATAAATAATTCTATTTTATAAGACATTTACAGTTTTTTTTCCTGATATATCCCAGTAAATATTTGCGTTACAACAAATGGGCCTTGTTCACATTCGCACACTAAACACCATCATTCACAGAGTGAGTATTCTCTCTTTTTTTGTGCCCCGTAGAAACCTGATACTGTTTTACAGGAGTGAAAACTGCAGGGGAGCATTTTGGTGTCATCAAACGAGATGCCCTGTGGGTATAAGTACTTCCTTTTCTTTCATAAAGGACAGTATGGTCATTGTATTTCATTATGTCTGATTTGTGGTTTGTCTAGTAAATGCACAATGTCGGTTAATCCCCCGCTACTTTTAAGGAAGATAGACATACGATATGTCAGGTAACTGTAACGAACACTTCATGCAAGTAAAGCAATTGTACCTGTAGTTCTCTTTTTTTGCATTTTTGACCGTAAAATATATAACGCAATACGCTATGATCGACTCTTAGTGATGTAAGGAGCTATCTAGCTTCCTGATGCATACATACCTAGTGCATTATTGTTTTAAACTACCCGCAGACGACTGACACCACGGTCACAGTATTAAGAAACACGCAATGCACAGAAAGATTTAATTATATCATTTCTTCAGTGGATTAAAGGGTTCGTCCTAGATAAATAAAGATTAATTTAAAAAGCCGAGCCCTAGGAAAAAACCACATAACTGCATGATTATGTGAAATTAGAACATTTTTACACAATTTTAGCTTTTGAAGAATTTTAACAGGTGCTGTTTACGTCACCTTGAAACAACTGATGAGAATTAAGGGCAGCAGGAGTATAAAGAAAAACGTTCCGTAAGCAAACAAGGAAGTTGTGTTTTTTTTTTCGTTTGAAAGAGATAAAGTTAATTGTATTTATATTCCATAGTTATTCGGTGCAGTAGCAGACGTCATTCATCCAGAAATTCGAAACGGCGGTTACTTCTCACGATATCGCGTCTCGTCTTTTTACATTTATAAATATGTTCTGATTTTATGTGTCTTTCAAAAATATAAGTGCGACTATTTTTGTATTTTTTTTTAATGAGTTGCAACTTTATATAGATTTAGAATTTTATGTACACAGTGCGCACCGAAGTTATACAATCAGATATTGTTTATTATTGTGACATGTGCATACATGCATTAAGATATACAAACAAAATTATATGGCACCCGGCACCCATTGGGCCGATACGCCACAAGGATAATGAAGAAAGTAATTATAAAAAAAATCGTAAATACCGATTGAAGTACAAAATATAAGCAAAATATTCCCTGTGTATTTAATATTGTCAGTATGGACGGTAGTTGTGGTAAATGCGTTATAAATACAAACGTTATTATTACGTTTATTTGATATATGTTGTTGTTGTATTTGTTGCATGGTGTTAGCGTCGCTTTTAACCTTTTTTTCCAGTCCTATTACGACGGTGTCTACCTGGGACAGTATTCTAAGCGCACTGCTACACCGGAGTATCATGCCGAAGACACATGGTGTGATACCCCACCCAGTTACATTATACTAACATCGGGTCAACCAGATCTAGAAATGTCCCCTGAATGCTGAGCGCCAAGCAAGGAAGCTTTTTGTACCATTTTTCAAGTAGATTGTATGAACAGGCCGGGGATCGAAACCACGACCTTCTACGAGGCGGACGCTCTAACTTCTGCTGATGTTTTTTATACTCGGAAAATGTATCTCTGGCTCAATTTAAGATCACATATGTATTGTATAAAACGCACTGACTCATAAAGAAGCAATAATAAATAATAAAATATAATAATCCATTGGAATTACAAAACGATTTCAAGCTGAGGGTAATGTCAAATGCAACACCCCCTCTCTCCTCCCCCTCCCCCATACACAGACACACAGAAGATAAACGGCTTAAACTATATTCTATTTTAGAGCCACCTTGATCTGGCTCCATGCTTCAAAATAACTAGAAATAATAACAACATTGATAGAACAAAGTTATGTTATATAATACTGTTTACGTTCATCTTGTCATCCCAACATTCATACCAGTTTGAAGTTAAATAAACGTTTACACTGTCAGTCAAGATAAACTGTAGTTTTTCTATAGTAATTAACTGCATTTATATTCAACGTTTATAAAAATCTACCACTCTTTAAAGCATAGGAACTTCAGGTAACGTGCAGTCTTTTGTTATCTTAACTATATTAAACGCAACAGCTAACCCGCCACTTGACATTTTATGCACGTGACATTTTATGTATTTCCTAAAATAATATCAGGCTATGTAAAATCAATACGTACTTGTCTGTGAATGTAAACAGACTATAATAGCGCTACTCTATGGTTTAATGAATAAATTCGAAATACAATAGTTGCGGGTTAGCTGTTCCGTTCAGTATATCGTTTAACTGAGTATACACGCGGCAACCTGATCTGTTCAAATGCTCTGTTTAAACATACATGCTCAATTCAAGGATAAGTATCAGTTATGATCAAAATTTATAAGGAATAAAAGTCAGGTTACGTTAAAAGCCAAGTTATCACGTTTCATAAAAAGTAAACATTTCTTTGACATGAAGTGTAAATGCGCAACAATATCTAATCCCATATTGGCTATAAATTTTCCACTTCAAATACTGAAATATATAGATAATGGAATGTGGAAGGTTAACAGGGAAGAAATTAAATAATATATAACTCTTCCTTATATAAATACTTGCATATGCACACCTCTTATATAAATATCCATATAAAAATTATGGATATCTCATATACAATGTATGAGCATCTCTTATATTCGTAGCTATATATATATATATACGATTCTCTCGCATAACTATCTATAGATGAGTAGCAATTACATTAATATCTATATATGAGTAGTTATTACATAAATATCTATAGATGAGTAGCTATTACATTAATAACTATATATGAGCATATCTTATATTATTAGCTATATATATATATATATATATATATATATATATATATATATTTATATATATATATATATATATATATGCGATTCTCTTGCATACCTATCTATAGATGAATAGCTATTACATTAATATCTATAGATGATTAGCTATTACAATAATATCTATAGATGAGTAGCTATTATAGTAATATCTATAGATGATTAGCTATTACATTAACATCTATAGATGAGTGGCTTTTACATTAATATCTATAGATGAGTGGCTTTTACATTAACATCTGTAGATGAGTGGCTATTACATTAATATCTATAGATGAGTAGCTATTACACCAATCTCTATAGATGAGTAGCTATGACATTAATCTCTATAGATGACTAACTATTACATCAAACTTTATAGATGAGTAGCTATTACATTAATCTTTATAGATGAGTAGCTATTACATTAATCTCTATAGATGAATAGCTAATACATTAATATCTATATATGAGTGGCTATTTCATTAATATTTATATATGGATAGCTATTACATTACTATCTATAGATGATTAGCTATTACACTAATATCTATAGATGCTTAGCTATTACATTAATATCTATATATAATTAGCTATTACATTAATATCTATATATGAGTAGCTTTTACATTAATCTCTATAGATGAGTAGCTATTACATTAATATCTATATATGAGTGGCTATTACATTAATATCTATATATGAGTGGCTATTTCATTAATATTTATATATGGGTAGCTATTACATTAATATCTATAGATGATTAGCTATTACACTAATATCTATAGATGCTTAGCTATTACATTAATATCTATATATAATTAGCTATTATATTAATATCTATATATGAGTAGCTTTTACATTAATCTCTATAGATGAGTAGCTATTACATTAATATCTATATATGAGTGGCTATTACATTAATATCTATATATGAAGCGGCTATTACATTACTATCTATATATGAGTGGCTATTACATTAATATCTATATATGAAGCGGCTATTACATTACTATCTATATATGAGTGGCTATTGCATTACTATCGTATATGAGCAGATCTTATTTTCATAGCTATATATGCGCTTCTCTAACATCAATATCTATCTATGAGCATCTCTTATATTCATACCTACTTTTGCGCTTCTCTAACATAAATATCTATATGTATGTATAGCTATATATGCGCTTCCCTAACATAAATATCTATATGTATGTATAGCTATATATGCGCTTCTCTAACATAAATATCTATATGTATGTATAGCTATATATGCGCTTCTCTAACATAAATATCTATATGCATGTATAGCTATATTTGCGCTTCTCTAACATAAATGTCTATATGCATGTATAGCTATATATGCGCTTCTCTAACATAAATATCTATATATATGCAAAGCTATATATGGGCTTCTCTAACATCAATATCTATATATGAATAGCTATTACATTAACATCTATATATGAGCATCTCTTTTATAAGTACATGTTCCGCCAAAGCTACGGAATCGAGCATAGTTCACCCATATAATGTGCATATGCTCTTGCCTTCTGTGATTATATGAAATTTATGACGCAGCTTATATACTAATTTATACAAAGCAATTTTTCTAAAACAACTGCTTTGATCAGTTTGAGGTACTTAATTTCACCAATAATAAATGTACATTATTCAAAGAGATTGTCGAAGTCGTGGGAGACGTTGTTAGCCTTTCAAACAGTGTTTCAAAGAGCTGTGCATTGGTAAACCATGAGTTTAGACTCTGTTAAGAAATCAACACTGTTCTTATCATATCTGAAGGGGATATACCAGAAACCATTGCCCACTTTTGATAAATCGAACTCTAAAGTAGGTATCTAAAATATATAACATATGTGACCATTGAAATCAATGTAATAAAATGAATTATGCTGTTGTTCCATTCGTGCCCCTTAAGTGCGAGATTCGCGCATGCGCATTATCTGCCGTGCATATTTCTGCAACCAGTTTTCAAATTTAAATACGAAAATCTAAGTGTTACGCATAAAAAAACAATAACAAATAACAAACACAACGTATTCCAAAACAAATGAACCTGACCACTTATATATAAAAAACATATTTCAAATTTTTACATAGTATAAAAAATGAGTGGCACACATGGAAAAGTTTATTGCATTAAGAATTATGGTTTCAGTAATCTTTGTAGAATCGTATAATATCTCAAAGCCATAAAACACTTTGGAAAAATGCATTTTATTTCACTCTTTAACAAAAGGACTTAAGATAGATACACACACGCGCGAGCACGCACACATATGCTATTGGCGTATTTAAATTGGCCTTTATTGAATTGACCAACACACAGTGTTGCTTAACTTTACGACGGATAGTATAATCAAGGGCAATACTCAAGCATACAGAATACACCGCGGACACTTTATCTGTTGGTACTGCATTTGGGAGTGTTTAAAGGGCATGTTTTACATTTAAAGAGGATAACATTTATGATTTTAAGGTCATTTTTCTTTTCCGCACACTATACTTTATAAATTACAAATCGACGCTACGAATAGCCGCGCTAGCACCGAATCTACGAGATTGTCTCCGTAAGTAACTGATTACTTCTCCACTTGAATCACCGGTGAGAGACGAATGATAATGAGGCACAATGTCATACATCAATCATCACGGAGACTGTTGCCGGGCGGAGATTCGAACTCACGACCCCTGGATTGAAAGTCAGACTGAGCTAATCGGGCCTGTCCCATCGATATTTAATGCAAATCATCGTTTCAAGGGGATGGTCGTAACTAATGTGATGAACACTTGTGGTCATACCCTTTTGCCATATATGTGTATGCTAGTAACATATACCAGTACATGTTTATGTATTAGGCAATATAATATGTTTAAACAATATCAAAACGTCAATAGAAGGAAACAGAAAAGCGATGTATTAGTTTACGGATCCTATAACAATGATATATGTATATACAATACGCGTCAACACATTCTTCTGTTATGGGCCGCTGTCACCAGACTGTTGTCCGTTCACCCGTGAGCTGATTGATGCCACAGGAACCTTCAATATTACAATTTACAACTGTTACATTTGATACTTCAAGTAAACGGGATAAAATATTTCCTCAAATGTATTTATTATTTAATTGTTTATTAGCGTGACATGAATACAATACAATACAAGCATAGACAATCAAACGTAATATTTGTAATACTATGTTTTATCCAGCCTAGTCAGGCTTATCTGTCACTTAGTATTTTAAATAACACAAAACATATATGTATACTCACTTATAAATTATTAAAGAATGATGGTGTTTTAAAGTGAAAATACAGTCAATCTTTATAATGATTAAAATCAGTATAGTATTACCGTGACCAACTGCTATATTTGATTTTAAGTAGTATTCGACCAGTATTAAACACGCAAAATATTCAATATTCAAAGCATTAATAATACAATGTCCTGATTTTAGAAATACAATACGTGTTGGGATGGTTAATAGTAATTTTAATTTTTCTCGTTTAGTAATTGGAAACAGTGTTGTTAATGCTTGAAGCATGTTAAAAACGATATTAATTATTTGTCTCACAGTAAAGTAGGAAGTGTATTTCAGGGTCTTCACATTAAGACTGACGTTGACTTATCATTCTTTCATACCTTCCTAACTGTGTTTCAATTGGAAATGGACCTGATGTACAAACCTGCTTGTCGTAATTGCTAGAAAATTAATGTTAACAAATGGGAACTACACAGTACCAATGACGTAGCTTTACGATATGCTTCATTTATAATCTTAGTCTATCCCAGTCCCTGATATCTCCCAAATCAGGTCTAGTTTAACCACAAAAGCAAGGGATTCTATGCCTATCCCACAATTCCTAACTCTATTTAACACTTACAATCTGATCACCTCGGCCTTTATGCTACGCAATAGAGTATTATACGGAAGATACGGAAATACCCGACGTGTCACGATTGTAACATTTACCAATCTGTGACGTCATTTAAATTTCCTTGAAACCACCGTCCAATCAACGTGCTCAAATATCATTGCTATATAACGGATCTGGGTTCGTTCTACTGGCTACTAGATTTTGCCTAGCAAAAGGTTCCTTCTAGCGCATCCCCGGATGTTTTCGTCACGTGATTAACACATACGAGCACCTGCATATATATATACACACACACATTTTACACATATGCATTTACGGAACGCAAGAAAAAAGATCTAGACATGTCAAAATATATGAAAGGAAGCATTTGCAAACCTGAACTTCTGCATTTGCAAATATTGCACAGATATATTTGAAGCTAAATTATCACGTGACAAGCGACTATTTCATTACGTGATTATTTTGCGTGAGTCTGTGCATATTCATTATATTAATCTCTATTCTATATTATCAAATATTCAATGCAGGGATAAATACTCCATAAGAAGAATTTTCCTTGTCGGTTTGCTGTTAAAAACTTTCATTTTTACAATAGATTGATCGAAGGCGCATGAATA
Organism: Panopea generosa; assembly: GCA_029582155.1. NCBI lineage: Eukaryota > Metazoa > Mollusca > Bivalvia > Adapedonta > Hiatellidae > Panopea > Panopea generosa. The sequence continues at coordinate 42,955,584 of CM055899.1, forward strand.
TACATTGGCATAGAGGCTATTTGTAATGAATATGCACGAGTCCAAAAAAGCCCTACTGTTCGGCATGCCTTTGACAGTACCCTTGTATCCATTACCTGCTCACTCAAGTGTAAATTGTCCACCATAAGTGTTCCTTCTCTTGAAAAGGAACAATTATGTACTTTATGGCATAAATCAAGTAATGACACACGCCCATATATGGTAAAATATAACGAAATATGACACAAACATCACGGATGCAATGTTTGTTCACATTGATGGCAAATATGTTTTATATTTGTGGTAAGTTTTTACATTAAGGTAATATTCGGGTAATAAATCATAATTGGAATAGCTTCATTTTATATTTACCAACTCACAGCACAAAAACTTTTACAATGTTTTGCATAATATTATAATGAAAAACACGGTTTGATCCCTGGAACACTATCACTGGTTCATATTTGAGCGTCTTGTTGTTCCTAATTTGCAACAAAACATGGGTTTAACCCAAATCCTTCTACAGAGTTCCGAGTAGTTTATTGACAACACTTCAAGTTTGGCAATTCTGTTATCTGTTGCAGTTTATCTCTACGTACCGCAATGCCGTGATAGTCAATTTTGGCAATTCTGTTTTCTGTTGCAGCTTAACTCTACGTACCACAATGCCGTTATAGTAAATTTTGGCAATTCTGTTATCTGTTGCAGTTTATCACTATGCAACGTAATGCTGTCATAGTCAATTTTGCAATGATGTTATCTGTTGCAGTTTTTCACTTCGCACCGTAATGCTGTCATAGTCAATTTTGACCATTCTGTTATCTGTTGCAGTTTATCTCTACGCACCGTAATGCTGTCATAGTCAATTTTGGCCATTCTGTAATATGTTGCAGTTTATCACCATGCAACGTAACGCTGTCATAGACAAGTTTGGCAATGTGTTATCTGTTGCAGTTTTTTCACTACATACCGCAATGCAGTTATAGTTAAATTGGCAATTCTGTTGTCTGTTGCAGTTTATCACTACTCGACGTAATGCCGTCGTAGCCAATTTTTGCAATGATGTATGTTGCAGTTCATCGATACTCGACGTAATGCTGTCATAGTCAATTTTGGCAATTCTGTTGTCTTTGTAAGTTTATCACTACGCACCGTAATGCTGTCAAAGTCAGTTTTGGCAATGCTGTTATCTGTTGCAGTTTATCACTACGTACAGCAATGCCGTTATAGTAAATTTTGGCAATTTTGTTGTCTGTTGCAGTTTATCACTACGTACCGCAATGCCGTTATAGTCAATTTTGGCAATGGTGTTGTCTGTTGCAGTTTATCACTACGCGACGTAACGCTGTCATAGTCAATTTATGCTATGTTTTTATTTGTTGCAGTTAGAAAATTGTACTGCAATGCCGTTATAGTCAATTTTGGCAATTTTGTTGTCTGTTG